>OZ012737.1:170568002-171143002 GCA_963859935.3 Lathyrus sativus
CATCTATTAACGATTCAATCCATATTCATTCAATCCATCCATTTTGACACTCCTAAATAGCTCCCTGTCAATCATAAGTAACACAAACCTTTGAATCCATGATGTCTATTTGAAAATGTTAATGTGAATGCATGATAGAAATGAATATGAAATGAATGTATAGATGAGTTAAATGTCATAAGCCTGATGAAAAGTAGAAAGTAGAAAGGATAGAGCAAATTTATTCATGAAAAAAATTGACAATTGCTATTATTCGTTTTTCTATTTTGTATTTGATATAAGTTGGCAATTGAATTTATTCATGAAAAATATTCAATGCTCTTCTTCCACACTTTGATTTCACGCTGCTACTTCATTCTTTTACTTTTTTTTTGTTTTGTTTTTTCTTTTTATTTCTATTATTCTTTTTATATTATTATGTTACTTGATATATAAATTTTTTATGTGCTGAATTTTTAGCTTAATTATATCTTTATTACATGGCATTTACATGAGTGATGATTGGTTTAAAATTACCATTACTCTTCTATTTCTATGATTCTTTTTCATTTATAATTCAATCACATGGCATCATTTGATTGGTAATTGGTTTAAATGCTATAAATGATCTTATGCATGTTTCCCACAAAAATTATCATAATCATGCACATTTATTTTTAGGATCTAATCTTTTCTTAATTTACATTAGAGTTAATCTAGTTTTTATAGTAAAAATATCCTATTAGTTCTCTTTTAGGCTTGATTCATGACTTAAATTTTGATTACTCTTTTCATGACTTTAATTTTGGTTACTCTTTTCATGACTTTAATTTTAATTATATTTCTCTTATTCATGTAATCATCTCTTGATTTGCTTTGTTTGTATGAGTTGACTTGGCTTATTTTTCTTGCATGATCCCCTTTTGTTGATTTAATTAATTGATTAAATACATTTTGGTCAATTAATTAAGTTGATGATCTTAGGACATTGATCATATTAGTTAATCTTTTTGATTAATTAGTTATATGATCAAAACCTAGAGAGTATAGATTGACCAAGAAGCAATTACATGATCCCTTAAGAATTTATTCAATTAGATGATTAAAAGTCCCTTAATCATTTAATTTAAATTAAATTGACACTAGGATTTGTGCCACGTATGATCTCTTAGGTCAAATACAAATCCCTCGTGATCAAAACCCTAGAAAATAGGTTAATATATGCATGACAACATTAGGCTTTATTGTCCATGTTAGTACCATATCTTAATCTTTATCTTTAACTTATCCAATTTAAGACTAATTTTCTTTTTGCAAATAACTAAAAACACTTAAAAAATACTATGTGAATTGCGCGCCACGAGCCTTAAGTAAATGGAGAAGAATGAGAGGGTGTATTCCTATCCTTATTATGAATATCTTTGGATACGGGACACATGACCTAGTTGTTCAAAGTATTCACATTCATTTATAGACTTTAGTGCAATTCAAATCAAGGTCATTTTCATAATAAAAGGAAGGAAAAGGAGGAGGATGTAGACTCTCTCTCCCTGAATGATTCAAAGATTTTTGTAGAACTCCTTGTCTGAATAATTGTCTTTAGACTAAAATTAATCACAACCAATATCAAAAACATTCCATAATCATTCTCTCTTGGTTCCAATACAACTCCTCTTATTTTTGACACACATACTCTTCCTTTATCCCATTTGTCTTGTTAATCTCCTAGTTTAGGAAAACTTTTTATTCTTCTTCCTATATGCCTTGTTAATCCCCTGGTTAAGGAAAACTCTTATTCTTCTTCCAATTTGCCTTGTTAATCTCATGGTTTAGGAAAACTTTTATTCTTTTCTCGTTTGCCTTATTAATCCCTAGGTCTAGGAAAACCTTTACAATTTTTTTGTCCTTAGTTCAGACACCACATTTGCAATTCTTTATCTTTGATTCAGACACCACTTTTACAATTTTTTGTCTTTGGTTTGGCTCAGACACCACATTTACAATTCTTTGTCCTTGGTTCAAACACTACCTTTACAATTCTTTGTCCTTGGTTCAGACAACACCTTTACAATTCTTTGTCCTTGGTTCAAACAACAATTTCTTTTCATAAAAGAATTGTTAAAATCCATTCCTTAGTAGTTAGACTAACAACTTAAAGCATCTGAAGCATGATCAAACAACTAATGCCAAAACACTTATAGGATACGATTATAACATCATTCCCTAAAATCAACCAACAAATACTTATTTTCTACTCCACGAACTATGGAGCTCTGGTTTTCTCATTGCAGTATGGGAATACGTGGGCACTGAATTTTGAAATCTTGTCGAGCACATTAAGTAAAAACCCTTAATTAAAACCCATCGCAAGTAACCTTTAGATAATAATACTCATTCATTCAAAGAACAATCAAAACGGTTCTTGTTGAGTACAGAGGATGTGAGGGATGATAATACCTTCCCTTTGCATAATCAACTTCCATCCTCTTTTTTTTTTCTTAGGGTTTTATTGATATTTTACCTTTCTCTTAGAATAAATAAAATTTAGTGGCGACTCTATTGCATTTCGAGCATGCGATGTACTCAGGTATTTTTTGTGCCATGACATGGGTGACTAATCGCTTGTCCCAAGCTCAGAAGGGGGCGGGCACATGGGTTCAGAAAGGGGGACCCAGTTCCCGAGAGAACTAATTATTGAGTCGGTATCACATGCATAGTGTCACGTTGCATCGTGAGTCACATTACATATATTTTCATATTATTGTGAATGGGTGTGAGATTGTGGTGATGTCGGTTATTTATTGAATGTATGATATGTCGTGTGTTTCTCTACCTTTGCATTCTTTACACTGTTTATGTTGAAATTATTTCTAACCCATTTTGCTTTATGTTATCCGCCATGGACATCTTGCATATAAACAGGAGTGAAGTTGTTGTTGTGTGTGAAAGATGGCATGTTGGAGCTATTCTTCGCTTTATTTATTGTTATCGTAATTTAGCGGTTCTAGTGTTATGATCTTGTAACATTGGGAATGAGGCATTTTTCTATGTTTTGATTTGATGATGAATTATGTGATTTAAAGTCTAATACATTGTTATGAATTTAATTTTGAAGTTTTTATGATATGAGTTTAAGATGGTGGTAATTAGTGATACGTTAAATTATCAATTAAATATTTTTATATAAGTTTCGAGGTTTAGGGTGTTACATTACTGGTATCATAGCAGGCCCGACCATGTTTTTGTGTTGTTATATGTTCTCTGGTATACGACATATATGTGAAACACTGTCAGTGTTTGTTTGTTTTTCTTACTGCTTACCAGCAAGAGTGGGATTAAAACAAGTGAGGGGAAGCTTATGCTTCTCTGAGATGTTTTAGGTGTGAAAGGTTGGTTCAGCGCGCCACTGATTGCATGAGTGTAGTTTTTATTGAGCCTGTGAAGTTTCATGAATCTGAGGATAGTACAAAGTCAAGTTTCATGACCACGAGACAGGTAGGAATGTCATTGCGAGGGAGTTGTCATACCCTAAATTTTGACCCCTAGATTCCATTATCATTCTAGGTGCATCAAACATATTTTATCTAACCCTAACCTCTTTCAAGTTATTCTTTGTTAAGATGCAGATAAATTAGGGTTTCACACCGCTAAAAGCAAGAATCCAGTGGACTGATCAGTCAAGGTTTTGGATTGATCTTCTACATATAAAGTCTTCACATCATCAAGAGGTTCATATCTTACCAAGAACAAGTGCTATTTGAGGTTGTTACCAAGAGAATTGAAGCAATGCTGTGCAAAACCCTGATTAGGGTTTCTAGTTGAAAAAGTCAACTATAGTTTGACTTTTGGTCTAAATGGGTTTCTAAAACTTGAACCATGGTCCATGATGTTTCTATGACTTGCTGAAGTCCTCTCAAGAAGTATGAAAGGTTCAAAAACGTGCCTTATAAAAACTCTGCCACAACTTAATACAACTACCAAACATTTGAACCAAAACCTCAAACACATCATATGATGCATTGAAGCTGTCCAAACCCTTACATTCACCAGAAAACCTCACATTACAAAAGTCAACTCTCATACCTTGAAAATTTGACTTTTCTGCATCTTCATAGACCAGAACCAAACCAACCATTTTCCAATCATTCTAACACTTCAAACACTCTCAATATAAGTTGTTTGAACTGTCCATGGCATCATAAAAGTTTTGTAACACCATTCCTAGAGTTTCACTTTGAAGCTTTTTGTGTTTTCTTGCATAAGAAGGCATTCTGTCAAGACAATGATCTTGGAGAAGTTCTTGTCATTTGAACACTTTATTTGGAATATATTGGAGCTGCTTGATCATCATCCATCAACTGATTTTCTTATTTGGTGCATTGACTTGAAAAAGCTACAAGAGGTAAGTGTTCCAACTTGCTACTTTTAAGATCATGTTGAATATTGATGTACACTGATTATGAACATGCTAGATTCACTTTATAGGTCATGTTTGAACCATTTCTTGCTCATAAGCTTGGGTATTCATGATTGTCCCTTTGGTATGACTTGTTAGCTTACTTTAAGTGTCATTTCAATATGAAACTTGTTGATTATGCTTAGGAATATATGGTTGGTGTTTGTAAACATCATTTATAGGTCATATTATGTGATATGTTTGATCATTTAGTTGATGCTGAATTGATACATTTCTATCTGTTGTTTTGCTCTTGCACAAGCTTGCTATTTTTGCCACTACAAATGCCATATGTTGAATTAGCTGGTATATTGATGTATGATGCTTGTAAGCACTATCTATATGTCTCATATGTTGTGTTTGAATCATTACTTGCTTCTTAGAACATGTACATTGGACTATCACATTGCTCTTACACATAACATGTCTTTTTCAATGATGCTATCGAGTTTTTCACATGGTGCATGATCTGAGAAAACCACCACCACCATTGGATTTCTTGTGAAAAATACAAAATTTTCTTTTTTATTTTATCCAATTTGATTAATTTTTGAGTGAGTTATGACCCTTCTTGCAAAATCTGCCTTGCCTTGGTTTTGTTTGCCTTGTTTTTTTTTTTGCCTTAGTTGCCTAGTTTTGTGCCTAATTTTCAAATGTGCATAACTTCTTTGATTTTTATCATTTTGATGCCACTCTTTTTGAACTATGCTCCTTAATATGTATAGTTTCAATGTGTGAAAAAATAATTTAAAAATTGTTATTTTTGAAACACTTTAGTTCACTTGAATGACATGGTCCTTTTTAGGGTTTTCTTTGGTTTTCATGAACTTTCTTGACATAGTACTTGATTTTTCTTGTAAGATTGATCTTGTACGAATCATTGTTGAATGTATAACATGTTTATATGTTTTAAAACACTTGTATCTTTTTATTTACCATGATTATACTTGCCTTTGTGAATGCATGAATGTGAAAAGTATGTCTTGAAACTTCTTTGTGAACCATGATATGTTTCTTGATGTGTAACCTCATGAACATGATCCTTCACCCCCATATTACTTGTTTATGTGTCTTGTTAGAACCATAACATATTTAGGGTTATTTCTTTCCTTTACATTTACCATGAATATTATTTATCTTTCCCTTTGTGAAGTTTGAATCCATGCTTGAACTGTTGTTACTTTTCTTGCCTATCCATGATTGGTGGTCATCAATATGTCTTGAATATGATTAAATATGTTACATTTGTCTTTAATTGATTCATATACCATGTTTGATTCAAGTAATAACTTGTTTTCATGAGTTTTGTTTGAATACCATTGATGAAAATGTTGTTGTTACACATGTTTCATGCTTGCCCTTGTTGGTTGTTACCTTCATGATCTTTGAACATTGTAATGTTAAATCATAAAACCTTGGTTGTTACCATGCTTTTTATGTTCAATTTGTTAATTGATCCTACTTGTTTATCTTTATGTTTATCAAGTTTGTTTCCCCAGTGATGGAACTTGTCAGTTCTCATCAAGTTGCCTTGTTATCATCTTTGCTTAATGTTGTTACAGGCTTACCCTTATCTTTCTTGGTTGTTAGCATGAATTTATATCTTCATCATGTTTGAATGAATGCATATATGTGTTTAGGCTTTGTTAAGTTTCCCCAAGTGATGTAGCTTGTTAGCTCTCATCCAGTTGCCTTGTTATCCCTTATTCCAAAGGAAAGTCTCTCTATTGACTTCACTGTCATAGATAGCTCATTACCCCTCCCCTTGACTTGGTTAAGTCATTAGGTCATTTAACTTAGTTAAGTTAGAACCTATATCCATTAGACTTTGCTTTAAGTCTAAAGACCTACCCCTTGTTAGAAGTATCCTTCAATTAGAACTTTAAGATAGAGTTTGTTAACTCTATGTAAGGATCATTGTCATGATTACTTACTCCCCTCTTGACTTTTGTCAAAGTCAATCACCTTGAGTGTTAAACTTAGATCTAGAAAGTTTTTTCAAACTCTATACAAACATTGTTATGTTTGTTCCCCCTTGGAGTCTTTACCATATTCAAGTATTCCTCAACCTTAGTGAGGTTAACTACGGTTTCTCTGATTCCATCCTAGTAAGGATACATAGGCATAAGAAGCGCTATCTTTGCAAGCAAACTTAGAACTATCCTTAGGTATTTACCTCAAACTTTACCTTAACCTTGATCCCATGACCCTAAATTTGTCCTACCCATTTTTAAATATTTTTTATTTTTTATTATTCTTTCATGTTTTACATTGCCCGCTTACTTTCTCGTTATTTAGACACGTGTCCGCTCACAATTGGTTGATTTTTTTAGAACTTTACCTTTTTGAACAATTAAAGTGTGACACATGGCTTAATATTTTGTTGTGAATATTTTTTTTCTTTTTCTTCTTAAACTTTTTCTCTTAAAAATGTTATTAATAATATTTCTTTTTAGCTATTATTTTCTCGTTTTATATATATATATATATATATATATATATATATATATATATATATATATATATATATATATATATATATATATATATATATATATATATATATATATATATATATATATATATATATATATATATATATATATATATATATATATATATATATATATATATATATATATATATATATATATATATATATATATATATATATATATATATATATATATATATATATATATATATATATATATATATATATATATATATATATATATATATATATATATATATATATATATATATATATATATATATATATATATATATATATATATATATATATATATATATATATATATATATATATATATATATATATATATATATATATATATATATATATATATATATATATATATATATATATATATATATAAATTTTAGTTTGTTTTTTTTATATATTTTAATAATTATTGTTAATATTTGTATTAAATAGTTGTTAGTATACTAATTTTTTTTTTAGTTATTATTTAGTATTTGTTAATATTTATTATTAATTAAGCATTGGTAATTAATTAAGAACATAAGGAGTTGATTAAGAAAAATTAATGGTCAGGAAATTAAATGGTGGGCCGTGAGTGAAGGTCCATTGTGGAGCCCTTCAGTAGCTGAGAACCGGCTGGGGTTATAAAAAGAAAAGGGAAAATTGATTCAGCAAAAACCCTAGACTACTGTTCATCTTCCGTTTTCACTCAAACGGCCGCAGCCACCCCACCGAAACCCTAATAGCCACAAAACCTCCCTCCTTCTACTCAAAACGGCGTCGCTCAAACCTCTACCATCTTTCAGTTTCCTCAATGGAACCCTCATCCCTCTCATGAAATCCTCATCATCACCATGTCCGTTTTCCTTCAACCACCTTCAACAGACGAAAATAACTCTCCCTCGTTTCGTCGCAAGCCTTCGCGAAATGGCGTAACCCTATCTCCAAATCACTCTGTCACTACCATTCAAACTCTTTTTCCACCTTTAAAAAAAAGCTATCAATGCCACTCTCAAGCTTGCGCAGATGCCAATATTTATACCGATAACAGAGCTTACTTTCAGTCCCGTTTTTATAAAGATGGTGTTGCTATCTATTGTTAATTTCAGGAACACGATCTCTGAACGGTTGCGCATCGAAGTTCAAGAACGACAGGTTTGGAGCCATAGCCATTTCGCTCATGACTTGTAACGACGTCAAGAGAAAACAACTCGGTTGTCACAAATTCGTGTCGGTATCGCTCTGTTTACACTTTTCAATTTGAAGCTGCCTATTGCTTACCTTACTTTCACACTTTGTATATCATTATGTAACTGTTGGATTATATGTATTTGGTTATGTAACTTCGAATCTGGTTTGATTATGTTTTTGATTTCTGGTTTTTGACGTTTTTGTGATTTCTCCCATCTGAAGATAGAAAGTTAGGTTGATGGGCAGGTAGCAGCATAACAACTTCTTCATGGAATCAAGAAGGTTCCAACCAGTAATGGCTTGCATCATCTTTCAATAAGCAACTCTAATGCAACAACAACTTTGCCACAACTGCGGCGAGTCGGTAACAACGGTTTGCGACTTATACAAATTGTGCAGGTTTCGGTTATGCGCGGGTCAAACTACGACAAGTTTATGAAGACAGTGGCGAAGCGAGAAGAGTGAATGGGTTATGTATATGCTTAGTTTTTCTTTTTCATTTTCAATTTCTGTGTCGGTTTCCTGTTCTGTTTGGGTTGTGTTTCTATCCATCGCAGGTTTGAGTGTGGCAGAAGCGAGTGTAAAGTCAAGTTAATTCTGAATCGCGATGTCAGTTCGTCTCGTATGTTTGCAGTTGAAAGCTCACCTAATACGACGCCGACAACGACTACGCGCTAGCTGTTGATGTTGCCACTACTCTGCGTGCTGCTGCTACATACTTAAATTGAATAATATGTGGATTTGGTTTTACCATTTTTGAGTGCAGGATTTTGGTTTGACGGTAGCCGCAACACTAACATTGCCGGAAGCATTGATAACTTGGAAAAATGCAATGTCAAGCGCAAATTGCAAGTTTCAGACTCCACAACCTTCACACCATTCAAAAAATCACAACGCAAGCACAACCGACAGTGAAGCAGCACCTATGACGGCAACGAAAGACTCGGCGGTTTGTCACATTTTGAGACAAGATTGTGACAAACTGTTGGGGACAGAAATGTGTGCAAGGAATGTATAGGTTGGAACATGGTAGCGTTTCGACAATTCCGGCTCAACAATTCTTCAACAGCGCAACAAGAGTCTCAGCATCCACATCGCGGTGCATTCAAACAAGTAAGTTTCGGCAACAAATCAGTCCCGATTCATTTTGCAAAGCATTTACCTACAACATCGACGAGCAGTATTGTAACGGTTTTGCTTGCTCAATAATTCACCACCACTATCGTCAAATCGCACGCCGGTGAAAATCCTCCGTCTTCGAGCTTCGACTTCTGTCATCAATACCCTCTGGTTTCGTCGGTTCTGATGTCTGCCGTGGCCCACTGAGATTCAAGAGCGTTACAAATCCCACACGGTTTAGATTCAGCGACAACAACAACTTCGGTACTCCTGCAACAGTGGTAGCAACTCCTACTATTTAGCGACATTAGGAGGATTTAACATAGCGATAGCATTTTGGTTCAAAAGTTTGTTGAAGAAATGGAGTCAGAAGAAGTCGGTAACAATGCTGAATTCTTTCCATGAATATGTTGCCTGTCTTTTTTTTTTCTTGCTGTGATGTCAATAGTTTGTTTTTTTGTTTTATGAATCAATTCTAATCCATAAATATAGACTAATTATATTAATGTTTGTGATTGGAATTTGGTTTAGCAGTTGATAATCTGGATCCATTGTTCTTCTATCCTTTTCTGTCCATATTAATAACAGAATTTCGTTTGGAACAAAATGCTAATTATACTTGTTGAGTGGCAGATCCATTTTATTACAGTAACATTTCCTTGACAATGGTAGTTTGGGCCGTGATATTACATTAAATCAAATTCTTGGGATGTTATTTCTTGATGATTGCGGAAGGTTGCCATATCACAACTCGTCTTGTTTTGTGTCTAAACAAGTTTCCCTTTGTAGATGGTGATTAATTCTTCTCACTGTTTTTGGTTTAAATCCATGGCATTGCTAATACTTGTGGCTGTTTGGGATTCGTGTCGGTAATCAAATTTCACGGCTGTGCTTTTGTTTCATGCTATGTATTTTGCCATGAGTATTATGAATGGCTGCTTCGGCCAAAACACAAGACCTATATTTATTTATTTTTTTAAAAAAATTGTGCTAGTTAATTTCTTAATTTTTATCCCTGTTTGATAAAAATGTATCGCACTCCATACAAAGTGTAATATTTTATCACTTGTCTTAATTATGTTTAATGCCTCAAAATCATTTTCGAAAATAATAAACTCTCGATTTATCGAGTCCTTTCCACCCATGTAAGTCGAGTGCTTTCAAAGCCTCGCCATCGACCTTCGATCACCATACACAACATTTTAAAGCTTAATCCTGGGCTTCCTTACAGTGACACCTATTTGATCAACTACTTCTAGTTGGTCACTTAGAAGACTAGCCCACTTTGCTAGTGTACACGCTTAAAATTTAAATTCAAAATCTCGACTCACCTTGAGTACTTTTCAAAGCAAATTAAATCTTTGAAGTCTAGCACTTCTTGGATTTTTTTTTGGACGAACATTATGGAGGTGTACACCTTAAATAATATGTCGTTCTACTTTTCGGTTTAGTACGCTATTTTGGACAAAGAAATATCATAGGAATCTAGCATTCTGTGTGATGTTTCGTTGTTCATCCAAACATTTTCTGAATAAAAAAGGTGTCGTCGAAATCTAGCATCACGATAATACTCCGATTAATTGGTTGTGAGGTCGACGTCTCATTTACCGAATAATCATCATTTTCAATTCCAATCTCGTATTCTGACCTTTCATACCACAAACTCTTTTCATATCCTCCATTCAATTCAAATCATTTTCTCAACATTTTTCGATCGAACTTCGAAAGAAGGAGGTTCTTGGAATCTAGCATTCCTTGAATTTTCGAGTGAATAATTCTCGAGGCACACTCTTGAGTTGTTATTCACTCAATCTTTTGACTTTTTCAAACACTTTCTCAACATTTTTCTCGATTCAAACCTCGGAAGAAAGAGTTCTTGGAATCTAGCATTCCTTGAGGCTTCGAGTGAATAATTCTTGAGACACGCTCTTGAGTTGTTATTCACTCAATCTTTCGACTTTTTTCAAACATCTTACAACATTCTCCTAAGATGAGTGCTCGTATGCATTCGCAACCATTGACATTTTGCACACACGTTCACAACTCCTCGTGGTTTCGATATTGGAGGCACCCTTAGGGACCAATATCATTTCTCACAATCCAACCCTTGACACGTCGTCAGGTTGGTTCCATTTTCAATCAAATCCTCGACACGTCGTCGAATCATTTTCAAAGCAACTTCCTTTTTGCCTCACATTCCGTTTTCGATTCAATCTTTTTACAAACATTTTTAAAACTTACGAAAGAGAGATATTCTTAGAATCTAGCATTCTTTGAATATTTGAATGAGTAACTCTTGAGACATGCCCTTGAGTTGTTATTAGTTCATTCTTTCGATTTCAAAACATTCAATCCTTTATCTCCAACTCTTTTCAACCCAATTTCCGAAATAATTGAGTTCTTGGGATCTTGCATTCCTTGAATTCTTGAGTGACAAGCTCTTAAGGCATGCCCTTGGGTTGCTTGTCAATCACTCTTTCGTTTCTCAATCCATTTCAAACTTCATCTTTTCGTGGTTGTTACCACGAACTACGGACTCTCTGATTCTTTATTCATTCTTGAATACAAGATACGTAGGCACAAGATTGCGATGATCTTGGCGAGCACACTTATATCTTCCTCCATTATTCCTTCCACACTTTCCCAACCTTTCCCGTAGTCGAACTACGAAGCTCTGATTTCTCATTCCCGTCCAAATGAGCATACGTAGGCACAAGTGCCCCAATCCCTGGCGAGCACCCTATCCTCTAACCACCCATCTCTCCTTTGCGTCTTTAATCTTTTAACCTACCAATTCTACCTTTAACAACGAGAAGAAAACAAGTAAGCCTGAACAACACTCCCCACATTTACCTTAAGAGGTTCCCGTCGAGTACGACGAACGTGAGGGGTGCTAGTAGCTTCCCCTCACGTAACCGACTCCCGAACCCGGAACATGGTTGCGACAGCCCTGTTCCTATCCTTTCGTTTTTAAGAGGTTTTCTCGATATTTTCCTCTCCTGTTTATTCGGGAAAAATAAAGTTCGGTGGCGACTCTGTCGAACCGCATTTCCGCGCCTTTTGCGCGAGGGTCGTTTCTCCGAAATGTCTCCATGATTTTTCGAGGTGCGACAGCTGGCGACTTTGCTGGGGACATTTTGCTCCATGCAAAGAGAGAGTCGAGCCTATCTTTTGGTTTGCGAGGAGTGTTTTTTTTATTTGTTTTCTTCTTGTTTATATATTTGTTCTCTTGTGGATTTTATTTGTGCTTGTTACCTTGATTGCCTGTTGGTTCTTGGGATGACATCATGAGTAAAGCTCTACACCTGAGCTTTGATAAAAGCAGAGAGAACACATAGTTTAGAATTAGTAGTCGAGTAGTGTTAGTCACCAAGGATTCGCTCCTTGTGTGCCTAGCATGAAAGCTCCTCCAGAGGAGACCTATTCGTAGATCTTGTCGTAACACAGCTAGCTTGTTGCATGACTTGATTAATGAAGGATCCATGATTTTGGGACCCCTTTTTAGCACCAGTTCCAATATTGGTGGTCGTGTAGTGTTAGCCTCCGAGGACTCGCTCCTTGTGGGCCTAGCATGAGGACTCCACTCAAGGGAGATCTTATCGTTATTATTGTCGTAATACAGCCAGCCTGTTGCGTGACGCTAATACGACTAGTGTCCGTGATCTTGGGAACCAAACATAGAAACCATCCCGTAAGTGGGTTTATGGGTAGAATGTTTAGATCTTCCCGCATAGGTCGTACCAGTCAGTTTCTTTGATCGGAAATTGTGGTTACTTATCCGTTATAGTTACCAGCTTCAGGAGCTGTTTGAACTGTGATCCTGTGATCCTGGATCTTGTATCTTGCATTGCATCTTGCATATCATTTGCATTGCATTTCATATGTTGTGCATTTTGCATTTCCAATCCTTCAGCAGAATCTCATGTCTTCGTTCCTTCTTCTCCAGTAAATCAAGTTGATTCCTCGACACCAGTACGCAACTAGAGCCAATACAAGACGAACGATGGAGCAGATTCAGCAAGAACAAGTTGCTATCAGGAAGGAGCTGGAATCCCTCAACAGAAAGATGGATCAGATCTTTGAAGCCCTCTCCATAACTGGAAAGGAATCAGAACAGCGAACCGCTCAACGACCGCGTCAGCAAAATCAACACATAACGTGGAAGCCAGATAGAGTATTTGATAGTCTTCCAATGACATATGCAGATATCTTTGCTCAACTAATGGAGAAAAAGGCTATCGTTCCGAGAGATCTAGCTCCCCCAACTGTCCTTCCTGCTGATTACGACACGAATGCTCATTGTGAGTTTCATAAGGGCGCTCCAGGTCACAACATTGAGAACTGCAGGTTTTTCAAGCACAAAATTCAAGACCTGGTTGACAAGGAAGCTCTCACCTTTGATGGGAAGTATCTCAGTGCCATCAACGACCCGATGCCGCCAGCCAACTAGTGCCAACATCAGATCAAGTCCAGTCAAATCCATTCTCTGAAGAAGGCCGTCATGCTGCCATTTAATCTTTTGCATTTCTTATATTTTTTCTTTGTGTGTTTAAGTACTGTATGCTTTGAACAATTGCCATTCGTATCTGGTTTCATTAATGTATCATTTATGCATGTTTTGAATTAGTTATGTCGTATTCACTCATTTTTCACTTATCACCGACACGTTAATTCACTCCACTCTATTCACTGTTGTTTAACATGATTTGAGGGAGGATGATGAAAACGAGATACCCATAATTGCAACTCGTATGCTTTCAGACAGAATCTCGTCAATGATGTACAGGCATTGCTTCAATTCCCCAAACACTGGAGATATAAGGAGTTAATCCCTAGTAAACCACTTCGAGCCTAGAAGTTGTAGTTTCCTTCGGATAGTCAAACCTTTTACACTCAACCTGGGGCAGGGTAGTGTTCAGTTAATTCAACTCCGCACTCAAATCAACAAAGCAAAATCCAGAAGACGATTGTTCATCAATGACCCATGCTATGGCAGTCACAACAAAATAAAAAAATCATCAAAAGCCTACTAAGTCAAACACCTCAGAGGGGACTTAGGCAAAATCAAGGCAATCCCGCTGGATCAGACAAACAAAGTCAATCCATGCAAAATTAGGGATCAAAACAAAAGCAAAAGAGGACCCCGAAACCCTCAACAAAAACAAAATAAGATTCAGTGGCCACCCAAATCAAAAGGGGCACTGACATCCATCAAAGTAAGGTGATTGTCATTTCGAGCAAACCTTGAACCATCAAGTTTATACCGTCAAGACAAGTGTAGAATTAATTGAACGTAGGACTGGAGATCATTAAGAAGAAGGGGTGGGTACAAATCATACTTTGAGCCTAACATCCTTTGTTTCATAACCGTAAACCAGGCCACGCTACAACCCTCGAAAGACCTAATTGAGGCGGGGTTTACTCTGAAAGCATACTATCGCAAGGTTGCGTAACCTGACTCCTCATATATTTGCTAATCATCAATATTGATGTCATTTTGCTTGCTATATCTTTCGCACCAATCAAATTAGCACAACATCTGGGCTAGCAGTCCATTCGTCTCACACTTTCACGACACCTCAATAAATGACATACTTTTTCAAAACTTACATTGAATTGCGCATTAATATTACCATTTATGAATGTACAATTTTAATTGCAAATCAGTGCTAGATATTCAAGGACATCTCAATAGGGGGCAACCGAGGAGGGACTTGACTTTCAGTGGCGTACACGAAGCAAGAGTACTTCAAACCCCATAGGTTGGGGCAGGTCATTCAACAGCTCAAGCAGGGGCAAGCCATCAGAGTTCAGTTTCAACTTCAAAACGGGTTAATCTGAGGCAGACCATCATCATGTTCAGACTAGGGAAAGTCCAGATTATCCTAATCATCAAGTAGAGCTGCAACCTTCTCTGAAGTAAATTCACAAACACCAAGTACCCAGACTTGCAGCAATCAGAGCATCTTCTTCCGCTTCATCATGGCGTTTTCAGCAAACTGCGTGTCGAGGAAGTCAATCCCTCCCACCACCCGAAGTCCAATCCGCATTGGCAACTACCCAGAGTCCACCACGCTGGCGTCTCCACCCGCATTTCCAATTACCCGTCTGCATCATACCTATTGCATTCGACCTCATAAGCATCTTACATCATATGCATACCAATCATATCATACTTCCCTAGCTCTTGCATCTCCGCACGTCAGCATTTGCATTTGCATTTCCATTCGTTATGGAACATCATTATCATCCAACATTCATATATGCAAGTCAAGGTCCAGGATCAATCTCGAAGACTTCCAAGACTGTCATCAGCCCAGTCAGGGGCATCCTCCGCAGGATTGTGGGTTTGTCCCACGATTTTCAAGAGCTTCAAAGTAATCATCAGCCCAGTTAGGGGCATCTTCCGCAAGATTGTGGGTTTGTCCCACGATTTTCAAGAGCTTCAAAGCAATCATCAGCCCAGTCAGGGGCAATCTTCTGCGATTGTGGGTTTCTCCCACAAAATTTCAAAATATTCAAAGCAAGATTCAGCCTAGTCAGGGGCATTCTTTTCAAGACCATGGGTATTTTCCATGACGTATTTCAACCTCGTGGTAGATCAGATCTTCAAGTTAACATACATCCCAGCCAGGGGCATACCATTCAAGACCGTGGGCGTTCCCCACGAAGTTGTTCAACCTTTTGTTGGGCAAATCCAAGAAGTTTAATGCAAGATTCAGCCTAGATAGGGGCATCTTCAGCAAAACCGTGAGCGTTCCTCATGAAGTTGTTCAGCCTTTTGGTGACCAAGACAAGACATTTCAAGACAAACTCAGCCCGGTCAGGGGCATCCTCTTCAGAATTCATGGGCGTAACCATGAAATCATTTCAGCAAAACTATGATCTCCAAACAAGACGGTGGACGTACCCCGTTGACTCATTTCAATTCAATCTTCCTCTTGGGGGTTCCCCAATGAGTTGGATCCAGCAAGCGTGACTTTCGTCAATTGCCTTACTATCATCCTTTTGGTGATAGCCGAACTTCGTCGGTTCAACCTAGCCTGCATCCTTTTGGTGTTGGTAACCTTCAATTTGTGTTTTTTCTATCATCCTTTTGGTGATAGCGACCTGTGTGTGTGAGTTTCGCTCCGTCATCCTTTTGGTGGGGGGTCTATCACTTGAATTGGTGATAGATTGTGCGATAGTTTGTTTGTGTTTCGCTCCGTCATCCTTTTTGTGGGGGGGGGGGGGGGGGTTTATCATAATCATTAATGATAGATTGTGCGATAGTTTGTGTGAGTTTCGCTCCGTCATCCTTTTGGTGGGGGGTTTGTCACTTGGATTGGTGATAGATTGTGCGATAGTTTGTTTGTGTTTCGCTCCGTCATCCTTTTGGTGGGGGGTCTGTCACTTGGATTGGTGATAGATTGTGCGATAGTTTGTTTGTGTTTTGCTCCGTCATCCTTTTGGTGGGGGGTCTATCATAATCATTAATGATAGATTGTGCGATAGTTTGTGTGAGTTTTGCTCCGTCATCCTTTTGGTGGGGGGTCTATCATAATCATTAATGATAGATTGTGCGATAGTTTGTGTGAGTTTCGCTCCGTCATCCTTTTGGTGGGGGGTCTGTCACTTGGATTGGTGATAGATTGTGCAATATTTGTTTGTGTTTCGCTCCGTCATCCTTTTGGTGGGGGGTCTATCACTTGGATTAGTGATAGATTGTGCGATATTTGTTTTGTGTGTGTTTTCGCTCCGTCATCCTTTTGGTGGGGGGTCTATCACTTGGAATGGTGATAGATTATGCGATAGTGTTCGTTTGTGTTTCGCTCCGTCATCCTTTTGGTGGGGGGTCTGTCACTTGGATTGGTGATAGATTGTGCGATATTTGTTTGTGTTTCGCTCCGTCATCCTTTTGATGGGGGGCCTGTCACTTGGATTGGTGATAGATTGTGCGATATTTGTTTGTGTTTCGCTCCGTCATCCTTTTGGTGGGGGGTCTGTCACTTGAATTGGTGATAGATTATGCGATAGTTTGTGTGAGTTTCGCTCCGTCATCCTTTTGGTGGGGGGTCTGTCACTTGGATTGGTGATAGATTGTGCGATAGTTTGTTTGTGTTTCGCTCCGTCATCCTTTTGGTGGGGGGTCTGTCACTTGGATTGGTGATAGATTGTGCGATAGTTTGTTTGTGTTTCGCTCCGTCATCCTTTTGGTGGGGGGTCTGTCACTTGGATTGGTGTCAGATTGTGCGATATTGTTCGTCCTATCATCCTTTTGGTGGTAGTGGCCAGTGTATGTTTCGCTCCGTCATCCTTTTGGTGGGGGGTCTGTCACTTGGATTGGTGATAGATTGTGCGATATTGTTAGTGTGAGTTTCGCTCCGTCATCCTTTTGGTGGGGGGTCTGTCACTTGGATTGGTGATAGATTGTGCGATATTGTTAGTGTGAGTTTCACTCCGTCATCCTTTTGGTGGGGGGTCTGTCACATGGATTGGTGATAGATTGAGCGATAGTTTGTTTGTGTTTCGCTCCGTCATCCTTTCGGTGGGGGGTCTGTCACTTGGATTGGTGATAGATTGTGCGATAGTTTGTTTGTGTTTCGCTCCGTCATCCTTTTGGTGGGGAGTCTGTCATAGTCATTAATGTCAGATTGTGTGAGTGTTTTGCTCTATCATCCTTTTGGTGGTGGTAGTCGTGTGTGTTTCATCCCATCATCCTTTTGGTGATGACGACTTTTTTGCCAGTATTCACAGTTGACTCAGAGGTTTACATCATCCAGCATTTTCAAGTCTCAAGCATCTCTTTTTCTTTCGGACAAATTCAGGGTCTTCTTTTTATCTAATTGACTTCTACCTCAGGAAAATGAACGTTGTAGCAATTCATTTCCCTAGGTTTAAGCCTATTAGACAGGGGCATCTGTCATACCCTAAATTTGTCCTACCCATTTTTAAATATTTTTTATTTTTTATTATTCTTTCATGTTTTACATTGCCCGCTTACTTTCTCGTTATTTAGACACGTGTCTGCTCACAATTGGTTGATTTTTTTAGAACTTTACCTTTTTGAACAATTAAAGTGTGACACATGGCTTAATACTTTTTTGTGAATATTTTTTTTCTTTTTCTTCTTAAACTTTTTCTCTTAAAAATGTTATTAATAATATTTCTTTTTAGTTATTATTTTCTCATATATATATATATATATATATATATATATATATATATATATATATATATATATATATATATATATATATATATATATATATATATATATATATATATATATATATATATATATATATATATATATATATATATATATATATATATATATATATATATATATATATATATATATATATATATATATATATATATATATATATATATATATATATATATATATATATATATATATATATATATATATATATATATATATATATATATATATATATATATATATATATATATATATATATATATATATATATATATATATATATATATATATATATATATATATATATATATATAAATTTTAGTTTGTTTTTTTTATATATTTTAATATTCATTTAATTGTTAATTGTTAATATTTATTTTAATAATTATTGTTAATATTTGTATTAAATAGTTGTTAGTATACTAATTTATTTTTTTTTAGTTATTATTTAGTATTTGTTAATATTTATTATTAATTAAGCATTGGTAATTAATTAAGAACATAAGGAGTTGATTAAGAAAAATTAATGGCCAAGAAATTAAATGGTGGGCCGTGAGTGAAGGCCCATCGTGGAGCCCTTCAGTAGCTGGGAACCAGCTGGGGTTATAAAAAGAAAAGGGAAAATTGATTCAGCAAAAACCCTAGACTACTGTTCATCTTTCGTTTTCACTCAAACGGCCGCAGCCACCCCACCGAAACCCTAATAGCCACAAAACCTCCCTCCTTCTACTCAAAACGGCGCCGCTCAAACCTCTACCATCTTTCAGTTTCCTCAATGGAACCCTCATCCCTCTCATGAAATCCTCATCATCACCATGTCCGTTTTCCTTCAACCACCTTCTACAGACGAAAATAACTCTCCCTCTCCCTCGTTTCGTCGCAAGCCTTCGCGAAATGGCGTAACCCTATCTCCAAATCACTCTGTCACTACCATTCAAACCCTTTTTCCACCTTTAAACAAAAGCTATCAATGCCACTCTCAAGCTCGCGCAGATGCCGATATTTACACCGATAACAGAGCTTACTTTCAGTCCCATTTTTATAAAGATGGTGTTGCTATCTATTGTTAATTTCAGGAACACGATCTCTGAACGGTTACGCATCGAAGTTCAAGAATGACAAGTTTGGAGCCATAGCCATTTCGCTCATGACTTGTAACGACGTCAAGAGAAAACAACTCGGTTGTCACAAATTCGTGTCGGTATCACTCTGTTTACACTTTTCAATTTGAAGCTGCCTATTGCTTACCTTACTTTCAAACTTTGTATATCATTAGGTAACTGTTGGATTATATGTATTTGGTTATGTAACTTCGAATCTGGTTTGATTATGTTTTTAATTTCCGGTTTTTGACGTTTTTGTGATTTCTCCCATCTGAAGATAGAAAGTTAGGTTGATGAGCAGGTAGCAGCATAACAATTTCTTCATAGAATCAAGAAGGTTCCAACCAGTAATGGCTTGCATCATCTTTCAACAAGCAACTCTGATGCAACAACAACTTTGCCACAACTGCGGCGAGTTGGTAACAACGGTTTGCGACTTTTACAAATTGTGCAGGTTTCGGTTATGCGCGGGTCAAACTACGACAAGTTTATGAAGACAGTGGCGAAGCGAGAAGAGTGAATGGGTTATGTATATGCTTAGTTTTTCTTTTTCATTTTCAATTTCTGTGTCGGTTTCCTGTTCTGTTTGAGTTGTGTTTCTATCCATCGCAGGTTTGAGTGTGGCAGAAGCGACTGTAAAGTCAAGTTAATTCTGAATCGCGATGTCAGTTCGTCTCGTATGTTTGCAGTTGAAAGCTCACCTGATACGACGCCGACAACGACTACGTGCTAGATGTTGATGTTGCCACTATTCTGCGTGCTGCTGCTACATACTTAAATTGAATAATATGTGGATTTGGTTTTACCATTTTTGAGTGCAGGAATTTGGTTTGACGGTAGCCGCAACACTAACATTGCCGGAAGCATTGATAACTTGGAAGAATGCAATGTCAAGCGCAAATTGCAAGTTTCAGACTCCATAACCTTCACACCATTCAACAAATCACAACGCAAGCACAACCGACAGTGAAGCAGCACCTATGACGGCAACGAAAGACTCGACGGTTTGTCACATTTTAAGACAAGATTGTAACAAACTGTTGGGGACAAAAATGTGTGCAAGGAATGTATAGGTTGGAACATGGTAGCGTTTCGACAATTCTGGCTCAATAATTCTTCAACAGCGCAGCAAGAGTCTCAGCATCCGCATCGCGGTGCATTCAAACAAGTAGGTTTCGGCAACAAATCAGTCCCGATTCATTTTGCAAAGCATTTACCTACAACATCGACGAGCAGTACTGTAACGGTTTTGCTTGCTCAATAATTCACCATCACTATCGTCAAATCGCACGCCGGTGAAAATCCTCCGTCTTCGAGCTTCGACTTCTGTCATCAATACCCTCTGGTTTCGTCGGTTCTGATGTCTGCCGTGGCCCACTGAGATTCAAGAGCGTTACAAATCCCACACGGTTTAGATTCAGCGACAACAACAACTTCGGTACTCCTGCAACAGTGGTAGCAGCTCCTACTATTTAGCGGCATTAGGAGGATTTAACATAGCGATAGCATTTTGGCTCGAAAGTTTGTTGAAGAAATGGAGTCACAAGAAGTCGGTAACAATGCTGAATTCTTTCCATGAATATGTTGCCTGTCTTTTTTTTTTCTTGCTGTGATGTCAATAGTTTGTTTTTTTGTTTTATGAATCAATTCTAATCCATAAATATAGACTAATTATATTAATGTTTGTGATTGGAATTTGGTTTAGCAGTCGATAATCTGGATCCATTGTTCTCCTATCCTTTTCTGTCCATATTAATAACAGAATTTCGTTTGGAACAAAATGCTAATTATACTTGTTGAGTGGCAGATCCATTTTATTACAGTAACATTTCCTTGACAATGGTAGTTTGGGCCATGATATTACATTAAATCAAATTCTTGGGATGTTATTTCTTGATGATTGCGGAAGGTGGCCACATCACAACTCGTCTTGTTTTGTGTCTAAACAAGTTTCCCTTTGTAGATGGTGATTAATTCTTCTCACTGTTTTCGGTTTAAATCCATGGCATTGCTAATACTTGTGGCTGTTTGGGATTCGTGTCGGTAATCAAATTTCACGGCTGTGCTTTTGTTTCATGCTATGTATTTTGCCATGAGTATTATGAATGGCTGCTTGGGCCAAAACACAAGACCTATATTTATTTATTTTTTAAAAAAAATTGTGCTAGTTAATTTCTTAATTTTTATCCCTGTTTGATAAAAATGTATCGCACTCCATACAAAGTGTAATATTTTATCACTTGTCTTAATTATGTTTAATGCCTCAAAATCATTTTCGAAAATAATAAACTCTCGATTTATCGAGTCCTTTCCACCCATGTAAGTCGAGTGCTTTCAAAGCCTCGCCATCGACCTTCGATCACCATACACAACATTTTAAAGCTTAATCCTGGGCTTCCTTACAGTGACACCTATTTGATCAACTACTTCTAGTTGGTCACTTAGAAGACTAGCCCACTTTGCTAGTGTACACGCTTAAAATTTAAATTCAAAATCTCGACTCACCTTGAGTACTTTTCAAAGCAAATTAAATCTTTGAAGTCTAGCACTTCTTGGATTTTTTTTGGACGAACATTATGGAGGTGTACACCTTAAATAATATGTCGTTCTACTTTTCAGTTTAGTACGCTATTTTGGACAAAGAAATATCATAGGAATCTAGCATTCTGTGTGATGTTTCGTTGTTCATCCAAATATTTTCTGAATAAAAAAGGTGTCGTCGAGATCTAGCATCACGATAATACTCCGATTACTTGGTTGTGAGGCCGACGTCTCATTTACCGAATAATCATCATTTTCAATTCCAATCTCGTATTCTCACCTCTCATACCACAAACTCTTTTCATATCCTCCATTCAATTCAAATCATTTTCTCAATATTTTTTGATCGAACTTCGAAAGAAGGAGGTTCTTGGAATCTAGCATTCCTTGAATTTTCGAGTGAATAATTCTCGAGGCACGCTCTTGAGTTGTTATTCACTCAATCTTTTGACTTTTTCAAACACTTTCTCAACATTTTTCTCGATTCAAACCTCGGAAGAAAGAGTTCTTGGAATCTAGCATTCCTTGAGGCTTCGAGTGAATAATTCTCGAGACACGCTCTTGAGTTGTTATTCACTCAATCTTTCGACTTTTTTCAAACATCTTACAGCATTCTCCTAAGACGAGTGCTCGTATGCATTCGCAACCATCGACATTTTGCACACACGTTCACAACTCCTCGTGGTTTCGATATTGGAGGCACCCTTAGGGACCAATATCATTTCTCACAATCCAACCCTTGACACGTTGTCAGGTTGGTTCCATTTTCAATCAAATCCTCGACACGTCGTCGAATCATTTTCAAAACAACTTCCTTTTTGCCTCACATTCCGTTTTCGATTCAATCTTTTTACAAACATTTTTAAAACTTACGAAAGAGAGATATTCTTAGAATCTAGCATTCTTTGAATATTTGAATGAGTAACTCTTGAGGCATGCCCTTGAGTTGTTATTAGTTCATTCTTTCGATTTCAAAACATTCAATCCTTTATCTCCAACTCTTTTCAACCCAATTTCCGAAAGAATTGAGTTCTTGGGATCTTGCATTCCTTGAATTCTTGAGTGACAAGCTCTTAAGGCATGCCCTTGGGTTGCTTGTCAATCACTCTTTCGTTTCTCAATCCATTTCAAACTTCATCTTTTCGTGGTTGTTACCACGAACTATAGACGCTCTGATTCTTTATTCATTCTTGAATACAAGATACGTAGGCACAAGATTGCGATGATCTTGGCGAGCACACTTATATCTTCCTCCATTATTCCTTCCACACTTTCCCAACCTTTCCCGTAGTCGAACTACGAAGCTCTGATTTCTCATTCCCGTCCGAATGAGCATACGTAGGTGTCGCTTCCGCGAAAATAAGGTGCCGGCAAAACAGAAGAGTCGCCACCTTTCGTTATTTATCCCTCGGAACGGGAAAGGAAACGATCGGAAAAACCTGACGAAAGGGTATAAGACAAGGTCATCGCAACCATTGTCTGGGTTCGGGAGTCGGTTACACAAGGGGAAGGTGTTAGCACCCCTCACGTCCGTCGTACTCGACGGGATCCACGCTTGTTGTGTTTACTGTACGAGTTGGTTTATCTATCTACCTATCAAGGCGGGCTTAAACAGAAAAGAAAATGACTCGGCAAAGCGTCGCACTTTATGCCTACGTATTCTCATCAGAGAATGAGAAATCAGAGTCAACGTAGTTCGACTAACTACGGGTTACGGGGAAGGTGGCTCGCTAATACATCAGTATTGTGCCTACGTACTCTCAACAGGCTTGAGAGATCAGAGCTTACATAGTTCGGGATAATACGGATTACGGGATTCAGATTCATTTGTTTTATCAAGTAGGGTTAAACAACAATTCCAGCAGTTAGGGACAAAGCCTGTTTGCGGTGGCGCTGAAGTTTAACGACACTCTTTTCTTCAGAAAAGCTTTCCTTTGAATTATGGGCCCACGGGGCAAAAGGTTTGAAGTTTGTTTTTCTGTCTTTTACGAAAGAACTGTTGTTTATTGCGTTTGCAATTTCAATCGCACTAAAGACTATGACCTGAGAGTGAATGCGTCGCATGTCACCCAAAGGGTACCATACTAAACATCCAGAATGTTGAAAAGAAACTCTCCAACAATCTTTTCTCAGATAGCTTAAGGCTCGTAACGTACGAAAGAAATCATTCATGATTACTGTATCTTAAGCTGTTTTGAGATGAGAAGAGAACAGGCTCAACTAAAGGGAGACTATCAAGTCCTACTGTTGTCATGCCAAGGATTCATCCTATGGTTGAGGTTTGAAACAGGGAACTCCTAGAAGTTATCATGCATAGGTTTCAACCTAAAGTTCTAATCATCACTTCCTTATCAAAGGAAGTGAGATTCCTAGGGGATCATGTCAATGATAAACAGAAACAGATAAAGCATCAGCTTAAACAGTAAACAGTAAACAGTAAACGACTGTAAAATGCATGCAATGCATGTGAGGGAGGAAATGTGTGTGGGGCATCAGCCTCCACAAGCTCATCTCGACCTCAAGCCAGATATGAATAACAGTAATCATACAGAAGAAATAACATGCTATCAAGCAAAATACAATGAACTGCAATCATACAGTAAAAATGACATGCTATCAAGCAAACAGAAACCACATGGGCAAGGGAGCAGGGCTCTACCGAATACCCGCAAGCAAAGCCACACAGTAACAATACAAGCAGAGGGAGCAACTCAACCTCTAGTGCAATCATGCTCCTAGCTTAAAGTCAGTCTAGATATGAACTTATTCTAATGCATCAAGCAAATCAAACAAGGCACATCAACACAGAAAAGAAAACAGACAAGAGAGAAAGCAGATCAACCCCTCTTACAACTCCAAGCCTCAGCTCTTCTGACAGCAACCCAGTCTTCAGACTTCAATCATCCTTCAAGGCTACCATCTTTCATGACAAGTATCAACTTGCTTCTCCAGGGTTTCAATCCATCGGACATAAGTATCAACTTATTCTCTCTTCTCCAAGCTTCAGCTCTTCAGTCAATTCCACCTTCAGGCTTCACTCTTAACTACAAGTATCAACTTGATTCCTTCCGGCTCTCCAAGCATCAATGCACGAGTATCAACTTGTTTCTTTATTCCTCAAGCCTCAGCTCTACACTCAATCTCAATTGAATCCTCTTCATAAGTATCAACTTAGTCTTCAAGCTTCAGCTCTCTTTGCTCTACCAGTATCAACTAGCTCTTCAAGCTTCAGCTCTCTCAGAGTAATCTTTAATCACCTGGAAGTGTCAACTTCATCCTTCAATTCTTTAAGCCTCAGCTCTACACTCAATCTCAATTGAATCTTCAAGTGTCAACTTGTTCTTCAAGCTTCAGCTGCAATGGCAATGCTCAAGGAATCATCCTCTTCCACATTCTTCAATAAAGTTCTCATCTTCAAACTCAAGTCCAACATATTTCAAGATACTCAAACCAGAAGACAATTGATTTGACAGAATGAGTGGAAATGATAAACAGCTTATTGACAACCAAAGGAATCCTGTAAGGGCTCATCATTATGAGAGACTGGTTCCCTCAAAGTTCTACTTCCCAGATAAAATCACTCATCTCTCCAAAGGAGGGATGTGAATATCTTAGAAGGACTTTTAGTCATTGGGAGGAATGGAAGCACAAGATGCTTTCCATATTTGTGAAAAAAGTCACTCTAATCATAAGGCTCTCCTTATGTCTCCTACTTCCTAAATCTTCATCAGACACCTTCAGGCACAAGCAACTCCCTGCTCCAAGCAACTTCAAGAAACTTCAAGCATCCTCACCTCGTCTTCAACTTGTCTTCAATCTCAACCAAAGGCAAACAAAGCAAAACCCTAATCTAAGGGGACTAAAGAAGTTAATCTAGTTGAGTTAGTAAGTTAGGATCACCTAAAACCTAGTACTAAAGTTAATCCTAATTAAAATACTAAAACCAATTGTAAAATCCTACAAAAATAACTATGGGAACCTAGGTCAATCATGACTCTACCACATTAATTCCAGAGATCAAATCATCAAATAAGACCTAGAAATAAATTCTACACTACAAGGTACTAGACCTAAACCCTAAAAGGAAGCACCTAAAGGTTTCAACCTAAAAAACACACCTATTTTCATCACAAAAATGTGAGAAAAATGCTATGGGAGCATACATGTCTAAGCTAACAACTCACAAAAAATCAGGATCAAAGTCATCACCACATGATCACACAAAATCATCGAATAGAGGTATCAATTAGCAAATAAACATCGCGTATCACTTCGAACCGTAACTACGAAAGTATGCATCCGAGTGGGAAAAAAAGTGCGTGTTGATGGAATCATGATTAAACAATCAAGCATAGTGGCAAACATCTAAAACATTTCACTCTTAATGCACCATATTGATCTATGAAGATTCGAAGTGAAACGACACGAGAATAAGCATAAAAACAGCAAAACAGGCCTGCCAGCACAGTGTTAATCGATTAACACCATAGGTTAATTGGTTAACCACTTAAAAACGTTGAAAAATTTGAATATTGGAGTTGGTTAATCGATTAACCATATAGGTTAACCGATTAACACTGCACCAGAAGCAGAAAAACAGCAACAGAATCACTTTTCAACAACTTATTACATCTCCAAACATACCATTGCTCACATAATCAATTATGCACGAAATTACCTCAGCAAACAGTGATATAATTAGCATGTAATCATGGTAAAGCAACATGATCATGGATCAAGAAGATCAAATCAACCACAATTCAATCAAATGCGAAGATCAACATTATGAACATGCAAGTAAGTTCGAAAATTAAATCGGATCAGAATTCCAACCTACGAATCGGAGACTTGATTCGGTAATTGTTGATCTAACTGTAATTGAGAAGATCCAAGAAAAGAAACCCGGAAAACTTCAAGATCCACACAAATTCTTGTAGTAGCAATGAAGATCCACCAAGAAAAACTCAAAATAAGCCAAATAATCACTTCCAAGAGCACTTCAAAATTCAGATCTGCTTGTGCACGAAAATTGGATGATGAAATGGAATTAATGGAGTGAATTAATGGAGGTTTAGCTCTTAGAAATCAATGATTCCAATGAAGAATCAATGATCTCAAGGAGAAGAGCTTTGTGTGAGTTTTGTGAGGTTGAAAAATTGAGAGAGAATTGAGAGAGAATTATGAAGATGAAAGGGAATTATGAAGATTAGCTTGTGAGGTTTGGAGTAAATCATTTAAATATACTCTTGGTTCGGATCCAAAGCAAGGCTTGGAAATAGGATTGGGATGTGGTATGGGGTTTTGGCGGGAAACTGAAATAACCAACTTGAGAAGGTTCTAGATCCTTCTAGAATGCAAAATGGAACCTTCCAAATGATCAACATTGGACTCCAAATGGAAATTGCTTGAAATCTCACGTGCAAGGCAAAATCTGCTTTGGTTAATCGATTAACCATATAGGTTAATCGATTAACACTGTTAAAACTTGCAAATCTGGACTATTTTCCAATGGTTAATCGGTTAACCATATGTGTTAACCGATTAACACATTCAAATTTTTGAATTTGGCGCCTTTTGGTGGGAAATCTGCCGGTTTGCCCGTTCTCAACTGTTCGGGGCCCTGTTAAGCTTCTGGAACTTGCTGTTGAATATTATGATCATGAAAATGCTTAGGATACTCCTGAGTGCTGCTTCCTGTAGAGAAAATGCCTGCAAACAAAATGAAATCGGTCGCTCAACCGTTGGGCAAAATAAACGCCAGAACCTCTGATGCTTGAATAAAATCTCTTGATTAGCTTTGTACTCTATGATAGCCCTTGACCTCCTGCATACATGTCAGTGCAATGCATATGGTAATGTTATGTTAAATGAAATGAAACACAAGCTAGGTAAAACAAGGTTAGTCAAATTTTGGGGTGCAACAGCTGCCCCTATTCAAACGGCTTGGACCTGACTGGGTGAGAAGCGAACGACTCTCAAACAATCAAGGTAAAAGATGGTTGAATACCAACAAACCCAGAAATTTTCCAACTGCACAAGTACACGGTACTCTGATGGGAACAAATCTTCGAAATATTAGCTGCACGGCAACTAGCTGGGGAATTGGTCACACGGTAACCAGTAATACATGGTCGATCATGTCGTCAGGCTCCAAGATTCCTCGGGACTCATCAGATTAACCATCAAGTTAATCATGCCATCGGGTCTTCAAAGAAATTTTTGGGCGTCAGCCGGACTTCATCAGTAAGTCGGGAATAGCATTCTCGGTCAATCATGCACCAATTGGGGATATCCCAACTTCTGCCATTAGGCACTCCGCATCAGCTGAGAGAACTGCTTCGTCAATACGGTTGGACTTCAATCATCAAGTCTTCAAGGGAAGTTTCAACTTCGCTGTTCGGAAACCTGCAGGGGATGACGCATCTCCGCTGGGGATTCTGGAGAACTATCAAGTAACTCTGCTTCGGGGATCCGGAAATCACTCTGGGTGAATCAACTTTGCTGAGGGAATCAAGAATCATCTTGAACGAATAACTTTGAGGGGACTTCAAGAATCATCCTGAACCAATAACTTTGCTGGAGATTTCGGGAATCATCCTGAGCACTCACTCTGCCGGGGACTCTAAGCGTCAACTTGAGCAACCTTTTCTGGCGACTTCACATGGGATTTTAAGAATCATCTTAAGCAAACGACTTTGCTGGGGAGAATTCAAGAATCATCTTGAGAAAACGACCTCTGCTGAGGAACACCTGCAAAACAAGAACGGTAACGACCTAGCTCATGTTTCATATGCATATGCTTCGGCAATGGCGCAATGTTCCACACGGTGGAAATGCTACGCGTTTTTTGGGTAAATGCTATGCAATCATGCAAAATGCTATGACCCCATCAGCAAAATAAATGTTGAAGGGAGAATCCTCCTGTCAAGGAGAAAGAACCACTCTGGTGGGGGAAGGAATCATCCTGCCACGGAGAAAAGGTCACGCCAATCTCAATCGGACTCCGCATGGGGAAGCAAACTTCCGTTGACTGCTGCAGGGGAATAAAGCTCTACGAGAACTCGGACCTGCTGAGGAAAGCGATGTCAATCGCATAAATAAACTGCACGGCATTCGCAGCTAAACCTTCTTGGAACTAACGACTCCGGCGGGGAAATACGGCATCAGCTATCCAACCTCTACTGGGGGAAAACCAATCATGGCCTGAACTGCTTTCCAAGGACTCGGCTCTCTTGGGGAACTGCAAACTCGGCTGGGGAAGAAGAAATCATCCTACTTCGGGGGAGAGTGCGACTTTGTGGGGAATTTCAATTCCGCTGAAGACTTCGGTCTGGGACTATCAATTGCTGTACGCTTCAGTGACTCAGCTGGGGAGATGACATTCCTTCAGGATGTATCTGATTGGGGAGAGAATCCTCTCTGCCTGAGGAAAACATATCAATACTTTACGATCTCCGGTTCGGACTCTGCAGGGAGAGACTGCTGAACTTTGATGGAGAAGAAGGAATCATCCTGGTTGGGGACGCATACGGCGTACTGCCTGGAATATGCTACCTGCAACAACACAAACAAACAGACAAGATACCCTTCTCAAAGGGACCTATCAAGGTTATCATCTTGTGACAATGTTCAAGTAATTCATTGTTTCAACAATCAGTGGCCTAGGCCAGTAAGTTTATGTATGCGTATTTTATCAAAAACATCGGCGTTCTTTTTTGCAAGCAAAACAGGTAAATGCTAAACAGACAGACAGCATTGCTGAATAGTATACATTTTATTGATAACGAACCCCTGAATGGGCCAAAATGTTTTACAACAGAGGCAAGCTCCTGGAATGAGGAAGCCGCGCAAATATAAAACATAAATATACATCAGTATATACACATGTCGGCAACGAGGCGTAGACGAACACCATGAGTTGATCCCTCTATGACCCACTCGACTTCGATACTTCTCCGAAGCTTCAGCTTCAGAAGAGATTGATTCAGATGAACGACCCTCAGGTCTTCCAAACCACTAAACAAATACAGTCCACACGCGGAACGCAGTCATTTGCTTTTTCAAATCCCTAACTTTTTCCTGAATCGCCCTTCCGGGTTTTTGATTCACCGGGATACCCTTTTTTGCCAAAGTCGCCCTTCCGGGTTTTCGACTTTGCGGGTGTACATTCTTTTCTTTATATCCCTAATTTTTGCCCGAACCTTTTTCCTTTTTTATGGTTCGCCGGGACGCCCCTTTTTGCCTGGATCTTCTTTTTCTTTCCAGCGGGTCATTTTTAAGCAAAGTATTTTTTAACTGCGTCCGCGTTCACCGGGGATGCAAAATCTTCGCCATCCATCGTGGATAACAACAAGGCTCCTCCCGAGAAGACCTTGCTAACGACGTACGTACCTTCGTAATTGGGAGTCCACTTGCCCCGGTGATCGGAGTGTGGAGGAAGAACCTTCTTCAAGACGAGATCACCCGTCTGAAAGCTCCTAGGACGCACCTTCTTATCATAAGCTTTCTTCATTCGGCTTTGGTACAGACGACCATATGCAATCAATGCTAATCTCTTCTCGTCCATCAGGCTGAGTTGGTTTAGTCGGTTCTTAATCCATTCTGCCTCGTCGAGTTTCACATCAGCCAAAACTTGCAAAGAAGGGATCTCCACTTCTAACGGTAGGACAACTTCCATACCGTACACTAAGGAGAAAGGAGTTGCCCCGGTTGACGTACGTACCGTCGTACGATAACCGTGCAATGCAAATGGAAGCATCTCGTGCCAATCCTTGTAGGTCACAACCATCTTCTGAACAATCTTCTTGATGTTCTTATTGGCCGCTTCAACAGTGCCATTCATCTTCGGCCGGTAAGGAGATGAGTTGTGGTGTTCAATCTTGAAACCCTGGCACAACTCCTTCATCATCTTGTTATTCAGATTCGAACCATTATCAGTAATGATCCGCTCGGGAATTCCGTAACGACAAATGATGTCCCTCTTTATGAGTTTAGCCACCACCTGCTTGGTCACATTAGCATATGAGGCTGCCTCCATCCACTTGGTGAAGTAGTCTATGGCTACTAGAATGAAGCGATGACCGTTAGACGCAGTGGGCTCGATCTTGCCTATCATGTCGATGCCCCACATGGAGAACGGCCACGGGGAGGACATGACATTTAACGGGCACGGCGGCACATGAACTTTATCAGCATAAATCTGGCATTTATGACACCTCTTCGCGAACTTGAAGCAATCCGATTCCATCGTCAGCCAGTAGTATCCTGCTCTCAGGATCTTCCTTGTCATAGCATGCCCTCCGGCGTGCGTACCAAATGTACCTTCATGGACTTCTTCCATGAGCATACTCGCCTCTTTCTCATCTACACATCTGAATAGCACGAGATCGTGGTTTCTTTTATACAAAACTCCATCAGGATTGAGATAGAAATCTCCAGACAGCCTCCTCAGAGTCTCCTTATCCTAGATTGACGCTCCCGCAGGATACTCCTTAGTCATAAGGAAGGTCTGGATGTCGTGGAACCATGGCTTGCCGTCGGCGGCTTCCTTGATCGCAAAGACGAATGCAGGTCTATCAAGACGAGAGAGGGCAATTCTTGGAGCTTCATTCCAAAAATTGACTTTATACATTGAAGCCAACGTGGCTAAGGCATCAGCCATCTGGTTTTCGGCCATGAGCACATGATGGAGTTCCACTCGATCAAAGAACGGAAGTAGCCTTCTGGCATAATTCATGTATGGCACCAAATTCGATTGGCGAGTTTCCCACTCCCCTTTAATCTGGTTAATCACAAGCGCCGAGTCACCATATACATCTAGGTTTTTGATTCTCAAATCAATCGCTTCTTCTAAGCCCATGATGCATGCTTCGTACTCCGCTTCATTATTGGTGACCGGAAACGTCAGTCTCGCAGTGAACGGGATGTGGGATCCGTGGGGAGTCGTGATGATCGCCCCTATGCCACTTCCATAGGAATTAACCGCCCCGTCAAATATCAATTTCCACTGGGATTTCCTATCTGGCCCCTCGTCGGGCAACGGTTCATCGCAATCCTTCGCTTTGAGAAACATGATATCCTCATCAGGGAATTCAAATTTCATCGGCTGATGATCCTCGATCGGCTGCTCGGCCAAGTATTCAGACAATACGCTTCCCTTAATGGCCTTCTGAGAAACGTACTGAATGTCGTATTCCGTCAACACCATTTGCCATCTGGCAATCCTGCCCGAAAGCGCTTGCTTCTCGAAGACGTACTCGATCGGATCCATCTTCGAAATTAGCATGGTGGTGTGATTGAGCATGTACTGTCGCAAACGTTTGGCAGCCCAGGCTAGTGCACAACACGTTTTCTCCAGCATCGAGTAGCAAGATTCACAGTCTGTAAACTTTTTACTCAAGTAGTAGATGGCATGCTCCTTTCTGCCCGTCTCGTCGTGCTGACCGAGAACACACCCCATACTACCCTCAAGAACTGTCAAGTACATGATTAGAGGTCTTCCGACCACTGGGGGTATCAAGATTGGAGGTTCCTGTAGATACTGTTTTATCTTATCGAATGCCTTCTGGCAATCCTCGTTCCAGATAATCGCCTGATTTTTCTTCAGCAGCTTGAACATCGGTTCACACCTGGCCGTGAGCTGAGAAATAAACCTTGCAATGTAGTTTATTCTGCCCAGGAAACCACGAACTTCTTTTTCTGTTTTTGGCACTGGCATTTCTTGTATCGCTTTAATCTTCGCAGGATCAACCTCGATGCCTCTTTCACTCACGATAAACCCCAGTAACTTTCCGGACCGTACTCCAAAAGTACACTTGTTAGGATTCAGCCTCAACCTGAACTTCCTAAGCCTCTCAAAAAGCTTCAGCAAATTGACCAGATGCCCCTCCTCCGTTTGGGACTTCGCAATCATGTCATCAACATAGACTTCAATCTCATGATGAATCATGTCATGCAACAAAGTAACCATTGCTCGTTGGTAAGGGGCCCCTGCGTTCTTCAGACCGAAAGGCATTACCTTGTAGCAAAATGTTCCCCAGGGAGTAATAAACGTAGTTTTCTCCATGTCCTCCGGCGCCATCTTGATCTGATTGTAACCGGAGAAGCCATCCATGAATGAAAACATGGAGAATTGAGCTGTATTATCGACCAACACATCAATATGAGGCAGCGGGAAATCATCTTTAGGGCTCGCCCTATTCAAATCCCGATAATTGACGCACATTCGTACCTTACCGTCCTTCTTCGGTACAGGCACTATGTTGGCGACCCACGGAGGGTAAGTAGTGACCGCTAAGAAGCCAGCATCAAGCTGCTTTTGCACTTCTTCTTTGATCTTAACGGCCATATCTGGTCGCGTCCTCCTAAGCTTCTGCTTGACGGGAGGACAATCTTCTCGCAGCGGCAAGTGGTGGACCACGATGTCAGTATCAAGTCCGGGCATATCTTCGTATGACCAAGCAAAGACATCACTATACTCTCTCAGCATCTCGACCAATCTCTGCTTGACATCGCTCTGCAATGCAGCCCTTATCCTGACGTTCCTGACTAGTTCTTCAGAACCCAGATTCACGATCTCAATCTCTTCCTCATGAGGCATAATGACTTTCTCTTCTTGTTTCAACAAGCGGGCCAACTCTTCGGGAAGGTCTTCGTCTTCATCAATCTCTTCTTCGGCTTGATAGATCAGGCAATCGAAGTCGAAGTGAGTCGTAGAAGGTCCAGAGTCGATGTCATCTGTTATATGGATCCTGCAATAACAAGGGTTAAGCTTAAATCAGGGATAAGCAGGTTAGCACAAACCCCATTTCCATTTTATTGTTTTTCAAAACAAATATAAAACAAGAATAACAGAGATCACAATATTTGAATACGAAGAAAAACGCCTTTTGATTTATTCAAAAATGCATGTACATAATCAAACAAGGCCCTGGCAATAAAACCACTATGGCCCGGGTAGGACATAGGGTTGTACAATGATTGGAAAAAGTAAATCATTACTCTTCGCTTGTCATCTGGATGATATCCTTGACGGACCAATTGTTGAGGCTCTCGCCTGGTCTGCTTGGCTGGATCCAAGAGTCTAAGTCACAGTCGCTATCTCCGCTGTCTTCAGACACCGCGTTGACGCTTTCGAATATTACCCAGCCACTGGTAAACTGGATCGGCCCCTTACCTCGCGACGCATTGCTAGAAGAGGAAGCTTCAGCTCTAGGAGAATATCCCAACCCAAACTTGTCTTGCTTGTTAGGTATCTCCAAAATTCGCCCCAGCCTGGGATGGATCCGGCTTGAACAACGGCCCGGGCTTCCTTGAAGGAAGAGAGAGTCATCTCTGGCCTTTCAGTGGCTACAGGAGCTACGTCCTTGACTTTAACGGCTTCGAACACTTGTCATAGGGTTTCGTGGATTTCCCCATCCATCTCAACATATTTGAAGGATGACAAATGGCTCACCATTATGTCTTCCTCGCCACAAACAGTCACGATGCTACCTCCGACAGCATACTTGAGCTTTTGGTGCAACGTGGAGGTCACGACTCCAGCAGAATGGATCCATGGCCGGCCTAAGAGACAGCTGTAGGCAGGCATGATGTCCATAATGTAAAAAACCGCATCGAATGTTTCCGGCCCGACTTGGATTGGCAACGTCACCTCCCCGAAAACATGGCGTTTGGTTCCATCGAACGCTTTCACAACCAGATCACTGGGTGTGCAAATCACTCTGCGAGTATCTAACTTCATTAATGCCTTCTTCGGAAGAACATTGAGCGATGACCCTATGTCTACCAACACATGCGACATGATCGTTCCCCTACACTCCATCGAGATGTGCAGGGCGCTATTGTGGTTCCTCCCCTTCGGCGTCAGCTCTAGGTCAGTGAACCCTAACCCATTTCCAGCATTCACGTGGGCTACGACCTCTTCTAACTGGTTTACCGATATTTCCTGCGGTACGTATGCGGCGTTCAACACCTTCAGCAGTGTGTTGCGGTGTGCTTCAGAACACAACAACAAATTCAGGATGGAATCTTCGAGGGTGTTTGATGGAGATGATCCACGATCTTGTAGTCACTCTTTTTAATCAACCTCATAAATTCCTCGGCGTCTTTAACAAGTAAGTCTTTTTCTACCCCACGGGGGATCTCTTCAACGACTTTACTTTTAACTTTATCAGTTGCATCAGCTTTGTCCGTTTTGTCCGTCACGATCTCAGGTGGTGCAAATACGCTCCCGCTGCGAGTAATTCCGCTAACGCCCGCTAGGTTCTCCACAGACGACCCAAACGGTTCTAGTTCCAACTTCTGTCCGTTGCAGTAGACCTCTGCCCCATAATGCCATGGGACAGCGTTAGTGCTTTCGAATGGTATCGGCCCAGCTTTGGTGATGGTAATCATGGGCGGCCTGGGTGCAGAAATAGTTATCGTCTGGCGAGGGATGGTGATGGTGGCAACCTCATCATCTTGCTTCAGCATTACCTCTCCCGATCAACATTCGGCCCTCCGGCTAAACTGTAAAATCCCTTCAGTCATCAGACTTTGAATTCCCTCTATCAACTATTCACATTCATCAGGACTTGTCGCACAGCCCATACACAGCTCTCCGCAACCTGGAAAGAAACCTCTTTTCATCAGCTTAGCTTTAACGAAGCTAAGCGGCGTCTTCAAATCTATGACGTCAGTCAACACATCCAAATTCTCGTCTTCAATAATGGCGTTTACTCCACCCCCCTATGATTCGGCATAGGGTTCTTCGTGACGTTCGACACATTATCTGAGAAGTTGATGATCTTAGCGTCCACCATGTTCTGCACCTTGTGCTTGAAGGCTTTGCAATTCTCTATTGTGTGGCCTGGTGCCCCTGAGTGAAACTCACAAGTTGCGTTCGCGTCATAACCTGGCGGAGGTGCCCCTATCAAGGGAGCCAAGGTTCTCTTTTGGATCAGCTGTAACTGGAGCAGAGTCTGTAACAGCTGCGCATACGACATGGGTGGCGTTTCAAGGTGACGACTTGATAGAGGTGCCCTGTTCTGATACTTTTTGTACCCTTGTTGATTCGGTTGCTGCTGCTGCTGCGGCTGCTGTTGCTGTGGCTGTTGAACTGCCGGGATAGTTATGCTGGCCACCTGTTGGTGAGGGCCTTTACCCTTCCTTCGAGCGTGGGACACAGCGCTCGTTTCTCCTTCCCGTCTTTTGCCATTATAAGGTTTCTTTCCGCCTCCTCCAGCTGAGGATGACTCACCTTGAATTTTCCCCAGTTTGATCCCATTTTCAATGTGCTCACCCGTGATAATGAGATCTGAGAAGGTTCCAGACATACCGCTGACTAATTTCTCATAATAAACCCCTGAGAGGGTGGCTACGAACATTTGCACAAGCTCGTGTTCAACCATCGGCGGCTGAACCCTGGCTGCCAATTCACGCCACCGCTGGGCGTATTCCTTGAACCCTTCGTTGTTCCTTTACGACAAATTCTGCAGTTGGACTCGGTTCGGGGCTAAGTCGCTATTGTATTGGTAGTGGTGCACGAATGCTTCAGCAAGGTCCTTCCACGTGCGCACACTAGTAGGTTCCAGACTCATGTACCATTCGAGGGAGGGCCCGGACAGACTGTCTTGAAAGAAGTGCATCAGCAACTTCTCGTCCTCAGAATGAGCTGACATTTTCCGGTAATATGATCTCAGGTGAACGCGAGGGCAAGTGGTGCCCTTGTACTTTTCAAAGTCAGGTACCTTGAACTTGGGAGGCACCTTAAAATCAGCAATCAGTCCCAACTTGGACATATCAACGCCCAGGGTGTTCTGGTTCTCGATACTCCTCATCTTGTCCTCGAGTGCCTTGAACCTTAGCCGTGCTTCAGCAGTCAGCTCCCCTTCAGCACCTCTCTGTGAGAACACATCGTCTTGACGGTCTTCTAACCACGACTGAGGCCCAAACAGATTTCCAACGCCCGCATTGCCGTTGCCCAGCCCAACATTGACGTTGGCTTCAAAATTCCCATTACCGACGCCCGTTGTATTACCATTGAGTCCCATGTTAGCTATCACATTGTCGTTGGCACTGCCATTCCCCCCGGTCACGGGGACGCCATTCTGAGGAGTTTCAACAGGTGGAGGGGTAGGCACGGTCCCACCATGGAGTACGCCATTGCTATCAACCCTTGAAATCAGAGGCTGAACCAAGGTTCTGAGCTGATCCTGGCCATTGGCGACCGCTTGCATGAGCTCCATGAAGCGGTTCATTCTTTCGCGGAGTTCTTGAACATCAGTTTGCACTTGCTCCATGATTCTGGTTTGATTTGCTCTGGTCGGATAGCGGTGGATAGGTCTCTGATCAATCCTGGAACAACCTGAAACAACATGAAAAACACAAAAGGGTTAGGAAAAAACGACAAAGTGCTCGTTATGCAGATGCTTCATGCAAATGCAAACGTGTGTCTGTGCGTTAGGGAGATTTTCCCCCGATCCTAGTGCCTGAGTGCCAGTGCTGATAATAAGAAGTCTGAGTCCAGTCATGGAAATAACATCTCATATATATGAAGAAAGCCCATCAAGGCAGTACACAACGTCAGTGAGTACAAGATGGATCGATAGCGTGACCTCACCCAACAAGCCTGGTGATGGTCAGCATATAACAATGATCAAACAAAAGGAATACAAATAGTCAAGCACGGTCACGGGCGCGAAACTCTTCTAACAACCCCTTCGTTTCCGGATGATCAGGCCGAGTGAGTAACCCTTCGACGAGTAATTCCCTCTGCATAATAGTGTACTGAAGACCTTCGACAGAATCTTCCCATGCTCCTTCGCCGAAACAATCTTCTAACCTTTGCTTCTTGGACTCAAACGTCAGTTTGCGCTCCTTCAGGTTAGCAAGAGCCCTGTTGAGCTGGCCCTCAGCGGCATATCTGCGAGCGGTTTCTTCATCAAACCTCTTCTCACTAGCCTTCACCTGGGCTTTCAGCTTGGAGATCTGTTGCATCAACTTATCCTCCCGCTCTTTCCCGTTGGCTAGGGTGGCCTTCCAGTGCTGGTTGAACTTGGATATCCTCCGATACGCTTCGTCCAAGTGCTGCTTCTTCGTGGCCAGTACATTGTTGACAACTTTGAAGTCTCGACCCATACGCTCACACTCAGCCATCTGCTTAGTCAAGTCTGTACCTAGCTGGTTCACCAGCTCTGTCTGCCTCTTGAAGGAATGAACGACTTCGCTTCTCTCGCTTCAGAGCTGAGCCAATTCTTTCTCCAATTCTTCATTTGCCCCCTTCAATTCATCTCGCTCAGCTAACACCTGATTATGCTACTGAATGGGCACAGTGGTAGGCTATTCGATCACTGGAGGACTTTCTGGCTTGGCAGGAAGAAACGGCATCCCCATAGCGTCTGCTCTGGCTCTGATCCAAGTCACATACGGAGCGTAGGCTTGACTATTACTTTTCCCCAGCGATGGTTTTCCCCTCTTACTGATACCATTCTAGGCGCGCTGAAGCTTAGATAACATATCCCCCTCTAGAAGACCAGTGAGGTACATAGATTCCTGCACCTATTCATCCTTCGGCGGAGCTCTCAAAGCATAAGCAAACTGTCGGACCAGCGGAGATGGATTACAGTTTATACAGCCCTTCCTGCCTATCAAAGGCACATTCGGAAACCCGCTGCAGCTGAAGATGATCTCCGTACCCAATCTATCTCTGTCAAACCAGGCAATATCCTCCGCTGACAGACTCATCAAACGCTCAGACCACTCAGCTGTGGCTGCAGACGAAGCAAAGGGACCCTTCTTGGGTAGATGACTATCAAGCTATTTATAAAGCAGAGGCACATAGCACGAGACATTCTTACCCCTTCTGTTCTCGTTTTTGTAGTGGATAGAATGGTAGACATCTCCTATCAAGGTAGGGACTGGATTCCCTGAAGCAAAGATGCGGAAGGCGTCGAAGTCTACAAAATCGGGCATATTGGGGAACAGAATGATGCCATATATGCATAGAGCGAGAATGGCGTTGAACACGACCCAACATCCGTCTTTGGCGCATTGCTGAGCTTTTCCCACTAAGAACTGCAAGGAGAAACCGGGAACCTTGTTCCAACTAGACAAGACCAACTCGGAGGCATCCAGATGAAGTGACAGAGCTAGACTAGCCAGATTAGGCTCAGCATCCATATGAACAAAAGGCATCTGCCTCTTGATAGGCACACCTAACAGATCAGCATATTCCTCTAGCGTGGGTGCGAGAACAAAATCTTGGAAAGTAAAGCATCTCAACGGAGGATCGTAGAACTGCAGCAGAGCGTGCAACCCATTCAACTCAAACGTAGAAGGTTTACGAACCAAATTGAGCAGTTTACTGTAAGACTTTCTGAACTCATCTCTCACAGAATCATCTGCTAAAGCAATCAAACCAGTCAGCTAAACCGCATCAGGGGCAGGGAGCTTGTAAGCCACGGTCTTCCTCAGAGAACCCATAACAATACAATAGGAGGCAAGAAAACCTGGATCGGGGGAAACGGTACCTGCAACACAGACACACGTTAATGAAATGCAAATGGGTATGAAAGCAATGTAAAATGCAATCATGCAGCAGGAGATCAAGGCAACTGTGCTGTTGAAGAGATGAAGGTTCTGTGTCAACAAAACCGCAATACTGCTCTGTCAAGAACAACCACTATCTCTGATAAGAATACAACCCTGGTATCAGACCATAAATCTGCTCTGTCAAGAACACACATATCTGATAATAAGGACCTCTGATACAGGACCAAAACTCTGCTCTGCCAAGAACAAATATACATCTGCTGGTGAGATCCTCTGATCCCAACAAAAACCTGCTCTATCAAGAACAAGTACACGTCTGATGATGAGAACCTCCGGTACCAACAAAACTGATCCACTGTCAAGAAAACCAAGTAATCTGAAGGTTAAGGTTTCCTGCAACAAACCCGACCCTACTCACAGGTATGGACCTAAACTGACACAAGTTCGGCATCCTATGCGGTCATCAGCGTCACAGACATTCAAGAGGGGTGATACGATACCCAGAAGGTGTGGCATCACCAGCTCATGAAGCGGCCTCACTCGGCTGAATCCCAAATGATCGGTCCCCAGAGTCGACAATCCTCCAAACCAACAACCCCCTCAACCCAAAGGGTTGAAAAAGAAGTCAACCGGGAGAACCTCGTCTGAGCGTGGATTTCATGAGACACTAGTGCCTGCCAAGCAAGCACGCGCCCACTAATTTCCATAATTAATGCTATGTTCACTCAAGCCTGGGTCTGGCTTCTCACTCATCAGAATGCCCCTCCCATAACAGCACAGATAATCATATCATACTGAAAAATAAAGTGCGGGAAATAAAATGCGATGAATAAACACCACCCAACAAGTAATCATACAAGCGCTAGGATTGACTCGCCTAAGGGACGTTGGATCCCCAGCAGAGTCGCCAGTTGTCGCTTCCGCGAAAATAAGGTGTCGGCAAAACAGAAGAGTCGCCACCTTTCGTTATTTATCCCTCGGAACGGGAAAGGAAACGATTGGAAAAACCTGACGAAAGGGTATAAGACAAGGTCATCGCAACCATTGTCTGGGTTCGGGAGTCGGTTACACAAGGGGAAGGTGTTAGCACCCCTCACGCCCGTCGTACTCGACGGGATCCATGCTTGTTGTGTTATTGTACGAGTTGGTTTATCTATCTACCTATCAAGGCGGGCTTAAACAGAAAAGAAAATGACTCAGCAAAGCGTCGCACTTTATGCCTACGTATTCTCATCAGAGAATGAGAAATCAGAGTTAACGTAGTTCGACTAACTACGGGTTACGGGGAAGGTGGCTCGCCAATACATCACTATTGTGCCTACGTACTCTCAACAGGCTTGAGAGATCAGAGCTTACGTAGTTCGGGATAATACGGATTACGGGATTCAGATTCATCTGTTTTATCGAGTAGGGTTAAACAGCAGTTCCAGCAGTTAGGGACAAAGCCTGTTTGCGGTGGCACTGAAGTTTAACGACACTCTTTTTTTCAGAAAAGCTTTCCTTTGAATTATGGGCCCACGGGGCAAAAGGTTTGAAGTTTGTTTTCTGTCTTTTACGAAAGAACTGTTTTTTATTGCGTTTGCAATTTCAATCGCACTAAAGACTATGACCTGAGAGTGAATGCGTCGCATGTCACCCAAAGGGTACCATACTAAACATCCAGACTGTTGAAAAGAAACTCTCCAACAATCTTTTCTCAGATAGCTTAAGGCTCGTAACGTACGAAAGAAATCATTCATGATTACTGTATCTTAAGCTGTTTTGAGATGAGAAGAGAACAAGCTCAACTAAAGGGAGACTATCAAGTCCTACTGTTGTCATGCCAAGGATTCATCCTATGGTTGAGGTTTGAAACAGGGAACTCCTAGAAGTTATCATGCATAGGTTTCAACCTAAAGTTCTAATCATCACTTCCTTCTCAAAGGAAGTGAGATTCCTAGGGGATCATGTCAATGATAAACAGAAACAGATAAAGCATCAGCTTAAACAGTAAACAGTAAATAGTAAACGACTGTAAAATGCATGCAATGCAAGTGAGGGAGGAAATGTGTGTGGGGCATCAGCCTCCACAAGCTCATCTCGATCTCAAGCTAGATATGAATAACAGTAATCATACAGAAGAAATAACATGCTATCAAGAAAAATACAATGAACTGCAATCATACAGTAAAAATGACATGCTATCAAGCAAACAGAAACCACATGGGCAAAGGAGCAGGGCTCTACCGAATACCCGCAAGCAAAGCCACACAGTAACAATACAAGCAGAGGGAGCAACTCAACCTCTAGTGCAATCATGCTCCTAGCTTAAAGTCAGTCTATATATGAACTTATTCTAATGCATCAAGCAAATCAAACAAGGCACATCAACACAGAAAAGAAAACAGACAAGAGAGAAAGCAGATCAACCCCTCTTACAACTCCAAGCCTCAGCTCTTCTGACAGCAACCCAGTCTTCAGACTTCAATCACCCTTCAAGGCTACCATCTTTCATGACAAGTATCAACTTGCTTCTCCAGGGTTTCAATCCATCAGACATAAGTATCAACTTATTCTCTCTTCTCCAAGCTTCAGTTCTTCAGTCAATTCCACCTTCAGGCTTCACTCTTAACTACAAGTATCAACTTGATTCCTTCCGGCTCTCCAAGCATCAATGCACGAGTATCAACTTGTTTCTTTATTCCTCAAGCCTCAGCTCTACACTCAATCTCAATTGAATCCTCTTCATAAGTATCAACTTAGTCTTCAAGCTTCAGCTCTCTTTGCTCTACCAGTATCAACTAGCTCTTCAAGCTTCAGCTCTCTCAGAGTAATCTTTAATCACCTGGAAGTGTCAACTTCATCCTTCAATTCTTTAAGCCTCAGCTCTACACTCAATCTCAATTGAATCTTCAAGTGTCAACTTGTTCTTCAAGCTTCAGCTGCAATGGCAATGCTCAAGGAATCATCCTCTTCCACATTCTTCAATGAAGTTCTCATCTTCAAACTCAAGTCCAACATCTTTCAAGATACTCAAACCAGAAGACAATTGATTTGACAGAATGAGTGGAAATGATAAACAGCTTATTGACAACCAAAGGAAGCCTGTAAGGGCTCATCATTATGAGAGACTGGTTCCCTCAAAGTTCTACTTCCCAGATAAAACCACTCATCTCTCCAAAGGAGGGATGTGAATATCTTAGAAGGACTTTTAGTCATTGGGAGGAATGGAAGCACAAGATGCTTTCCATATTTGTGAAAAAAGTCACTCTAATCATAAGGCTCTCCCTATGTCTCCTACTTCCTAAATCTTCATCAGACACCTTCAGGCACAAGCAACTCCCTGCTCCAAGCAACTTCAAGCAACTTCAAGCATCCTCACCTCGTCTTCAACTTGTCTTCAATCTCAACCAAAGGCAAACAAAGCAAAACCCTAATCTAAGGGGACTAAAGAAGTTAATCTAGTTGAGTTAGTAAGTTAGGATCACCTAAAACCTAGTACTAAAGTTAATCCTAACTAAAATACTAAAACCAATTGTAAAATCCTACAAAAATAACTATGGGAACCTAGGTCAATCATGACTCTACCACATTAATTCCAGAGATCAAATCATCAAATAAGACCTAGAAATAAATTCTACACTACAAGGTACTAGACCTAAACCCTAAAAGGAAGCACCTAAAGGTTTCAACCTAAAAAACACACCTATTTTCATCACAAAAATGTGAGAAAAATGCTATGGGAGCATACATGTCTAAGCTAACAACTCACAAAAAATCAGGATCAAAGTCATCACCACATGATCACACAAAATCATCGAATAGAGGTATCAATTAGCAAATAAACATCGCGTATCACTTCGAACCGTAACTACGAAAGTATGCATCCGAGTGGGAAAAAAAAGTGCGTGTTGATGGAATCATGATTAAACAATCAAGCATATTGATCTTAATGCACCATATTGATCTATGAAGATTCGAAGTGAAACGACACGAGAATAAGCATAAAAACAGCAAAACAGGCCTGCCAGCACAGTATTAATCGATTAACACCATAGGTTAATTGGTTAACCACTTAAAAGCGTTGAAAAATTTGAATATTGGAGTTGGTTAATCGATTAACCATATAGATTAACCAATTAACAATGCACCAGAAGCAGAAAAACAGCAACAAAATCACTTTTCAACAGCTTATTACATCTCCAAACATACCATTGCTCACATAATCAATTATGCACGAAATTACCTCAGCAAACAGTGAGATGATTAGCATGTAAACATGGTAAAGCAACATGATCATGGATCAAGAAGATCAAATCAACCACAATTCAATCAAATGCGAAGATCAACATTATGAACATGCAAGTAAGTTCGAAAATTAAATCGGATCAGAATTCCAACCTACGAATCGGAGACTTAATTCGGTAATTGTTGATCTAACTGTAATTGAGAAGATTCAAGCAAAGAAACCCGGAAAACTTCAAGATCCACACCAATTCTTGTAGTAGCATGAAGATCCACCAAGAGCAACTCAAAATAAGCCAAATAATCACTTCCAAGAGCACTTCAAAATTCAGATCTGCTTGTGCACGAAAATTGGATGATGAAATGGAATTAATGGAGTGAATTAATGGAGGTTTAGCTCTTAGAAATCAATGATTCCAATGAAGAATCAATGATCTCAAGGAGAAGAGCTTTGTGTGAGTTTTATGAGGTTGAAAAATTGAGAGAGAATTGAGAGAGAATTATGAAGATGAAAGGGAATTATGAAGATTAGCTTGTGAGGTTTGGAGTAAATCATTTAAATATACTCTTGGTTCGGATCCAAAGCAAGGCTTGGAAATAGGATTGGGATGTGGTATGGGGTTTTGGCGGGAAACTGAAATAACCAACTTGAGAAGGTTCTAGATCCTTCTAGAATGCAAAATGGAACCTTCCAAATGATCAACATTGGACTCCAAATGGAAATTGCTTGAAATCTCACGTGCAAGGCAAAATCTACTTTGGTTAATCAATTAACCATATAGGTTAATCGATTAACACTGTTAAAACTTGCAAATCAAGACTATTTTCCAATGGTTAATCGGTTAACCATATGTGTTAACCGATTAACACATTCAAATTTTTGAATTTGGCGCCTTTTGGTGGGAAATCTGCCGGTTTGCCCGTTTTCAACTGTTCGGGGCCCTGTTAAGCTTCTGGAACTTGCTGTTGAATATTATGATCATGAAAATGCTTAGGATACTCCTGAATGCTGCTTCCTGTAGAGAAAATGCCTGCAAACAAAATGAAATCGGCCGCTCAACCGTTGGGCAAAATAAACGCCAGAATCTCTGATGCTTGAATAAAATCTCTTGATTAGCTCTGTACTCTATGATAGCCCTTGACCTCCTGCATACATGTCAATGCAATGCATATGGTAATGTTATGTTAAATGAAATGAAACACAAGCTAGGTAAAACAAGGTTAGGCAAATTTTGGGGTGCAACAGTAGGCACAAGGGCCCCAATCCCTGGCGAGAACCCTATCCTCTAACCACCCATCTCTCCTTTGCATCTTTAATCTTTTAACTTACCAATTCTACCTTTAACAACGAGAAGAAAACAAGTAAACCTGAACAACACTCCCCACATTTACCTTAAGAGGTTCCCGTCGAGTACGACGGACGTGAGGGGTGCTAGTACCTTCCCCTCACGTAACCGACTCCCGAACCCAGAACATGGTTGCGACAGCCCTGTTCCTATCCTTTCATTTTTAAGAGGTTTTCTCGATATTTTCCTCTCCTGTTTATTCGGGAAAAATAAAGTTTGGTGGCGACTCTGTCGAACCGCATTTCTGCGCCTTTTGCGCGAGGGTCGTTTCTCCGAAATGTCTCTGTGATTTTTTGAGGTGCGACAGTATACACAAAAGGGTCCTGTAGAGTACTACAAATGTTTGGGATGTGAATAACAACCCTAGGCATAACCAACCCCCGATCCCCGAAACTCTAGCGTTGTTGTTACATCGCCCAAAAGGTTTTTATTTCTTTAACCTTTACTTTGGATAACTCAAAGCTCAGTGGTGAATTTCAATGAATTAAGATTCAAGTTAATCAATAGCTTGATATCTGATTTTCACCGCAACAGAAAGGACGACTTCAATGGGGAGAGTTTAAGGGTTTAGCCCACTTTGTATGCTTGTATGCTATATCTCTGTATGTTTTCCTATACATGTATATTTATGAATATATAATTGTATGTTTGCATTGGATCATTTTGGTGATATCTTGAGTGGTGAGATAAGTCCTAACTCGGGCTTGAGCGTACACATATGATAGGTTGTGGTATGATAATAGTTCACTGTTGGGAGTAGTCCTAATCTGTTTGACATATGATGTAACCATGCTCAGTTGAGACCTCCTTAAGATAATTAATGGTTTATGAGTAGTCATGCATTTCATTAGTTGTTTCAACTTTAGAGTACGTGAAACTGAGGACCTTTAGTTACCCACTTGGCCTTTTTAGGACGTAGTGCAGTGACTATGAGGGAGTAGTCTCGAAATAGTTGTTATGCGATACTACACTCAGACGAGTTTATCTCAAGAATATTTTTGACCCACGTGAGTAGTCATATTGGTTGATAATATCTGAAGGATTTATCTATGACTCTGAGAACTCTTGATAGAACCCGTTTTGCAGGTACAATGAACACCTTAGTACATGTCCTTTGGGAGGGTATACCCTAGCTTCATGCTCATAACCTCGAACCTAGGACCCTTGCTTGTTAGCATATGCATTTGTGAATTGTGTATACTTGTATATGTGCTATGTGTGCATCATGTCATCATATCATCACGGCATCTCATCTTGTTGCACTGGTTTTGTGAAACTCAATTGTCTTCTTTTGGAAAAACCCTAGATATCATGGATTTTGGGAAAAGAAACACTAATAAATACAACTTCAAGAAATTTGATACAACAAAGTTGAGAGAGCTAGGAATGTTGGTATCTGAAGATTTTAGGAAAACGTACGGGAAACTCATGAGTATTGTGAAGACTAGAATAGAAGAAGGGGTTCTTAGCACTTTGGTTCAGTTCTACGATCCGCTATACCGTTGCTTCACCTTTTCGGATTACCAACTAATGTTGTCACTGGAAGAATACTCTTACTTCATTATAATCCCTGTGACAAATAAGAAACAGTTCGGTGGTTTGGAGAAGTTACCCTCGCCGAAAAAGATTGTTGATGCATTTCATCTAGAAGCATCAGAGATCAAAGCCAATTATGCTTCAAAGAATGGAGTTAAAGGTTTTCATTCTGATTACTTATTGGAGAAAGCTACTTACCTTGCCAAGGAGGGTAGTATGGACACATTTGAAGCAGTTTTGGCTCTACTGATATATGGGTTGGTATTGTTCCCTGATATAGAAGAATTTTTTAATTCAACTGCTATCACCATGTTCTTGAATGGTAATTCGGTACCCACTTTTCTAGGTGATGTTTATCATTCCCTTCATCATAGGACTCTTCATGGAAGAGGAACTATTCTCTATTGTGCACCTTTGTTATACAAATGGTTTTTCAATCATTTACTAAGGACATACTGTTGTACCCCAAAATTTGCCCAACCTTTTCTTAGCTTGGTTTATGTTTCATTTCATTTTCTTCTAGCATTTGCATTGCATAGCATTTTTCATTTAACAGGGGATCAAGAGAGGTGTGCATAGCAAGAGGAGGTTACCAAGAGTTTTGAGCTTAGGCAAGAGGCTTTATTCAAGCATGAGTGCTCATCAAGTCAACAAGAAGTGGTCATTGCTCTCTGAGAGAGTTGATGGATGTATGGGGATTATCTCCTAACTTGGAGGCTAATTAGGGATCATCAAAGGGTTGTAAATTCATGATTATGGATATGGGATGTTGAGGAAGCTCATTAAGTGCTTTGAGGGCCATGGTGGAGCTTATCCAAGTCATTGTATCATGTCTAAGAAGCCACAATCAAGAGTGGTGCATCTAGGGTTTCCATCTGGTCAATCCTAAGTCAACTGTGTTTTTGAAGGAGATTAAGGCTCAACCCTAAGTCATGGTGATCATGGAATGTTGTGTTGAGGCATTTGAGATGTTATTCCAAGATCCATTCAAGAAGAATCAAGAGTGTGAGAAGTTACTAAATTAGGGTTCTCAGTGTAAACTCCCCTGTTTAGTGCCTAACTTCAAGACCACATATTTCAAGATGTAAGTGGAACATCACTTTGATGAAAACATAAAACTTTTAGAGCATGTTTCTAGCTTTCTTTTGAGTACTAGAACTCATCCATTGGATTTCTAGAACTCAAGTTATGATGCTGACAAGTTATGGGTCCTCAGATGAATGTGATTTTGGTCAACAAAAGTCAACCAACTTCTATGGAATTTTTGAACTAGAATCATGTTTCATCTCAATTTGACCCAAACATGAAAGTTGTTCCTCATGATCTTATCTTTCTAAAAAGTATTAGAAGTCCTTCATCTGATTTTTAGAGCTCTGGTTATGAAGCTTGCAAGGCAGGGGTATTTTGGGAAAGTAAGATAACAGGTCATTTTCATGACTTTGCACACTTCAAATGCAACTTTTCCCAACATGAAACTTACTTCAAATAGTCCCAATTTCATCTTAGAACACTCAATTGTCATGAATTTGGCTAGGGTTTGAGAATTAGTGAAGAGAATTTTCATGAAAAAGCTTTAAAAGGGGAAAATTCAATTAATTTGATTTTGAACCATTACAAGGCATGTTTATGCATATTTTGAGTCACAAGAATATGACAAACAAGATGCACAAATTGGATTTGAGTTTTGGTGTTGTTTTCACGTGTATTTCAATGGCTATTTCAAGTGCAAATTTCATATTCCAATATCAACCATTTGATCAAATCAAGGGATGAATCCTATCCTAATGATAAAAGTGAAATCCCAACAGTGAATTTGAGTGAAAAACAAGGCAATTGGAGAGAGTTTTAATGTGTGCATGAAGCTCCAAAATTCAAATTGGGCAATTTTGCAATTCTCACAATTCAGCCACAATCGGGCCTCCATTAGTTGCTATATCCATCATATATAAGGTGCAAATCATTTTTGAATCACATTAGAGGCATTTTCGTGGAGAATTGAGCAGAGCATAGTTGGTTCAAGCAAGTGGAAATTCAAAATCGTGAATCCTGAATTGAGCCATTTCAAGCAGAATTGAAGCTTCCTTCTTCTTCCTCAAGTGAATTGGAACGTGTCTGGATCATTTGCATCAAGTTTAAGCCACTGTGAAGCTCCAACGGAGAGGGTCCCTTAGGTAAACTCTAGATCCAAATTTCTCTCTAATTATGCATCTATCTTGTGCCATTGTTGGTTTGTGCTGAAGTCCTACTCACGTAGGCAATTTCTAGTTCATAATTTTGAATGTTTGGTGATATTTCAGTTGAGCATGTGTGACTTTGTTTTCTTTGATTTGGCTTATTTATGCAATATTAATGAAAACTAAGCTTGGATTCGTGTTCTACATAACACGAGGATGAGTTTAGACTCAAAGATTGTTTGATTTGGTGAGTTTTTGATGATGCCATGCCGAAGTGTCGGTCGGAGAACATGACCAGAACAGTGGTTCCGACATATGGTTTTATTTCCGGTTGGCTGATGTGGATTGCTTGCGTGTACGTTTGAATGGTTGACTGAAAGAGATCTACGACTGAGATCTCGCTTGACTTGCCAAGGTTTTGTTTGACCTGCCAGTGCATTAAGTAATGCGCTGCGTTTTGATCTTGAGCCAGTATGGGCCTTGATTGCTCTTGGAACCCCCCTCCCTACGCAGCCCAATTATTTTAACTGTATTTCATGCTTTTTGCACCACTAGTTTATTTCATTTCATTTTCTTTTTTCTTTTTGGATCTGTTTAGATTTAATTCAAAATAAAATACTTCCAATGATGATTAAATTCCATAAAAATATTTTCTAGACACTTTGAGATGTCTTTTGATTTTAAGAATTTTTTATTTTATTTTTTGGTTTATTTTTCAATCTAAAAAAGAATTTATTCATTGGAAGTGTTTTATGTGAACTATTTCTTGACATGTTCTTGTTCTTGATTTGTTTTTGTTTCTTCCCTTTGATCCAATGACTGAAAATCAATCTTCATGTTGTCAATGACTTGAGTGATTTTTTAGAACCATTTTTCCCCTGGTTTGACCACTTTTGGTTTGACCTTGACCTTGCTTTTGTTGACCCTCGACAACCTTCCTTTACAATGGTGCACCCTTGTGAATCAATTTCTTTGGTGATGTTGTAAAGTGACATTGGTTGTAATTTCTTGGCCTATGGTTGCCAACACTTTAAGGTACTTCTTGCATTTTATTTGGTTATTTTTGAATCTTTTTCCTAATTTTGAGGTAACTTGCAAGTCAAGTTACCCCAAAGGGAGGTTCACACATACACATTGACCTAGTTTGCTTTGGAGATGACATTTCTGGATCCTTTGAGCCTTCAATTCCTTTTGGTTCATGTTTCTAACATGTTAAGATTTCCGTTTGCTCAATTTTAGGTCATGACATTGCGGTTTACTTGTTCAAACTTGTGTTCCTTTTGGAGTTTCCAATTAGGATTTCCATAGGTGGCATGTTTGCATTCTTTTGTTTATGTGCTTGCATTTTCTTTTGGTATGATTGCTTTTGATTTTGTGCACTCTTCTCTCATCCCCTCTTTTGTTCCATGACCTTGGAATCTCATTTGAGGTGGTTTAGTCCTTCCTTTGGAGGTATTTGAAGCATGCCTTGAATGATGAATCCTTGAGGACTTTTGTTGCTTCCTTGTTCCTTTCTTGTGATGCTTGTGGTTGAGTGCATATTATGAGTTCCTTGCTGTCTTCATATAGCCTCCCATCCTCACTTTGTTTTAGGTCTTCTTTTCTTTTCATTTGATTTGTCTTATGGCAGTGTGGTTGTTGTTTGAATGGTTTAGACCATTTCATCCCACTTTTGGTGCATTTTGTGTGATTTTCTTCTTGTTGTGTGATCTCATTTTGTGCATTTCCTTCTCTCTTCTTCTTTTGCATTCTCATATGCATGTTTGAGGTTGAGATGAGCTTGTGGAGACTACTTCCCTACACTATTTTCCTCCCTCACTTTCATCCTATTTGTGCATTTTATGTTTGCATATTTGCATTTGCATGTTCTTTCTTCTTCTTTTTCTTTTGTCTTTCTTCCCTTAGGATTGCTAACCTCTCTTATTCAAGAGAGGTTATGATAGACATTAGGTGCTAAACCATGCATGATAACATTAGTTAGTTCCCTTTTGTATCCCAACTCTAAGTCCACTTGGCATGTCAACTTTTAGGTTTGAGTTAGTCTCCCTTTAGTGTGTCCTTTCTCTTCTCATCTTCAAACACTTTCAAAACACATAATAAAGAATAAAAAGTATTGTACGCTACGAGCCTTAAGATACTTGGGAAATGATGATTGGGGGGCTTCCTCTCAATGGCCTAGAGTGTTTAGTGTACACCCTTTGGGTGATATGCGACGCATTCGTTCCTAGGTCATAGTCTTTAGTGCAACATGAGTTACAAATCAAACTCAAAACACTTCTTCTCTACAAAACACAAAAACACTTCAAATCTTTTTATCATCTGGGATCTTGATAATGGAAAACCTTTTTCATAAAAGAGTGTTGTTAAGCTTTGGTTCTACCGCAAACAGACATCGTCTCTAATTGCTAGAACAGAGGTTTAACCCTACTCGGGTAAAACATTTTGAACCAACCGGTGTTCTTGTCAGCCCGAACTACGTTTGCTCTGATCTCTCATACCTGTTGAGAGTATGTAGGCACGAGTGTTGCGGTGAGAATAGTGATACCAAGATATTTATTAACTTGAATCTTAATTCTTAAATTCACAACCAGACTTTAATTTATCCAAAGGAAAGGTCTAAAGAAAGAAAGAACCTTTTGCGCGATGTAACAACAACGCTAAGAGATTCGGGGATCGGGGGTTGGTTATGCATAGGGTAGGTATTTCACATCCTAAACATTTGTAGTACTCTACAAGAACCTTTTGTTTGTTTGCATGCTAAGTTTGCTAAATGTTTGCTAAGGATTGAGATTGGGTAAAGGGTGTAGGTTAAAACCTAAAGATAGTTTCTAAGCTTGCTCGCAAAGACGTCGCGTCCTCTGCCTATGTATCCTAACTAGGAATAGAATCAAAGCAATCGTAGTTCACCTCACTAGGGTTGAAGAACACTTGATTATGATCAAGGTTCGAAGGGGAACAAACATATCCATGCTTGTGTAGAGTTTCACAAAACTCTCTAGATCTATGTTGAACTCTCAAGAAAGGGAAGTAAGTAATCATATCCATGATTCTTACATAGAGTTAACCAAACTCTATCCTAAAGTTCTACATTGTGAGACCAATTGGTTCTATCCAGACCAAAAGGTGGGAGAAAGGGGGAAGGTTGCTCGTCAAGATATCGCATCTTGTGCCTACGTGTTCTCATTGTCCAATGAGAAATCAGAGCGGTCGTAGTTCAGGCCCGAACTACAGAATAAGGATCTATTGGTTCTTTCCAGACCAAAAGAGGGTGAAGGTTCTATCCAGACCTATGAGTTTAAATCCTATTGGTTCTATCTAGACCAAAAGGAGGGGAAGGTTCTATCCATACCTATGAGGGTATCCTATTGGTTCTATCCAGACCAAAAGGGGGAAGTTTCTATCCAGACCTATGATGTTTAAATCCTATTGGTTCTATCCAGACCAAAAGGGGGAGAAGGTTCTATCCAGACCTATGAGTGTAAATCCTATTGGTTCTATCCAGACCAAAAGGAGGGGAAGGTTCTATCCAGACCTATGAGTTTAATGAGCTATCTATGACCCAAGGGTCAATAGAGAGACTTTCCTTTGGAAGGGAAAAGAGGAGGCAACTTGGATGAGAACTAAAGAGTTCCATCACTTTGGGGAAATAAACTTAAAAAAGCAATAAACAATTGAGCAAGATGAAATAAGATTAAGATAGGTAAGCATGCATATTACAATAAGTAGATACTTCAAATAATACCAATGGTTACAACCGATAATCAATCAATCTTAACAAAGATTGGAGCATATTTTAACAAATCTTGAGGACATATCTTAACAAAGATTGAAACATGATGAAGGTAACAACCACATAAATAAATCACAAATTGAAAGTAAGCATGTCATAAGTTCAAAGCATAGCAAATGTAACAACAATATGCATAGATGATAATTGAACACAGGTAAATCAGTTTAACCTCATAATTTAGGAGGAACATAAAACAAGATCATGGTGACAACCAAAGGGGAGTACCCTAGCATGTTAGCTAACAAGGGATGTAAAGATCTCACAAGAAATTTCAAGCATGCTCAAAGGAATTCAACTATAGGTAGGATAACGATCACAATAAGGGAACAAATTTCCACATGGGTAAAATGCATCAAAACTTATAACAAAAAGTAATATTTTTACACTATATGAAAGTATATATTAAAACAAACACAATTCAAAAAGAATGGATCAAAAAGGGTGAAAAATGAGAGAGTTGTGATTATTTGAAGTTTCATGAATTTAAATGCACAAAAACAATAATAACAAGTAAAAACATAGAAGGAAGTGCAATGGGTGGGGGTTGAACCCACGCCCTTCAGCTTGCAGGCAAGCAACCTGGCCACTAGAACACACACACGCGCGCTATCCAGGTAGAAAACAAGGTGAAGCATGGAAAATATGAAAAGAGGAAAAAAAACAAAAGGGTTGATCCTCCTCAGGGATCGAACCCAGGTCTGGCTAATGAAAGGTATGATATGCGCACATGCTTCTACCACTGGGGTGGCTATACATCCGTTGATATAGCCACCTCTAAAAACATATATGGCATGCTTTCAAGGATTTCTGGGCAAGGCAAAAAACCAAGAACAAGGCAATAAAGCTGATTTGCATTTTGATTCACAACTATATCAATAATTCATGGAATCAGATGAAATTTTAGTCAAACTTGAGTGTTTTTAAACAAGGAACAAGATGGTGCAATTGGAACTTTGAAATAAGGCCTTGAAATGAAAACACAATGCAACTTGCAAATTTGGTGATTGGTTTGCATTTTGAAAATTACCAACAACTGTGAGATCAAATTCATGTAAAAGGTACTGCACACACAACACATATGTCATAACAATGGTGTAGGACACTTAAGGCTCAAGCAAAAAGCAATATAATGGAATATAGCACATGAGTTGCAAAATCATCAAGAAAGTGCAGCAAAACTATTTCAACAGATGGAAAGTAATGATTATGCATATATGGCCTAGTCCTGATCAGGTTAATGATGATGTGCTCAAAGTTTACAAACCAAATACAAGTGTTCTAGCAGAAGAGATGAGCAAGGATGCATCATGACAACAATATGGATGAATTGGAACAGCAGGCCCACATGGATGTTCACATTAAAAATTGATCAATTAAAGCAGGAAAATCATGAGGCATACTTGAAATGAAATGAGTAACACCTATAACCATCACAATGCTAATTACAAGCACAAAAAAACACAACTGCTATGCTATGCCAAAATTGGAGGAAAATGCAAGTTGAAACCAAAATCAAGTAGCAGACAGAATTGGAATGAAAAGACCTATCAAACATCTTCAAAACATCATATGAAAAGTGTCTATACCTCAAAAATGTTCACAAACATTATGGAAATGAAAAACACTGGCCAGCTGCTCAAACACTTAAATAAATGCAATATGAGAGTCAAAACTGGTTTGGAACAGATTGAGATGCAAGGGATGCCATACACAAGTTTCAAATAAGATAACAAATGAGTCTAGCACTTAAGGTATTCATGGACTGCACACAACAAGGATATGACCATCAACTTGCAAAGTGTACCAACATGTGGAATGAGGCTGTCATAACAGAAGAACATGACATGCAAAAATGATTGAGAATGTACATACAAGTTTTAAAACACTACCAAAGATCCAATGCTAGATGAACTAACTTAGAACAACTCAAGTAAGAAAGAGTGAAGTGTGTGCAATTGATTTCAAAACAGTTGCAGCAGCAGGGCACAAATATAGTTCAGCTATGCATCAAAGGTCTCATGTTGACAAGCATTATACACACACATCCTAAATGTAGCAAAGAATGAGTCATAACTCAGAAAATAGACATATTGCAAGTAAGCAAGAATTTGGCATACTCGTGGTAGGTTTTAGCTAAAAAATGCAGTTGGAAGGTAAAATGAGAAAATAGGTACATATAGATCAAACCAAACATCTACACACATCAAAATCAAGCAAATAGACGAGTTTCAACTCACAAATTAGGCATATGACAGTTGGAGCACAAAATTGGTATGTTGTGGTAGGAAGTATGAAAAACTGTCTTGGTAAAACTTAGCACAGCAGGTTATTTTGGCAAGCAAAGGGTTTTGTGTTGAAACAAACAATATGCACATACCATGAACATGCTAACAGATGAGGATATGCTCTAGAAATAGATGAAAACCTTACCAAACAGAAAATAGCATTTTGGAGCTTATGAATATGCACAGAACTAAATTCAAACATGCAACATGCAATTTCATAACAGTTGGGGAGATTTGATAGCACATACAAGTTTCAAATAAGTAAGGCAGTGATTCTATGCACATAGATCATGTAGAATGCAGTTGAAACAAAATATGGTATGTGTTTGGCATTAATGAGGTTTTGAAATGCAAGTGGAGGAATGACAAAGCAGTTTGAACACATAATGAAGATTTGAACATATAGGCACATCATACATCTCCAAAACATAATGACAAATGATTCTCCAATCTAAAAACAAGTACCAATTGCTCCAAACCAGAAATGGTATGCCTATCCAATTTTGACAGCAAAACCAACAAGATCTCATGACAGGCCCTAATGGCTAAGTTTCATGTTTCTCATCATTCACCCAAATCAAACAAGCAAGTAAGATGTAAGCATTAAACAATGACTTAGAACAAATGAGATACACTCATGGCAAGCACAACAGTCCACTACACAATTCAATTGTGATAAAGCTAGAATGACATAAAAATAGAATAAGTGTGAAACAAGTGCCACAATAGATTCAAACATGATCTAGGGCAGGGGGATCCTATAAATAACTTACAAGTTATCCAAATCTCACTAATGAACTAAAACTAACAAGCCTAGGGCAGGCTCATCAATATTTCCATATTGGCTCCTAAAACTACCACAATGACCAAAACCTCACTAACAAGTCTAAACATGATATCAAGACACAAACTTAAAATCTAACATCCACATATCATTTACAAATGACAAAACATTTGACAAAACAAGCATCATGATCACAAAAATAGGATTCTTGACAAAGAAACATAATAGGGCAGCCATGGTATGTTTTCTCACAAATCCTCACAAAATGGAAATACATGATAATGTATGATTTCTAGATAGTCTGACCAAACTTAGAGACCTAGAGATGCTCCTTCCTTTGCAATGATGTGAAACTTACTTCCTCTTGAAGCAACAAGACCAAACTTCAAGACAGTTGGAGTTAGGGGATTTCTAGTTGGTTTTTAATGCTTTAGACAGTTGTAATATGACATATGTGAGGTTTGTGGATGGTTAGAACAGCAAGAACAAGCCTAGACAAGGATTTGGCAAGTTTTGAATATGGTGGTCAAACTTTCTTGGTGTGAAAGTTGACTTTTTGCAAAATGGTAGTTTTGAGAGATTTTAGGGTATAGACACCTTCTATACTATATTTAGGGATTGTGTGGATGATTTTTAGAGGCTTGGAAATGATAGAACTGGTCTTGAGCAGAGTTTTGCTCAAGACAGTTTTTTGGTGAAAATGGGGACTTTGAGTTTTTTTGAAATTCTTGAGGAATGAGAGGAGAATGAGAGCTATGTTTTCTCTGGTTTTTTGAGATTTCTCTGGTGTCCTTAAACTCATAGAAGAGGCCTCTATTTATAGCCAAACAAGAGTGAGGGCAGCCTTGGTCTTTTACCACTTTTGGAGGGAGTTTTCATCAGATTTTCAAATGATTCTTGCAAGATCTTCTCCTATCAGCTCCAATGTTCAAAGGAGATCAGAAAACTCAAGTGGAGATGGACATAAAGTGACTGAGATGATTTGTGAGGGTAGAGTAAGCCAGCTGCAACAGTCCTAGCATTAAAGTTTCTCTCTCCTTCTTACATTTGATTATTATATTGTCAAGTTGTAACAACTTGCTATGTTCACCAAAACCATCCTTTTTTTTGGTTTTCTTTCTATCTATGCCTCACATTATCAGTTTGGATCAAGAATCAAGGGTTGAGAGTAGCTTAAGTTGTGAAAATCCAATTTTGAGAATTCTTGACAAAGTGATTTCAAGTGTGACAGGCCCAACTTCTATGGTGCATAACTTCCTGCTCAAACATGCTATTGAGGAGTTCTACCATAATTTGGAAAGCCCTCAAGTAGCTCTATAACTTTCATGTTTTGGGAATTTCCAAATTCTTGATGGAACTAGGTTGAAAAACCCTTCAAAGTTTCTGAAAAAACCACTTAAAAGTGCTAAATAACTTAGAATTTTTCTAAGTTATTTCCCCTTCAAAAATGAATTTTGCTATAACTCCAATTCTATGCATTTTTTGATCATGGACCACTTTTAGGATTTTGTAGGATTTGTCAAGAGCTTTCCAATGAGCTTTGAACCACTTCATTTGGATGAGTGGTTGAGGAGTTATGGTCTTGCCCCTTTCGAAACCCTAATTCCCGATTTTTGCAATTACTTCTTAACCCTTGATCCAATGGTCATGAAATTTTATGGGGAGGTGTAATATGATATAAGGAACATTTTTTATTCACACCTTGAAGTCAAATTCCTTATTATTGAAGAGTTGACTTTTCGGTCAAACGTTCGATCAATCGGTGACTACCGAGTCGACTGTCAATGATCCGGACATCCTGAGGACTTGAAACTCTTTGAATGGACTTTACTAAGCCATAGGAGCTTAATGGATCAAAATCACACCATTTAAATACTCTTTAAACCAAAGGTCAAACTATAGTTGACTTTTCCTGATCGGAAAACCCTAATCGGGCGTCTTGAACTGCACTGTTCTCAATTTCCGTGTGACCACCTCAAATTGAATCCATACTTTCCAATGTTGTATTCTTGATGATGTGGAGACTTATTTGAAGTTGAATCAATCCAAAACATTGATTGATCAGACCACCGAAATCTCGATTTTGACGGTACGAAACCCTAATTCATCTGCATCTTAACAAAGATAAACTTGAAATGGGTTAAGGTTAGTTAATCAAATGAACATGATCCTAAAATGATGATGAGGATCTAAGGGGTCAAAATTTGGGGTGCAACAACGAGACAACGATGTCTCGGCGAGCAACCTTCCCCCTTTTCACCCGTGGTTAGCCGAACTACGTTGACTCTGACTTTCCCATTGCACGAGGGAGTACGTAGGCACAAAGCGGTGATGCTCTGCCGAGTCTCTTTTCTTTTCTTTTGTCCTTGATACCTTTAGCTAGATAGATAAACACCCTATAGATAGATAACAAGCGTGGATCCCGTCAAGTACGACGAACGTGAGGGGTGCTCATACCTTCCCCTTGCGTAACCGACTCCCGAACCTAGGACTTGGTTGCGATGACCTGTCTTCTCCCTTTTTCGTCAGATTTTCTCTGCTCGTTTCCTTTCCCTCGTTGGGATAAATAATGAACGGTGGCGACTCTTCTGTCATTGTCGGCCTTCCTTTTTCGCAGTAGCGACAAGTGGCGACTCTGCTGGGGATCTTATCCCCTATGCGAGTCAATCCTAGCGCTTGTTTGTTTATCTTTGGGTGTTGTGTATATGTACTTTATTTACTTTTGCATTTTACTTCCCGTATTGTATCATTATTGTTGTGTTGTGGGGAGGGAATGTTCCATTGAGAGATAAGTCAGACCCAGGCTTGAGTATAGACATAGTCTAGTAGTGGAGAGTAGTGGTGGGCGTGCTTGCTTTGCTCGTACTAGTTCACCATGAAATTCGCGCTCAGACGAGATTCTCTTTGATGATTTTCTTTCTAGCCCTTTGGGCTCGAAGGGATTTTGGATCTGAGGGTTGTCGACTCTGGGGACCGATCATTTGTGAGTCAGCTAAGTGAGGCCTCTTCAGGAGATTATGATGCCAAACCAGAAATGGTGAACGTATCATCATTTCTTGAAAGTCTGTGACTCTGACGAACGCATAGGATGCCGAACCGTATCAGTGGATAGGTCCATACCTGTGAAAGGGATTGGGTTATGCAGGAAAACTTGACTTTCAGATTACCCAGTTTTTATTTACATTGTGAATCTGTGTTCTTGATACAAGGGGTCCTAATGTCAATGCTATGTTCTTGCTAAAGCGGAGCGCTGTTTATTCTCGGTCAACATCACAACAATCTTGATCGCCTGTGTGCATTTGCATTTGCATCTTCATCTGCATTTTCATTAACATGTATTTATGTTGCAGGTGTATATTTCCTCCACGATTCTAGTGATCTTGTTCCTTTATTTTTGACATGGAGCCCTTGAAGAAGACAATGGCCTACAAGCTTCCAGCTCCTGATGTTAGTTCTTTGCTGAGTTTGATTTCCATGGCTGATGGGAAAGTAATGGAAGACTTCAGGCAGTCTTATGGGAGGTTGTTGAGATGTGTCTACAAGCCTTCAGTGTGTGAGATGGATGGTCTTCATGCTCTGTTGCAGTTCTATAACCCACAACTGAGGTGTTTTGTTTTCCCTGATTATATCCTGGCGCCTACCTTGGAGGAGTATTCTATGTTGTTAGATGTGCCTATTCTTGATCAGATGCCATTCTTCCATATTGACGCTAAGCCTGATCTGGCTAAGCTGGCTGTTGTATTACATGTGGATGCTTCAGAGTTAGAGGGGAAGTTGACCAAGTGGAATGGGGTGCTTGGTTTCCCTTTGGTTTTCCTGGTTGATAAGGATCAACAGTTCGCTAAGGATGGTTGTTGGATTGTGTTTAGCGCCATTCTCACTCTCTATATCTATGGCATTATATTGTTTCCTAATCTCCCTGACTTTATGGATTTGGATGCGTTCCATATTTTGGCTTCGGGAAACCAGTGCCTACTCTTCTTGGAGATGTTTATCATTCTGTTCACTACAAGAATGAGAACCGAAGGGGAAATAATGTAGCTTGTTGTGTTCCTTTATTGTACAGGTGGTTTGCTAGTCATATGCCCAAGACAGGTCCGTTTGTTGCCACTGCGGGTACTTCAGAGTGGTCAGAGAGGTTGATGGGTCTATCGGCAGAGAACATTACTTGGTTTGACATGGATATGCTTGGTAAAAATATCGTTTATAGTTGTAGTGGATTTCCTAATGTCCCTTTGGTCGGAAGGAAATGATGCATCAACTATAACCCATCTCTGTTGGTTAGGCAGTTTGGACACGCGCTGAGGGATCCTCCTAAGGAAGAGGAGATACAAGAATCTCTGTATCTCACCGGATTGTTGGAGGGTGATGCCTTAGGAAGACTTGAGCATGCTTGGAACAATATTCACAGGAAGGGAAAACCTTATTGGGGAAGAGTGATAGTCGGGCCTATGACCCTTACCTGACTTGGATTCGTGAGAGAGTTGTGAAGTTTTTGATGTCGTTTCCTTCTGTGGAACTTTTGTATCATTTCATGATTGAAGAGCCTACCACCGTGGACATTAAGAAGTACAATCAGTTATGGTTTGAGAAGGAAGAGTTGAGAAAAGCTAATGAGGAGTTGGAGAAAGAAATCATTCAGCTTCGAAGTGATAAGATTGAGGTTGTTCACTCTTTCAAGGAACAAACTGAGCTTGTGAACAAATTGGGTACAAATTTGACCAGGGAGACCAGTTCTCAGGAGCGTTTGGGCTTGGATTTCAAAGCTGTTAGTAGCGTTCTTGCTTCCAAGAAGAAAGATTTGGATAGAGCTTACTTAGAGATTTCTAAGTTTAACAACCAATAGAATGCTACGCTCACCAACAACAAAGAGCACGAGGACAAGTTGAAGTTGCAGATCAACAAGTTGAAGACTCAGCTCAGAGTAAAAGACGAGAAGATTTCAGCAGAGGCATCACTCAGACGAGACAGTGAGTACAGACTGAACGAAGCTATTGCAAACTTGAAGGATTGCAGGTTAAAAGCTGATTCCAAGAGGTGTAGGCTTGAGGAGTGCTTTGGGGAAGGGGCCTTTGAAGATTATGCTGAGGGTCTACAGCACACTATTAGCCAGCGAGAGCTACTTATTCAAGGACTACTTGCTAGACCAGATCATCCTGAGACGCAGCAGTTGCTAGAGGACTTCCGGTCTCATCATCCAGCTTGACTATCTTGTTTATTTTTCTTTGTAGCTTTGTTGGTTTTTGCTTGTTGTACTGACCATCACCAGGCTTGTTGGTTGAGGTCCTTTCTATTATACTCAGTTGTTGTTGCTTGTACATTGCATATTAGCCTGTGATTATATACGAGGAGTTTCTGGTATATGCTTGTCTGTAAGGCTCCCCATTGTTGTATGTTTTTCCCGGAAACTAGAATCGAGGGGGAAATTTCCTTGTTGCATACATACATGTCTGCATTTTGCATTTTTGCATTGCAGGTGCATCAGAACTATTAATCTTATTTCCTATGGTCTGTTAGTGTGTTTCAGGATTGCTGATCCAATAACTCACCGGTACGCTACCAAGGGGAATCAAAGAAGAGTGATGGAGCAAATGCAAGCAGAAATGCAGGAAATGAGGGACCGGATGGCCCAGTTTATGGAGGTAATGCAGGGAGTGGCTAACAGACAAGAGCAACTCCGTACTTTGGTGCAACCCTTGATTGCACGTGTTGATAGCAACGGTGTGTTGCATGGTGGGAATGCTGCCAACCCTCCACATGTTGAGACTCCTCGAGCTGATAACTATATGCCTACTTTGGTTATCCCTACTGCCGGAGGGAATGGTAATGTTGATGGTTTTGACAACACTGGTTTTGGTAATGCTAGAAATGGTAATGTTAATGAGAATGGTTATGGTCCTGATACCACTTGTGCTATACATGGTAATATGGATCAACTCTGGAATGAAGACAAACAAGATGATGTGTTCTCACCGAGGGTTGTGGTTGCTGAGTTGCCCTCTGAAGCTGATAAGAGGATCAAGATGATTGAAGAAAAAATGAAGTCTCTTGAAAGTCAAAATTACATGGGCCTTGATATGGCTAATCTGGGACTGATCCTGGATCTGAGAGTGCCCCTGAAGTTCAAAGTCCCAGACTTTGACAAATATAAGGGTACCACCTGCCCAAGAGTTCATATGAGATCCTATTATCGGAAAATGTCTGCCTACTCGAACGACGAGAAATTGCTCATGCATTTCTTTCAGGACAGTTTGTCTGGTCCTTCGTTGGAGTGGTACATGAGTCTGGAACCTGTGAATGATCGCAGTTGGAGGGACCTGGCTGAGGCCTTTGTGAAACATTACCAATATAACAGCGACCTTGCTCCTAACAGGGTCCAGCTTCAGAATCTTTCACAAAGGAACAATGAGTGTTTCAAGGAATATGCCTAAAGGTGGCGGGAGTTAGCAGCCAGGGTGCAGCCGCCCATGGTGGAACGTGAGCTCATTGATATGTTCGTCGCCACTTTGCCTGGCGTCTATTACGAGAAGCTCATTAGCAGCATGTCAGGTAGTTTCTCTGACTTAATCATCACGGGAGAGAGGGTGGAAAATGGTATCAAGTTAGGGAATATTAGTGCTGGTGAAATGCCCTCAGCTGGAGGAGGAGGTAAGAAGGTATTCGGTAACAAGAAACGAGAAGGAGATACCAATTCAGTGTCCAGTTCTCGTGGGAGAGGTAGAGGCCAGAATCGTCAGCAACAGGGGGTTGCTAGTATTACAATTCCCGCAGTTCAGCAGCAACCACAACAACAACAACGTCAACAACAACAACAACCACCACAGCAGGGTTATAGAAGATATCAGGACAGAGGCCGGGTGGCAGTGAATAGACATTTTGACGCTCCTCCCATGCCGTATTCCCAGTTATTGCAAGCTTTGTTGCAACTGCAGTTGGTTCAAAAGAGGACTATGGCTCCTCTGACTGGGCCACCTCCACCCGGGTATGATGCGAACGCTCGCTGCGAGTTTCATTCAAGTGCCCCGAGGCACAATATCGATAATTATAAGGCCTTTAAACATAAAGTGCAGGACATGATTGACAACAAGGCAATTAACTTCTCCAATGACGTCCCCAACGTCATACAAAACCCTATGGCAGATCATGGCCAAGTCGGAGTCAATGCAATCATCGAGGATGATGGTTTAGATTTGATAACAAATGTTAGTACGCTGAAGACACCATTGAGCTTTATGAAGGCTAAAATGTTGAAGGGGGTGTTTTCCCAGGTTGTGCTGAATGTCTGAATGATCCTGAGGGATGTGTGCATTTGAAAGGCTATAATCAAGATATGATGGATAGTGGGGTCTTGCAGTTTGATCGGGCTGTTGAGAGTAAGTCTGAAGAGTTGGTAGCTGAGGAAAGGGACGAGATTGCAACGATTTCCATTTCGTACAAAACCGTTACCATTTATGCGCCAAGACCACCAACAATAACCATAACTAAAGTAGGTCCCGTACCGTTTGAAAAAACCAAGTCTATTCCGTGGAACTACGAAGCTGAAGTGTATTGCAATGGATAGAAACTAGATTTGAATGGTCCCCCTGTGGATTCAGTGGATAATCTTGTGGGAGCCGGAGGAATTACCCGCAGTGGCCGAGTCTTTTCGTCACCTGAAGTGGTTGCTGATAGGGTTGACAAAGGAAAAAGTAAGGTTGTGGTAGAGGAAACTTCTCAGGCTAGAGAGAAGGAATCTTTGTTAAAGGATGCAGAAGAGTTTATGAGGTTGATACGAAAGAGTGACTACAAGATAGTCGATCATTTGCAGCAAACTCCTTCTAAAATATCAATCCTGTCTTTGTTACTATGTTCAGAAGCGTATCAGAACGCGTTGATGAGAATACTGAATACTGCTTACGTGTCGCAAGAGATTTCAGTTAATCAACTCAAAGGGGTTGTTGCACACGTAAACTCAGGGAATGGACTGGGTTTTACAGACTTGGATTTGACGCCAAGGGGCAGGAACCATAACTGTGCGTTGCACATATCCATAGAATGCCGAGGGGCCGTTATGTCTCATGTAATCGTTGATACAAGATCGTCTTTAAATGTACTTCCGAAGAAAGGCCTAATGAAGTTGGACATGCAAGGTCTGATCTGCACGCCAAGTGATTTGGTAGTACGTGCTTTCGACGGTACTAGAAGGTCTGTGTTCGGAGAGGTGACATTGCCTATTCAGGTGGGACCTGAAGTATTTGATGCAGTGTTCTACATTATGGACATCCAGCCTGCCTATAGCTGTTTATTAGGGCGTCCATGGATTCATTCAGCAGGAGCTGTGACCTCCATGCTGCATCAGAAGCTAAAGTATATGGTTGGCGGTAGTGTTGTTACAGTGTACGGAGAAGAGGACATAATGATCAGTCACTTATCATCCTTCAAGTATGTTGAGATGGACGGAGAAATCCATAAAACTCTTTGTCAGGCTTTTGAAACAGTCCAGATTAAAGATAAATCTCCTATTGTGAGTAAGGCGCCGAAGGTGGCCATGTCTTCTTTTAAAGAGGCCCAAGCAGCAGTACAGGCTGGGGTAGCGCAAGGTTGGGGCCAGGTATGGGAGATTCCCAACAAGCAGGATAAGTTTGGTTTGGGGTACCTGTCGCTACTGCGAAAATAAGGTGTCGGCAAAACAGAAGAGTCGCCACCTTTCGTTATTTATCCCTCATAACGGGAAAGGAAACGATTGGGAAAAACCTGACGCAAAGGGTATAAGACAAGGTCATCGCAACCATTGTCTGGGTTCGGGAGTCGGTTACGCAAGGGGAAGGTATTAGCACCCGTCACGTCCATCGTACTCGATGGGATCCACGCTTGCTGGTTTGTCTACGGGTGAAAAACAATCTATCTACGACTACTAAAGCTAAACAGAAAGAAACTGACTCGATAGAGCATCACACTCTATGCCTACGTATTCCCTCGTGCAATGGGAAAGTCAGAGTCAACGTAGTTCGGGAGACTATGGGGGAGATTGGCTCGCCAAGACATCGCGTCTTGTGCCTACGTACTTTCACACAACGTGAAAGATCAGAGCCTCCGTAGTTCGGGCTAACTACGGCTAGACAGGGTGTTCTCGATCACACAGGGGTGAGAGAAAGGATTGACGATACTAGCGTACGCATTCTAGCAGTTAGGTGTATGCTGCTCGCTCGACGGAGACTTAGGCATTACCTGTTTGCGATAGAACGGACGTAGTATGTCGAGTTTTAAAGGTATGGGAACCTACGGGTTCTAGGACTACGGTCTGGTCTCGATTGCGCTCGGGCAAGAGAAAGGGAACAATCAGTCGTTAGCGGGAAAGTCTTGATCGCACGGCAGCGAGAGAAAACAGAAGTTAGTTGTTAGTGTGCTCGCTAGGATATCGCATCCTATGCCTACATATTCTCATCTGGCACGAGAAATCAGAGCAGCTGTAGTTCAGCTAAGTACAACAAAGCAGGGGAAAAAGGGAAAAGGGAGCTCGCTAGGATATCGCATCCTATGCCTACGTACTCTCGTCTGGTACGAGAGATCAGAGCAAACGTAGTTCGACGGGAAAACGAGTCTCGATTGCACAGGGGCAAGAGAAGGGGTCTCAATCGCCTGAACGCGAGAGAAAAGGGTTTCGATCGCACGGGGGCAAGAACAAAGAGGAAGCAGGCTTACGCCTAAACGGGAAGGAACTCGGGACACACACGCAAGAACCTAATACGTAGGAGCGAGTGCGTCGCATGTCACCCAAAGGGTACCATACTAGACATCCTAGATGATTAAGAAGAAACTCCTCAACTGTCATTTCCTACGCATTTAACGATATAGCTCACAACACTCGACGGTTGCCTGAAGACTTGAATAAGAAAGACAATGTTGAACGAAGCGGCTCCGTTGGCTCCTGACATGTGCGCAAGCTCCATTCCAATCTTCTTCTCTCTGGATCCTTGATGAGGACGCTCGAATCAGAACCAATGTAACGCTTAGACCGTCATGGTTCGACTCATACGAGAAATCGAACTCTCAGAGGTAGCGTATTGATGTCCGTGTCAAAGACAAGATAGAGAAATGATATCGAAAATCATTCTCCAATTGAATCGTGTCACACGGTCATCCAAGAATAAAATCAAAGATAAAATCGGATAGAAAAAAAATAGGAGAGAAAATCACTAACAAATGAGAATAAATTCTACTCCTAAAATTAGAAATTAACTTCTACTAGAAAATATTCTAAAGAAATATTAAAAGGAAATGCGTATAGGAAACTAGAATATAAAAAATCTAACTCTAATAATATCCTATAAGAAAATAGAGTGAAACTTCTATATTATAAAATCTATAATATTCTATATTAAAAATTTATAGTAAAAAAATGCATAATATGCTAAACTATAAAAACTATAATCCTAAAAGAAAATAGGAAAATAAAACTATTCTATTACAATCACATGTCCAATACAAGGGAAATTGGAAAAATAGAGGGAAGGGGGGGGGTACAGCCTGCAAAAGGGGTGAAATGCAGTAAAACCACCACTGGGCTTTAAGCCCACAATACAAAAAAATTCAGAAAAAATAACAAACACAAAGAACCGGGGGTGCGCTATGGAACTCTGGGGGTGTGGCCAGCAAACGACTATTGGGCCCAGCCCAACCATAAAAAAAAGACATTCCAGAGGGGGTGTGAGTAGGGAAAACGGGTGGTGTGGATTGGTGAGTGAATGTTGTTGTTATTGGGCCCAGCCCGTCCGAAGAAAAAAAAAAGAAAAAAAGGGGGGAGTTAGGCAATATGGAGGTGCGCCCTGGACTTGTTCCCAAACAATTGGGCCTCTAGGCCCAAAATCCCACCCTGAATCCAAGGCCCTTCATCTTCTTCATCAGTTGGGCAAAAACCCTAGTCTTCTTCCTCCTCAACCTTACAGCCGCCGCCTGGTTCCGTCTCACCCTCACCGTCTCCGCTGTGGTCCACTCCTCTTGCTTAAACAAACCTCTTCACACAAAATCTTCTCCGTCCCAAAGCACTTTTCCTTATCAGAACAATTCCTCCTCAAATCCCTCTTCCCTTTCCTGTTAAGAAAAACAAAAGATAACACAAAAACTCAAAAGGAAAACGATTGATTGATACGCTTCAGAGATCGGCGTTGATTGTCATGTTGCGGTTAGATGTTTGAAAGTATGTGAAGAAGATCCATGGCGCTTTGCTTTGGAAGACGAAGCAGATCTGGAAACGGAGTGAAGGCGTTAGATGTCCATGCAGATCTGAGACGTTTCTGGCGAATTCTCGAAGATCGATTCGTAGTGTTGATGATCTCTGAAGATCTTACGAAGTCTATGGAGGCGTTTTACTACTGAAGATCTGGAGAGGAAGACGAACCGATGAATGTTCTTGGGGACCTTGAAGTTCTGGAAAGCAGATGATGAACACAGATTCATATCTGGAAAAAAACGGTTACGGATGTGAACATGATTGGTGAATCAGGATGAACGATGAAGATCTTGATGTAGATCTTGATGAACTTGCGAAGAACGCCTGGTGGTTGTTATGAACAGCGGTGGATCGATGAAGATCCTGGGAGCTTCTGATGAACGTTCTTGTTTTTTGTTGAATTTCTGGGGGAAAAAGGTCAAGAACGGATTGTTGCACCCCAAAATTTGACCAACATTTCTTTACCTAGCTTATGTTTCATTTCATTCACATTAGCATTATCATTTTCATTTCATTGACATGTATGCAAGAGATCAAGAGGTATGATTACCAATCAAGAGATACACAAGACTTTGAATCTAGCCAAGAAGGTTATTCAAGTGTTTAAGGGTAGATATCTTTGTCAGAGGAGTCAGGAGATTCTCAGGATGAGTGGTTGAAACCAATAGTGTATGCCTCCTAACTTGAGAGTTGTGGGAGCTCCCCAGATGATTTTGAGGCCAAGAATGTGGACTTGAATCCTTGAGAGAGCTTATGATATGTCTTGAAAGCCATCATGAAGCCTAGAGAGGTCATGGTACAAGATTAAAGAGACCTAGCCATGAGTGGTGTAATTAGGGGTTGACTGGGTCAACCCTAGGTCAACTGATGATTTGGAGAGGGTTGAGACCTAATCCAAGGGCCATGTGATCATGGATTGATACAATGAGAGGCTATAAGGATGATTCCAAGGTTAACTCATCATGATTGAAGAGTTTGAGAAGTTTCAAGCTAGGGTTTCTAAGGCTTGACAGTGTAAAATCCACTAGTTTGACCCCTATCTTCAAGGCAGTTTAGCTCAAGATGTGATTGTCATCTCATCTTGCCCCCAACATGAATGTTGTAGAGCTTGTTCTTAGATTTAATTTGAGTACTAGAAGTCCTTGATAGGATTTGTAGAGCTCAAGTTATGACTTTGACAAGTTACAGGTCATCTGAGGTATGTGAATCTGGGGCCTTGAAAGTCACCCAACTTGCCTCCAACTTTTGCCCAAGAAGGATGATTCCTATGAACTTTTGTTCAACATGAATGTTGTTCCTTATCTTCTTAGCTTTCTATATAGTACTAGAAGACCTTGATATGATTTGTAGAACTCAACTTATGGCTTTGACAAGTCAAGGGCATTTTGGTCATTTGGAGATTACAGGTCATTTCAAGCATAAGGCCATAACTCCTATTTCCAAGCTTCAAATGGAAAAATCTTCAACATCAAACTTTCTTAAAGTGATGTTTTAAGGCTAGTTAGGAGGTCATGAGATGTTGAAAAGGCTTGTAGCTTAAAGTCACAAAAATGACCTAAAATAAGGGCATAAGTTAAATAAACCAAAGTTGGAAATTGATATTTTCAACCTACACATCCAAACCATGGCATGTAATATATCATTTTGACTCTAGAAAACATTTTAGAAACAATGGTTTAGCCACATTTTTGATTTGAGATTCGATTCATGGACTTGCTTTGAAAAGCACTTGCTTGCATATTAAGTAACATGTGCATAACTTAAAATTAAGGCATGGGCAAGAAACTTGGCAAGCTAAACCCTTCCAAAATGTCACTAGGGGAGAAATTGAAAGAGATTGAGATGAATCTCAAGCTGCAAACAGAATTGAGCATGGCATGGTAAGTGATTCAAAATCTCATGACATGAGATGTGTAAAATCTCATTGGAAGGATCTAGAGGGTTCTAGATCATCCAAACTTCATCTATATATTGAGTAGAATGGATTCATGGCAGAGGTTGGTGATCATTGAAGGATTGAGCTTAGTTTGAGATTGAGTTTTCATAGCTTGCAAGTGCAATCTGTTTCACCAAATTCCTCCATTTCCTTCCATTTTCTTGATTGATTCTTCTTCCATGAGTGTCAAGGATTGATTCCAGACCATTTCCAAGAAGAATTGGTGGCTAGATCGTGTGGGAGCAAGTGGTTTTCAGCACCTGCAACTCAGCATCGTGTTTCAAGGTTGAAGCACTTTCCATTGAATCTTTTGCATACAGAAGCAAGGAGGAGGTTCAGTGATCGTGTCTAGAAGATTTGAGGGCTTGAAGTGAAGATTTCGTGCATCTGTTATTCAAGAATTTCCAGGTTGGTAATCTTCTTCCTATAGCTTGATTTAGGTAGAATTAGGTTGAATTAAGGTGCTAGATTAGTTGTAGAATGGCCTAGGATGGATTTCAGATGGTTAATTGATGAATTAGAGACAAAATAGGAAGATCACCATTTTCGGTTGAGATTGGGAGATATTGATTCTTGGGGTTTCAGAGGAAACTATGGGCATGGTTGGGTTCGTGGCAAGATTTGGAATGAGTTTCATGTTTTGACCTCTTGGATTGGAGGCCTCTAGGAAGAACTAGGGTTGAAGGGGTTGGCCGGAGTTCCATCGGCGGTGGTCGGAGCTGGGCGCGAAGTTCAGACGTTTGAAATGGAGAAGATGAAGTTCTCACCATTGGATGATGGATTGACCATTGACTAGGAGAAGATCCAAGGGCCACGTTTTAATTCTGATTTGTGAAGGGTTTCTGATGAAACGTTGCATTTCATTTATTCAGGCGTTTGGGCCTAATGGTTTAAGTGTTATCCACACCCCCCAGCGAGCCCAACCCATGTTTTTAACTGAAAATGTTTACTTCCTGCACCGTGCGCTTCATTATTTTAATTGGATTTTCATTTAATTTCCATTTAATTCATGATTCTTGTAAAATTCACAACTAATTGAATATTAATCCAATCACACCCATTCTTTTTGCATATTACTCATGATTGAGTCTATTATGTTTTAGAGAAAAAATATTTTCATTTCATGTAATTTCTGATTTATTTGGAATTTTTCATTTTAATTGATATTAAAATGTTCATGTTTGATGCATACTTTTGTGGAATTTTGTTTGGTCATGTGGTGATGATTTTGAGCCTAGTTTTTTTGTGTGTGATTAGGTTAGACATGTATGATCCCATAGAATTTTCCTCACATTTTTGTGATGAAAATAGGTGTGCTTTCTGGATTGATGTTTAGATGCTTCCTTTTTAGGGTTTTAGGTTGATGCCTTAGAATGTAGGATTTAGTTCTAGGTCCAATTTGATGGTTTGATCTTTGAAACTAATGTGGTAGAGTCATGATTGACATAGGTTCCCATAGTAATTTTTGTAGGATTTTACAATTGATTTTAGTATTTTAGTTAGGACTAACTTTAGTGCTAGGTTTTAGGTGATCCTAAATTACTAATTCAACTAGTTTAACTCATTTAGTTCCCTTAGATTAGGGTTTGTGCTTGGTTTGCCTTTGATTGAGATTGAAGACAAGTTGAAGACAAGAGTAAGATGCTTGAGGTGGCTTGAAGTTGCTTGGAGCTCTGGATTTGCTTGTGCCTGAAGGTGTCTGATAAAGATTAGGAGATAGGACATAGGGAGAGCCTTATAGTTAGAATGATTTCTTTCACAAATATGGAAAGCATCTTGTGCTTCCATTCCTTCCAATGATTAAAAGTCCTTCTCAGGTATTCACATCCCTCCTTTGGAGGAATGAGTGGCTTTATCTGGGAAGTAGAACTTTGAGGGAACCAATCTCTCATAATGATGAACCCTTACAGGCTTCCTTTGGTTGTCAGTAAGCTGTTTATCATTTCCACTCATCATGTTCAATCAATTATCTTCTGGGGTGAGTACCTTGAAAGATGTTAGGCTTGAGTTTGAAGATGAAGACTTCACTGAAGAGTGTGGAAGAGGATGATTCCTTGAGCATTGCCATTGTAGCTGAAGCTTGAAGGGCTTGAAGAACAAGTTGATACTTGAAGACCCAAAGGAGATTGAATGAAGAGATGAGGCTTGAGAAAGAATTAAAGGATGAAGTTGACACTTCTAAGTGATTAAAGATTACCCTGAGAAGCTGAAGCTTGTAGATGAAGAAGACCAAGTTGAAACTGATGAAGCAAAGAGAGCTGAAACTTGAAGATTAATTTGATACTTATGTTTGATGGATTAAAACCTTAGGAGCAAGTTGATGCTTGTTAGTGAAGCTGATAGCCTTGAAAGGTGGTTGAAGTCTGAAGACTGAGTTGCTGTTAGAAGAGCTGAAGCTTGGAGTGGAGAGAGTTGTTGATCTGCTTTCTTGTCTGTTTTCTTTTCTGTGCTGATGTGCCTTGTTTGACTTGCTTGATGCATTAGAATAAGTCCATAACTAGACTAACTTTAAGCTAGGAGCATGAATGCACTAGAGGTTGAGTTGCTCCCTCTGCTTGTACTGTTACTGTATGGCTTTGCTTGCGGGTATTCGGTAGAGCCCTACTCCCTTGCCCATGTGGTTTATTTTGCTTGATAGCATGTTATTTCTTCTGTATGATTACAGTCTCTTATATTCTGCTTGATAGCATGTTATTTCTCCTGTATGATTACTGTTGTTTATTCTGGCTTGAGGTTGAGATGAGCTTGTGGAGGCTGCTACCCCACACACATTTCCTCCCTCACTTGCATTGCATGCATTTTACAGTCGTTTACTATTTACTGTTTAAGCTGATGCTTTATCTGTCTCTGTTCATCATTGACATGATCCCTTAGGAATCTCATTTCCTTTGATAAGGAAGTGATGATAGAACTTTAGGTTGAAACCTATGCATGATAACTTCTAGGAGTTCCCTGTTTCAAACTTCAACTATAGGATGAATCCTTGGCATGACAACAGTAGGACTTGATAGTCTCCCCGCAGCTGAGCCCTTCTCTTCTCATCTCAAACAACTTAAAATACAGTAATCATGAGTGATTTCTTTCGTACGTTACGAGCCTTAAGCTATCTGAGAAAGGATTGTTGGAGAGCTTCTTTTCAACAGTCTGGATGTTTAGTATGGAACCCTTTGGGTGACATGCGACGCATTCACTCTCAGGTCATAGTCTTTAGTGCGATTGAAATTGCAAACACAATAAAAAAACACCTCTTCCGTAAAAGACAGAAAACAAACTCCAAACTTTTTTGCCCCGAGGGCCCATAATTCAAAGGAAAGCTTTTCTGAAGAAAAGAGTGTCGTTAAACTTCAGCGCCACCGCAAACAGGCTTTGTCCCTAACTGCTGGAACTGTTGTTTAACCCTACTCGATAAAACAGATGAATCTGAATTCCCGTAATCCGTATTATCCCGAACTACGTAAGCTCTGATCCCTCATACCTGTTGAGAGTACGTAGGCACAATACTGACGTATTGACGAGCCACCTTCCCCATAACCCGTCGTAGGTCGAACTACGTTGACTCTGATTTCTCATTCTCTGATGAGAATACGTAGGCATAAAGCGCGACGCTTTGCCGAGTCATTTTCTTTTCCTTTTAAGCCAGCCTTGATAGGTAGATAGATAAACCAACTCGTCCAGTAAACACAACAAGCGTGGATCCCGTCGAGTACGACGAACGTGAGGGGTGCTAATACCTTCCCCTTGCGTAACCGACTCCCGAACCCAGACAATGGTTGCGAGGACCTTGTCTTACCCTTTTTCGTCAGGTTTTTCCGATCGTTTCCTTTCCCGCTCCGAGGGATAAATAACGAAAGGTGGCGACTCTTCTGTTTTGCCGGCACCTTATTTTCGCGGAAGCGACCGTTGGCGACTCTGCTGGGGACTTGATAGTTTCCTGGGATCCAACGTCCCGTATGCGAGTCAGTTTGGGGATCCGACGTCCCCTGCGAGAGTCAATCCTAGCGCTTGTATGATTACTTGTTAGGTTGTGTTTATTTATCGCATTTTATTTCCTGCACTTTATTTTCAGTATGATATGATTATCTGTGCTGTTGTGGGAGGGGCATTCTGATGAGTGAGAAGCCAAACCCAGGCTTGAGTGAACATAGCATTAGTTGTGGAAATTAGTGGGCGCGTGCTTGCTTGGCAGGCACTAGTGTCTCATGAAATCCACGCTCAAACGAGGTTCTCCCAGTTGGCTTCTTTTTCAACCCTTTGGGTTGAGGGGGTTGTTGGTTTGGAGGATTGTCGACTCTGGGGACCGATCATTTGTGATTCAGTCGAGTGAGGCCACTTCATGAGCTTGTGATGCCACACCTTCTGGGTATCGTATCACCCCTCTTGAATGTCTATGACGCTGATGAACGCATAGGATGCCGAACTTGAGTCAGTTTAGGTCCATACCTGTGAGCAGGGTTGGGTTTATTGCAGGAAACTTTGACCTTCAGACTACCTGGTTTTCTTGACAGTGAATCAGTTTTGTTGGTACAGGAGGTTCTCATCATCAGCTATATGATTGTTATTGACAGAGCAGAGCTTTGGTCCTGTATCAGAGGACCTTGTATTCAGAGATGGGTATTTGTTCTTGACAGAGCAGGGTTTTGATTGGGATCAGAGGATCTTATCATCAGATGTGTATTTGTTCTTGACAGAGCAGGGCTTTGATTGGGATCAGAGGATCTTATCATCAGATGTGTGTTTGTTCTTGACAGAGCAGGTTTATGATTGGGATCAGAGGATTTCATCAGCAGATGTATGTTTGTTCTTGACAGAGCAGAGTTAGGGTCCTGTGTCAGAGATCCTTATTATCAGATGTTTGTTCTTGACAGAGCAGAGTTAAGGTCCTGTGTCAGAGATCCTTATTATCAGATGTTTGTTCTTGACAGAGCAGAGTTTTGGTCCTGTGTCAGAGGTCCTTATTGTCAGATGTTTGTTCTTGACAGAGCAGACTTATGGCCTTATCAGATGTGTGTTCTTGAAAGAGCAGATTTGTGGTCCGATACCCGGGTTTTCTTATCATCAGATATAGTGGTTGTTCTTGGTAGAGCAACATCATGGTCTGTTGATACAGAAGCTCTACAACACAATTGCCTTGATCTCCTGCTGCATGATTGCATTTTACATTGCTTTGCATACTCATTTGCATTTCATTAACGTGTGTCTGTGTTGCAGGTACCGTTTTCCCCGATCCAGGATTTCTTGCCTCCTATTGTATTTGTTATGGGTTCTCTGAGGAAGACCGTGGCTTACAAGTTCCCTGCCCCTGATGTGGTTCAGCTGACTGGTTTGATTGCCTTAGCAGATGATTCTGTGAGAGACGAGTTCAGAAAATCTTACGGCAAATTGCTCAGTTTGGTTCGTAAACCTTCTGCGTTCGAGTTGAATGGGTTGCACGCTCTGCTGCAGTTCTACGACCCTCCGTTGAGATGCTTCACTTTCCAGGATTTTGTTCTCACACCCACGCTAGAGGAATATGCTGATTTGTTAGGTGTGCCTATCAAAAGGCAGATGCCTTTTGTTCATATGGATGCTGAGCCTGATCTGGCTAGTCTAGCTCCTTCACTTCATCTGGATGCCTCAGAGTTGGTATTGTCTAGTTGGAACAAAGTTCCCGGTTTCTCCTTGCAGTTCTTAGTGGATAAGGCTCAGCAGTGCGCCAAAGACGGATGTTGGGTCGCGTTCAATGCCATCCTCGCTCTGTGCATATACGACATCATTCTGTTTCCCAATATGCCTGACTTTGTAGACTTCGATGCATTTCATATCTTTGCATCAGGGAATCCAGTCCCTACCTTGATAGGAGATGTCTACCATTCCGTCCACTACAAAAACGAGAACAGAAGGGGCAAGAATGTCTCGTGCTGTGTGCCCTTGCTTTATAAATGGCTTGATAGTCATCTGCCCAAGAGGGGTCCCTTTGTTTCGTCTGCATCCACAACTGAGTGGTCCGAGCGTCTGATGAGTTTATCTGCAGAGGATATTGACTGGTTTGACAGAGATAGGCTGGGTACCGAGATTATCTTCAGCTGCAGCGGGTTTCCAAACGTGCCTTTGATAGGCAGGAAGGGCTGTATAAACTATAATTCGTCTTTGCTGGTCCGACAGTTCGCGTATGCCTTGAGAGCTCCGCCGAAGGATGAAGAGGTGCAGGAATCTTTGTACCTCACTGGTATTCTAGAAGGGGATCTGTTATCTAAGCTTCAGCGCGCCTGGAATGGCATCAGTAAGAAGGGAAAACCATTGCTGGGGAGAAGCAATAATCAAGCCTACCCTCCGTATGTGACGTGGATCAGAGCCAGAGCAGATGCTATAGGAATGTCGTTTCCTCCTGCCAAGCCAGAGAGCCCTCCAGTGATTGAAGAGCCTACCATTGTGCCTATTCAGCAGCATAATCAGGTGTTAGCTGAGCGAGGTGAATTGAAGAAGGCAAATGAAGAATTAGAGAAAGGATTGGCTCAGCTCCGAAGCGAGAGAAACAAAGTCGTTTATTCCTTCAAGAGGAAGACAGAGCTGGTGAACCGGCTAGGTACAGACCTGGCTAAGCAGATAGCTGAGCGTGAGCGCATGGGTCAAGACTTCAAAGCTATCAACGACGTACTGGCTACGAAGAAGCAGCACTTAGACGAAGCATATCGGAGGATATCCAAGTTCAACCAGCACTGGAAGGCCTCCCTAGCCACCAGGAAAGAGCGGGAGGATAAGCTGATGCTACAGATCTCCAAGCTGGAAGCCCAGGTGAAAGCCAGTGAGAAGAGGTTTGATGAAGAAACCGCTCGCAGATATGCCGCTGAAGGCCAGCTCAACAGAGCTCTCGCTAACCTGAAGGAGCGCAAACTGACGTTTGAGTTCAAGAAGCGGAAGCTAGAAGATGGTTTCGGCAAAGGAGCATGAGAAGATTCGGTTGAAGGTCTTCAATACACCATTGTGCAAAGGGAATTACTCGTCGAAGGGTTACTCACTCTGCCTGATCATCCAGAAATGAAGGAGTTGTTAGAAGAGTATCGCGCCCGTGGCTGTGCTTGACTGTTTGTATTCCTTTTGTTTTGATCATTGTTGTATGCTGACCATCACCAGGCTTGTTGGCTGAGGTCACGCTATTGATTCATCTTGTACTCGCTGATGTTGTGTACTGCCTTGATGGGCTTTCTTTATATATGAGATTGTTATTTCCATAACGGGACTCGGACTTCTTATTATCAGCACTGGCACTCAGGCACTAGGATCGGGGGAGATCTCCCTAACACACAGACACACGTTTGCATTTGCATGAAGCATTTGCATAATGAGCACTTTGTCGTTTTTTCCTAACCCTTTTGTGTTTCCAGGTTGTTTCAGGTTGTTCCAGGATTGACCAGAGACCTATTCACCGCTATCCGACCAGAGCAAATCAAACCAGAATCATGGAGCAAGTGCAAACTGATGTTCAGGAACTCCGCGAAAGAATGGATCGCTTCATGGAACTCATGCAAGCGGTCGCCAATGGCCAGGATCAGCTCAGAACCTTGGTTCAGCCTCTGATTTCAAGGGTTGATAGCAATGGCGTACTTCATACCGTGCCTACCCCTCCACCAGTTGAAACTCCGCAGAATGGCGTCCCCGTGACCGGGGGGAATGGCAGTGCCAACGACAATGTAATAGCTAACATGGGACTCAATGGTAATACGACGGGCGTCGGTAATGGGAGTCTTGAAGCTAATGTCAATGTTGGGCTGGGCAACGGCAATGCAGGTGTCGGGAATCTGTTTGGGCCTCAGCCGTGGTTAGAAGATCGTCAAGACGATGTGTTCTCTCAGAGAGGTGCTGAAGGGGAGCTGACTGCTGAAGCACGTCTAAGGTTCAAAGCACTCGAGGATAAGATGAGAAATATCGAGAATCAGAACACTTTGGGCGTTGATATGTCCAAGTTAGGACTGATTGCGGATTTCAAGGTGCCTCCCAAGTTCAAGGTACCTGACTTTGAAAAGTATAAGGGCACCACTTGCCCTCGCGTCCACCTGAGATCGTATTACAGAAAAATGTCCGCTCATTCTGAGGACGAGAAGTTGCTGATGCACTTCTTTCAAGACAGTCTGTCCGGACCATCCCTCGAATGGTACATGAGTCTGGAGCCTACCAGTGTGCGCACGTGGAAGGACCTTGCTGAAGCATTTGTGCACCATTACCAATACAATAGCGACTTGGCCCCGAACCGAGTCCAACTGCAGAATCTGTCGCAAAGGAACAATGAAGGGTTTAAGGAATACGCCCAGCAGTGGCGTGAATTGGCAGCCAGGGTTCAGCCGCCGATGGTTGAACGTGAGCTTGTGCAGATGTTCGTAGCCACCCTCCCAGGGGTTTACTATGAGAAGTTGGTCAGCGGTATGTCTGGAACCTTCTCAGATCTCATTATCACGGGTGAACACATTGAAAATGGGATCAAACTCGGGAAAATTCAAGGTGAGTCATCCTCAGCTGGAAGAGGCGGAAAGAAATCTTATAGTGGTAAAAGACGGGAAGGAGAAACTAGTGTTGTGTCCAACGCTCGAAGGAAGGGTAAAGGCCCTCACCAACAGGTGGCCAGCATAACTATCCCGGCAGTTCAGCAGCCACAGCAGCAGTAGCAGCAACAACCGAATCAACAAGGGTACAGAAAGTATCAGAATCGGGCACCGCTGTCGAGCCGTCACCTCGAAACACCGCCCATGTCGTACGCGCAACTATTGCAGACTTTGCTTCAGCTACAGTTGATCCAGAAGAGAACCTTGGCTCCCTTGATAGGGGCACCTCCGCCAGGTTATGACGCTAATGCAACGTGTGAGTTTCACTCAGGGGCACCGGGCCACACAATAGAGAACTGCAAAGCCTTTAAGCACAAGGTGCAGGACATGGTGGACGCTAAGATCATCAACTTCTCGGATAATGTGCCAAATGTCACGAAGAATCCTATGCCAAATCATAGGGGAGGTGGAGTAAACGCCATTATCGAAGACGAGAATTTAGGTTTGTTGACTAACGTCAGAGATCTGAAGACACCGCTTAGCTTCGTCAAAGCTAAGCTGAGGAAAAGAGGTTTCTTTCCAGGTTGCGGAGAGCTGTGTATGGACTGTGCCACAAGTCCTGATGGATGTGAACAGTTGGTAGAAGGAATTCAAAGTCTGATGACTGAAGGGATTTTACAGTTTAGCCGGAGGGCCGAATGTGGATCAGGAGAGGTAGTGCTGAAGCAAGATGATGAGGTCGCCACCATCACCATCCCTCGCCAGACGATAACTATTTCTGCGCCCAGGCCGCCCACAATTACCATCACCAGAGCTGGGCCGATACCGTTCGAAAGCACTAATGCTGTCCCATGGCATTACGGGGTTGAAGTCTACTGCAATGGCCAGAGGTTGGAGCTAGAACCGTTTGGGTCGTCCGTGGAGAACCTTGCGGGAATCAGTGGTATTACTCGCAGCGGAAGAGTGTTTGCACCACCCGAGGTTGTGGCGGACAAGGCGGTCAGAGCTGACGCGACCGATAAAGGTAAAAGTAAAGTCGTTGAAGAGACCCCGCGTGGGGCAGAAAAAGACTTACTTGTTAAAGACGCCGAGGAGTTTATGCGGTTGATTAAAAAGAGTGACTACAAGATTGTGGATCATCTCCATCACACACCCTCGAAGATTTCTATTCTGAACTTGTTGCTGTGTTCTGAAGCACACCGCAACGCACTGCTGAAGGTGTTGAACGCCGCCTTTGTACCGCAGGAAATATCGGTAAACCAGTTAGAAGAGGTCGTAGCCCACGTAAATGCTGGAAATGGGCTAGGGTTCACTGGCCTAGAGCTGACGCCGAAGGGGAGGAACCACAATAGCGCCCTGCACATCTCGATAGAGTGTAGGGGAACGATTATGTCACACGTGCTGGTGGACACAGGTTCGTCGCTTAATGTTCTTCCGAAGAAGGCATTAATGAAGTTGGATACTCGTGGAGTGATTTGCACACCCAGTGATCTGGTTGTGAAGGCGTTTGATGGAACTAAATGCCACGTTTTCGGGGAGGTGACCCTGCCAATCCAAGTCGGGCCGGAAACGTTCGACGCAATCTTTTACATTATGGACATCATGCCTGCCTACAGCTGTCTCTTGGGCCGACCGTGGATCCATGCTGCTGGAGCCGTGACCTCCACGTTGCACCAGAAACTCAAATACGCCGTCGGAGGTACCATCGTGACCGTTTGTGGCGAGGAAGACATAATAGTGAGCCATTTGTCGTCCTTCAAGTATGTTGAGATGGACGGGGAAATCCATGAAACTATATGCCAAACGTTCAAAGCTGTCAAAGTTAAGGACGTAACCCCTGTAGTCACCGAAAAGCCAGAGATGACTCTCTCCTCATTCAAGGAAGCTCGGGCCGTTGTCCAAGCCGGATCTACCCCAGGCTGGGGGCGAATTTTGGAGATACCTAACAAGCAAGACAAGTTTGGGTTGGGATATTCTCCTGGAGCTGAAGCTTCTTCTTCTTCTAGCAGTGCGTCGCGAGGTAAAGGGCCGATCCAGTTTACCAGTGGCGGAGTGATATTCGAAAGCATCAACGCGGTGTCTGAAGATAGCGGAGATAGCGACTGTGACCTCGACTCTTGGATCCAGCCAGGCAAGCCAGGCAAGGGCCTTACCAACTGGTCCGTCAAGGATATCATCCAGATGACAAGCGAAGAGTAATGATTTACTTTTTCCAATCATTGTACAACCCTATGTCCTACCCGGGGCATAGTGGTTTTATTGTCAGGGCCTTGTTGGATTATGTACATGCATTTTGTTAATAAATCAAAGGCGTTTTCTTCGTATTCAAATATTGTGATCTCTGTTATTCCTGTTTTATATTTGTTTTGAAAAACAACAAAATGGCAATGGGGTTTGTGCTAACCTGCATATCCTTGTTTTAAGCTTAACCCTTGTTATTGCAGGATCCACATAACAGATGACATCGACTCTGGACCTTCTACGACTCACTTCGACTTCGATTGCCCGATCTATCAAGCCAAAGAAGAGATTGATGAAGACGAAGACCTTCCTGAAGAGTTGGCCCGCTTGTTGAAACAAGAAGAGAAAATTATTCTGCCTCATGAAGAGGAGATCGAGATCGTGAATCTGGGTTCTGAAGAACTCGTCAGAAATGTCAGGATAGGAGCTGCATTGCAGAGTGATGTCAAGCATAGATTGGTCGAGATGCTGAGAGAGTATAGTGACGTCTTTGCTTGGTCATACGAAGATATGCCCGGACTTGACACTGACGTCGTGGTTCACCACTTGCCGCTGCGAGAAGATTGTCCTCCCGTTAAGCAGAAGCTTAGGAGGACGCGACCAGATATGGCCGTTAAGATCAAAGAAGAAGTGCAGAAGCAGCTTGACGTTGGCTTCTTAGCGGTCACTACTTACCCTCCGTGGGTCGCCAACATAGTGCCTGTACCGAAGAAGGACGGTAAGGTACGAATGTGCGTCGATTATCGGGATTTGAATAGGGCAAGCCCTAAAGATGATTTCCCGCTACCTCATATCGATGTGTTGGTCGACAACACGGCCCAGTTCTCCGTGTTTTCGTTCATGGATGGCTTCTCCGGTTACAATCAGATCAAGATGGCGCCGGAGGAAATGGAGAAAACGACGTTTATCACTCCTTGGGGAACATTTTGCTACAAGGTAATGCCTTTCGGTCTGAAGAACGCAGGGGCCACTTACCAACGAGCAATGGTTACTTTGTTTCATGATATGATTCATCATGAGATTGAAGTCTATGTTGATGACATGATTGCGAAGTCCCAAACGGAGGAGGGACATCTGGTCAATTTGCTGAAGCTTTTTGAGAGGCTTAGGAAGTTCAGGTTGAGGCTGAACCCTAACAAGTGTACTTTCGGAGTACGGTCCGGAAAGCTACTGGGGTTTATCGTGAGTGAAAGAGGCATTGAGGTTGATCCTGCGAAGATAAAAGCGATACAAGAGATGCCAGTGCCAAAAACAGAAAAAGAAGTTCGTGGTTTCCTGGGCAGAATAAACTACATTGCAAGGTTTATTTCTCAGCTCACGGCCACATGTGAACCGATGTTCAAACTACTGAAGAAAGATCAGGCGATTACCTAGAACGAGGATTGCCAGAAGGCATTCGATAAGATAAAGCAGTATCTGCAGGAACCTCCGATCTTGATACCCCCAGTGGCTGGACGGCCATTAATCATGTACTTGACAGTTCTTGAGAATAGTATGGGGTGTGTTCTCGGTCAGCATGACGAGACGGGCAGAAAGGAGCATGCTATTTACTACTTGAGTAAAAAGTTCACAGATTGTGAATCTCGTTACTCGATGCTGGAGAAAACATATTGTGCACTAGCCTGGGCTGCCAAACGTTTACGACAGTACATGCTCAATCACACCACCATGCTAATTTCGAAGATGGATCCGATCAAGTACGTCTTTGAGAAGCAAGCGCTTTCGGGCAGGATTGCCAGATGGCAAATGGTGTTGACAGAATATGACATTCAGTACGTTCCCCAGAAGGCCATCAAGGGAAGCGTATTGTCCGATTACCTTGCTGAACAACCGATCGAAGATTACCAACCGATGAAATTTGAATTCCCTGATGAGGATATCATGTTTCTCAAAGCGAAGGACTGCGATGAACCGTTGCCCGACGAGGGGCCAGATAGGAAATCCCAGTGGAAATTGATATTTGACGGGGCGGTTAATTCCTATGGAAGTGGCATCGGGGTGATCATCACGACTCCCCACGGATCCCACATCCCGTTCACTGCGAGACTGACGTTTCCAGTCACCAATAATGAAGCGGAGTACGAAGCATGCATCATGGGTCTAGAAGAGGCAATTGATTTGAGAATCAAGAACCTAGACGTATATGGTGACTCGGCGCTCGTGATTAACCAGATTAAAGGGGAGTGGGAGACTCGTCAATCGAATTTGGTGTCGTACATGAACTATGCCAGAAGGCTGCTTCCGTTCTTCGATCGAGTGGAACTCCATCATGTGCCCAGAGCAGAAAATCAGATGGCTGATGCCTTAGCCACGTTGGCTTCAAATTTATAAAGTCAATTTTTGGAATGAAGCTCCAAGAATTGTCCTTTCTCGTCTTGATAGACCTGCATTCGTCTTTGCAATCGAGGAAGCCGTCGATGGCAAGCCATGGTTCCATGACATCCAGACTTTCCTTATGACTAAGGAGTATCCTGCGGGTGCGTCCACCCAGGATAAGAAGACTCTGAGGAGGCTATCTGGAAATTTTTATCTCAATCCTGATGGAGTTTTGTATAAGAGAAACCACGATCTCGTGCTACTCATATGTGTAGATGAGAAAGAGGCGAGTATGCTCATGGAAGAAGTCCATGAAGGCACATTTGGTACGCACGCCGGCGGGCATGCTATGACGAGGAAGATCCTGAGAGCAGGATACTACTGGCTGACGATGGAATCAGATTTCTTTAAATTCGCGAAGAGATGTCATAAATGCCAGATTTATGCTGATAAAGTTCATGTGCCGCCGTGCCCGCTAAATGTCATGTCCTCCCCGTGGCCGTTCTCCATGTGGGGCATCGACATGATAGGCAAGATCGAGCCCACTGCATCGAATGGTCATCGCTGCATTCTAGTAGCCATCGACTACTTCACCAAGTGGGTGGAGGCCGCCTCATATGCTAATGTAACCAAGCAGGTGGTGGCTAAATTCATAAAGAGGGATATCATCTGTCGTTACGGAATTCCCGAGCGGATCATTACTGATAATGGTTTGAACCTGAATAACAAGATGATGAAGGAGCTGTGCCAGAGTTTCAAGATTGAACACCACAACTCATCTCCTTACCGGCCGAAGATGAATGGCGCCGTTGAAGCGGCCAATAAGAACATAAAGAAGATTGTTCAGAAGATGGTTGTGACCTATAAGGATTGGCACGAGATGTTGCCATTTGCACTGCACGGTTATCGTACGACGGTACGTATATCAACCGGGGCAACTCCTTTCTCCTTAGTGTATGGTATGGAAGTTGTCCTGCCGTTAGAAGTGGAGATCCCTTCTTTGCGAGTTTTGGTTGATGTGAAACTCGATGAGGCAGAATGGATTAAGAGCCGACTAAACCAACTCAGCCTGATGGACGAGAAGAGGTTGGCATCGATTGCACATGGTCGTCTGTATCAAAGCTGAATGAAGAAAGCTTATGATAAGAAGGTGCGTCCTAGAAGCTTTCAGACGGGTGATCTCGTCCTGAAGAAGATTCTTCCTCCACACTCTGATCACCGGGGCTAGTGGAATCCCAATTACGAAGGTCTGTACATCGTCAGCAAGGTCTTATTGGGAGGAGCTTTGTTGTTATCCACGATGGATGGCGAATATTTTGCATCCCCGGTGAACGCGGACGTAGTTAAAAAATACTTTGCTTAAAAATGACCCGCTGGAAAGAAAAAGAATAGCCAGGCAACAAAGGGGCATCCCGGCGAACCATAAAAAAGGAAAAAGGTTCGGGCAAAAATTAGGGATATAAATTGAAAAATGTACACCCGCAAAGTCGAAAACCCAGATGGGCGATTTTGGCAAAAAAGGGTATCCCGGTGAACTGAAAACCCGCAAAGGGCGGTTCACGCAAAAGTTAGGGATTTGAAAAAGCAAATGACTGTGTTCGGTGTGTGGACTTTCATTGTTTAGTGGTTTGGGAGACCTGAGGGCCATTTATCTGAATCAATCTCTTCTGAAGCTGAAGCGTCGGAGAAGTATCGAAGTCGAGTGGGTCATAGAGGGATCAACTCATGGTGTTCGTCTACGCCTCGTTGCCGACATTTGTATACACTGATGTATATTTATGTTTTATTTTTGCGCGGCTTCCTCATTCCAGGAGCTTGCATCTGTTGTAAAACATTTTTACCCATTCAGGGGTTCATTATCAATAAAATGTGTACTATTCAGCAGTTATGTTTGTCTGTTTAGCATTTATCTGTTTTGTCTGCGAAAAAGAACGCCGATGTTTTTGGCAAAATGCGCATACATAAACTTACTGGCCTAGGCCACTGATTGTTGAAACAATGAATTACTTAAACATTGTCATAAGGTGATAACCTTGATAGGCCCCTTTGAGAAGGTTATCTTGTCTATTTGTTTGTGTTGCTGCAGGTGTAGCATATGCCAGACAGCGCGCCATGCGCATCCCCGAGCAGGATGATTCCTCCCCTCCAACAAAGTTCAGCAGCCTCTCCCCGCAGAGTCTGAACATGAGATCGTGAGCATTGATATGTCTCCCCAGGCCGAGAAGATTCTCTCCCCAAACAGATGCACCCTGGAGGAATGTCGTCTCCCCAGCTGAGTCGTTCACTGAAGTGTGCAGCAATTGATAGTTCAGACTGAAGTCCCCAGCGGAATTAAGATTCCCCGCAGAGTAGTACTCTTCCCTGTAAGCAGGATGATTTCTTCTTCTCCAGCCGAGTTTACAGTTCCCCAAGAGAGCCGAGTCTTTGGAAAGCAGTTCGGGCCATGATTTGTTTTCCCCAGTAGAATGTTGAATAGCTGATGCTGTATTTCCCCGCCAGAGTCGTTATCTCCAGGAAGGTTGGCTGCGAATGTCGTGCAGTTTGTTTCCGCGATTGACATCGCTTTCCTCAGCAGGTCCAGGTTCTCGTAGAGCTCCGTCCCCCGGCAACAGTCAACTGAAGTTCATTTCCCCATGCAGAGCCCGATTGAGATCGGCGTGACCTTTTCTCCATGGCAGGATGATTCCTTCCTCCACCAGAATGGTCCTTTCTCCTGGACAGGAGGATTCTCCCTTCAGCATTTATTTTGCTGGCGGGATCGCAGCATGTTGCATGATTGCCTAACATTTTGCATGAGTGCACAACATTTCTACCGTGTGGAGCATTGCGCCATTGCCAAGGCATATGCATAATAAGCATGATCTAGGTTGTTACCGTTCTTGTTTTGCAGGTGTTCCGCCGCAGAATTGATTGCTCAAGATGATTCTTGAATTCTCCCCAACGGAGTCGCTTGATTAGGGTGATTCCTGAAATCCCCAGCAAAGTCTTTGGCCCAAGATGATTCTTGAATTCTCCAGCGAAGGCGTTCGTTTAAGATGATTCTTAAAATCCCCAGTGAAGTCGCAAGAGTTGGTTGCTCAAGTCGACGCTTAGAGTCCCCGACAGAGTATTTGATCAGGGTGATTCCTGAAATCTCCAGCAGAGTCATTGGTCCAAGATGATTCTTGAAGCCCCCGACGGAGTTATTTGTCCGAGATGATTCTTGATTTCCTCAGCAGAGATGATTCACCCAGAATGATTTCTGGATCCCCGAAGCAGAGTTACTTGATAGTTCTCCAGAATCCCCGGCAGAGATGTGTCATCCCCAGCAGGTTTCTAAACAGCAAAGTTAAAACTTCCCTTGAAGACTTGATGGTTGAAGTCCAATTGTATTGACGAAGCAGTTCTCTTAGCTGATGCGGAGTGCCTGACGGAAGAAGTGTGGATATCCCCAATTGGTTCATGATTGACTGAGAATTCTATTCCCGACTTAGTGATGAAGTTTGGCTGACGCCCAAAAATTTCTTTGAATGCCCGATGGCATGATTAACTTGATTGTTGACCTGATGAGTCCCGAGGAATCCTGATGCCTGATGGCATGATCGACCATGTATCACCGGTTACCGTGTGACCAATTCCCCAGCTAGTTGTTGTGCAGCTAATATTTCAGTTTTCGAAGATTTGTTCCCATCAGAGTACCGTGTACTTGTGCAGTTGGCAAATTTCCGGGTTTGTCGGTATTCAACCGTCTCGCACCTTGATTGTTTGAGAGTCGTTCGCTTCTCACCCAGTCAGGTCCAAGCCGTTTGAATAGGGGCAGCTGTTGCACCCCAAAATTTGACCAACATTTCTTTACCTAGCTTATGTTTCATTTCATTCACATTAGCATTATCATTTGCATTTCATTGACATGTATGCAGGAGATCAAGAGGTATGATTACCAATCAAGAGCTACACAAGACTTTGAAGCTAGCCAAGAAGGTTATTCAAGTGTTTAAGGGTAGATATCTTTGTCAAAGGAGTCAGGAGATTCTCAGGATGAGTGGTTGAAACCAAGAGTGTATGCCTCCTAACTTGAGAGTTGTGGGAGCTCCCCAGATGATTCTGAGGCCAAGAATGTGGACTTGAAGCCTTGAGAGAGCTTATGAGATGTCTTGAAAGCCATCATGAATCCTAGAGAGGTCATGGTACAAGATTAAAGAGACTTAGCCATGAGTGGTGTAATTAGGGTTTGACTAGGTCAACTGATGATTTGGAGAGGGTTGAGACCTAATCCAAGGGCCATGTGATCATGGATTGATACAATGAGAGGCTATAAGGATGATTCCAAGGTTAAATAATCATGATTGAAGAGTTTGAGAAGTTTCAAGCTAGGGTTTCTAAGGCTTGACAGTGTAAAATCCCCTAGTTTGACCCCTATCTTCAAGGCAGTTTAGCTCAAGATGTGATTGTCATCTCATCTTTCCCCCAATATGAATGTTGTAGATCTTGTTCTTAGCTTAAATTTGAGTACTAGAAGTCCTTGATAGGATTTGTAGGGCTCAAGTTATGACTTTGACAAGTTACAGGTCATCTGAGGTATGTGAATCTGGGGCCTTGAAAGTCACCCAACTTGCCTCCAACTTTTGCCCAAGAAGGATGATTCCTATGAACTCTTGGTCAACATGAATGTTGTTCCTTATCTTCTTATATTTCTATAGAATACTAGAAGTCCTTGATAGGATTTGTAGAACTCAACTTATGGCTTTGACAAGTCAAGGGCATTTTGGTCATTTGGAGATTACAGGTCATTTCAAGCATAAGGCCATAACTCCTATTTCCAAGCTTCAAATGGAAAAATCTTCAACATAAAACTTGCTTAAAATGATGTTTTAAGGCTAGTAATGAGGTCATGAGATGTTGAAAAGGCTTGTAGCTCAAAGTCACAAAAATGACCTAAAATAAGGGCATAAGTTAAATAAACCAAAGTTGGAAATTGATATTTTCAACCTACACATCCAAACCATGGCATGTAATATCATTTTGACTCTAGAAAACATTTTAGAAACAATGGTTTAGCCACATTTTTTATTTGAGATTCGATTCATGGACTTGCTTTGAAAAGCACTTGCTTGCATATTAAGTAACATGTGCATAACTTAAAATTAAGGCATGGGCAAGGAACTTGGCAAGCTAAACCCTTCCAAAATGTCACTAGGGGAGAAATTGAAAGAGATTGAGATGAATCTCAAGATGCAAACAGAATTGAGCATGGCATGGTAAGTGATTCAAAATCTCATGACATGAGATGTGTAAAATCTCATTGGAAGGATCTAGAGGGTTCTAGATCATCCAAACTTCATCTATATATTGAGTAGAATGGATCCATGGCAGAGGTTGGTGATCATTGAAGGATTGAGCTTAGTTTGAGATTGAGTTTTCATAGCTTGCAAGTGCAATCGGTTTCACCAAATTCCTCCATTTCCTTCCATTTTTTGATTGATTCTTCTTCCATGAGTGTCAAGGATTGATTCCAGACCATTTCCAAGAAGAATTGGTGGCTAGATTGTGTGGGAGCAAGTGGTTTTCAGCACCTGCAACTCAGCATCGTGTTTCAAGGTTGAAGCACTTTCCATTGAATCTTTTGCATACAGAAGCAAGGAGGAGGTTCAGTGATCGTGTCCAGAAGATTTGAGGGCTTGAAGTGAAGATTTCGTGCATCTGTTATTCAAGAATTTCCAGGTTGGTAATCTTCTTCCTATAGCTTGATTTATGTAGAATTAGGTTGAATTAAGGTGCTAGATTAGTTGTAGAATGGCCTAGGATGGATTTTAGATGGTTAATTGATGAGTTAGAGACAAAATAGGAAGATCACCATTTTCAGTTGAGATTGGGAGATATTGATTCTTGGGGTTTCAGAGGAAACTATGGGCATGGTTGAGTTCGTGGCAAGATTTGGAATGAGTTTCATGTTTTGACCTCTTGGATTGGAGGCCTCTAGGAAGAACTAGGGTTGAAGGGGTTGGCCGGAGTTCCATCGGCGGTGGCCAGAGCTGGGCGCGAAGTTCAGAAGTTTGAAATGGAGAAGATGAAGTTCTCACCATTGGATGATGGATGGACCATTGACTGGGAGAAGATCCAAGGGCCACGTTTTAATTCTGATTTGTGAAGGGTTTCTGATGAAACGTTGCGTTTCATTTATTCAGGCGTTTGGGCCTAATGGTTTAAGTGTTATCCACACCCCCAGCGAGCCCAACCCATGTTTTTAACTGAAAATGTTTACTTCCTGCACCGTGCGCTTCATTATTTTAATTGGATTTTCATTTAATTTCCATTTAATTCATGATTCTTGTAAAATTCATAACTAATTGAATATTAATCCAATCACACCCATTCTTTTTGCATATTACTCATGATTGAGTCTATTATTTTTTAGAGAAAAAATATTTTCATTTCATGTAATTTCTGATTTATTTGGAATTTTGCATTTTAATTGATATTAAAATGTTCATGTTTGATGCATACTTTTGTGGAATTTTTTTTGGTCATGTGGTGATGATTTTGAGCCTAGTTTTTTGTGTGTGATTAGGTTAGACATGTATGATCCCATAGAATTTTTCTCACATTTTTGTGATGAAAATAGGTGTGCTTTCTGGATTGATGTTTAGATGCTTCCTTTTTAGGGTTTTAGGTTGATGCCTTAGAATGTAGGATTTAGTTCTAGGTCCAATTTGATGGTTTGATCTTTGAAACTAATGTGGTAGAGTCATGATTGACATAGGTTCCCATAGTAATTTTTGTAGGATTTTACAATTGATTTTAGTATTTTAGTTAGGACTAACTTTAGTGCTAGGTTTTAGGTGATCCTAATTTACTAATTCAACTAGTTTAACTCATTTAGTTCCCTTAGATTAGGGTTTGTGCTTGGTTTGCCTTTGATTGAGATTGAAGACAAGTTGAAGACAAGAGGAAGATGCTTGAGGTGGCTTGAAGTTGCTTGGAGCTCTGGATTTGCTTGTGCCTGAAGGTGTCTGATAAAGATTAGGAGATAGGACATAGGGAGAGCCTTATAGTTAGAATGATTTCTTTCACAAATATGGAAAGCATCTTGTGCTTCCATTCCTCCCAATGATTAAAAGTCCTTCTCAGGTATTCACATCCCTCCTTTGGAGGAATGAGTGGCTTTATCTGGGAAGTAGAACTTTGAGGGAACCAGTCTCTCATAATGATGAACCCTTACAGGCTTCCTTTGGTTGTCAGTAAGTTGTTTATCATTTCCACTCATCATGTTCAATCAATTATCTTCTGGGGTGAGTACCTTGAAAGATGTTGGGCTTGAGTTTAAAGATGAAGACTTCACTGAAGAGTGTGGAAGAGGATGATTCCTTGAGCATTGCCATTGTAGTTGAAGCTTGAAGGGCTTGAAGAACAAGTTGATACTTGAAGACCCAAAGGAGATTGAATGAAGAGCTGAGGCTTGAGAAAGAATTAAAGGATGAAGTTGACACTTCTAAGTGATTAAAGATTACCCTGAGAAGCTGAAGCTTGTAGATGAAGAAGACCAAGTTGAAACTGATAAAGCAAAGAGAGCTGAAACTTGAAGATTAAGTTGATACTTATGTTTGATGGATTGAAACCTTAGGAGCAATTTGATGCTTATTAGTGAAGCTGATAGCCTTGAAAGGTGGTTGAAGTCTGAAGACTGAGTTGCTGTTAGAAGAGCTGAAGCTTGGAGTGGAGAGAGTTGTTGATCTGCTTTCTTGTCTGTTTTCTTTTCTGTGCTGATGTGCCTTGTTTGACTTGCTTGATGCATTAGAATAAGTCCATAACTAGACTAACTTTAAGCTAGGAGCATGACTGCACTAGAGGTTGAGTTGCTCCCTCTGCTTGTACTGCTACTGTATGGCTTTGCTTGCGGGTATTCGGTAGAGCCCTGCTCCCTTGCCCATGTGGTTTATTTTGCTTGATATCATGTTATTTCTTCTGTATGATTACAGTCTCTTATATTCTGCTTGATAGCATGTTATTTCTCCTGTATGATTACTGTTATTCATTCTGGCTTGAGGTTGAGATGAGCTTGTGGAGGCTGCTACCCCACACACATTTCCTCCCTCACTTGCATTGCATGCATTTTACAGTCGTTTACTATTTACTGTTTAAGCTGATGCTTTATCTGTCTCTGTTCATCATTGACATGATCCCTTAGGAATCTCATTTCCTTTGATAAGGAAGTGATGATAGAACTTTAGGTTGAAACCTATGCATGATAACTTCTAGGAGTTCCCTGTTTCAAACTTCAACTATAGGATGAATCCTTGGCATGACAACAGTAGGACTTGATAGTCTCCCCACAGCTGAGCCCTTCTCTTCTCATCTCAAACAGCTTAAAATACAGTAATCATGAGTGATTTCTTTCGTACGTTACGAGCCTTAAGCTATCTGAGAAAGGATTGTTGGAGAGCTTCTTTTCAACAGTCTGGATGTTTAGTATGGCACCCTTTGGGTGACATGCGACACATTCACTCTCAGGTCATAGTCTTTAGTGAGATTGAAATTGCAAACACAATAAAAAAACACCTCTTCCGTAAAAGACAGAAAACAAACTCCAAACTTTTTTGCCCCGAGGGCCCATAATTCAAAGGAAAGCTTTTCTGAAGAAAAGAGTGTCGTTAAACTTCAGCGCCACCGCAAACAGGCTTTGTCCCTAATTGCTGGAACTGTTGTTTAACCCTACACGATAAAACAGATGAATCTGAATTCCCGTAATCCGTATTATCCCAAACTACGTAAGCTCTGATCCCTCATACCTGTTGAGAGTACGTAGGCACAATACTGACGTATTGACGAGCCACCTTCCCCATAACCCATCGTAGGTCGAACTACGTTGACTCTGATTTCTCATTCTCTGATGAGAATACGTAGGCATAAAGCGCGACGCTTTGCCGAGTCATTTTCTTTTCCTTTTAAGTCAGCCTTGATAGGTAAATAGATAAACCAACTCGTCCAGTAAACACAACAAGCATGGATCCCGTCGAGTACGACGGACGTGAGGGGTGCTAATACCTTCCCCTTGCGTAACCGACTCCCGAACCCAGACAATGGTTGCGAGGACCTTGTCTTACCCTTTTTCGTCAGGTTTTTCCGATCGTTTCCTTTCCCGCTCCGAGGGATAAATAACAAAAGGTGGCGACTCTTCTGTTTTGCCGGCACCTTATTTTCGCGGAAGCGACACGGATGAAGGTTGAATGTTATTGAGATTCGGATGGAGGTTCTGGGAATTTCTTGGAGATGGGATGAATGAACACAAGATTGATGAAGGTTCTTGGATTGTTTTCTGGGAAAAAGATGAGGATCTGGAGTTTGATTGAAGAACTGAAGATGAATGTTCATGGTGAAGACGATGAAGGAGATGAATTTCTGATGATTTGCAGTTTTCCGGCGAGTTGTTGGCAGTTTTCGGCGACGGTTACGGCTGTCCTCCGGCGCATGCATGCCGGCCGGTGAGGAAGTGGGGGGAGGATAAGGATGAGACACGTGGCTCTGCATGCGGAGGGAGAGGAGGACACGTGGGGTGAAGAGTGGGTGATGTGGCGTGTGGAGAGAGTGCATGCAGAGTGAGGTGTCAGGTTGTGGTGAAGTGGCGGAGAGAGATACACACGCATGGGTCCCTCTTATAATGACATGTGGCGTGCAGAATGGACCTGGGCCTCCAAAAATATGCCATCTGGCCCACCGAAACTGTTAAACTCTGATTGCAATTAAGACATCACTAATAACACACTTAAAATGCTAATGATCATTAAAAACTCCGTTAATACTAAACTTAACTGTAAAACGAAAATTAAAAGGGTAACTGCCAATTAAAATGAATTAAAAACTTGATTAAAATCTAATTATTAATTCTGACTCCAATTAATTCCCCTAATTAAAATGATTAATATTCTAACTAATATCTAATTAATCCTAAAGAGAAATTAAATTCACAAAATTTCTAAAAAGAATAAAAAGAAGTCTATTAATTTTCTAAAACAAACTCAATTATCTAGAAATTAAAATCTATAAACTTCTAAAAGAAATTCAATTGATATCTACCAAAGGGATTAAATCTATAAATTGCTAACAAAATCAAATAATATCTATATTAACATCTTTTAGAACCTATTAATTTCTACAAAAAGGAATTAACCTATTTAAAATCTATAAAATCTATTATATCTAAGAATTATTCTAGAAAAACAACCAATTAAAATTCTAGAAATTATCTATTTAAATCTAGAAATTATTAAAACCTATTTAAAATTCTAGAAAAAGAATTAAAATTCATTTTAAAATTCTAGAAATAAAGGGAAAAATCTAAAAATGCGGGGAAGGTCAATTAAATCAATTAAAAAAGGATGCGCGAACATAGTGAAATAAACAGTAAAAACCGGACACCGAAATGTCCTCAAAACAACAGCGAGAGCTGAAAACACCGGGACGAGCACAAATTCTCAAAACAACTCCTCGTATCTGTGGTCTGGGATGCCTGAAGCGCCAGGATGTGGTATGTAAGTGCAGAATGCAAAATGAGTCGAAACATAAGCCAAATGCGATAATTGGTTGGTCAAATTTTAGGGTGAAACAGTACTGCACGTCATTTTCTTCTTCTTCATCCTCGCAGAGCGCGCCGCGCTATAAGGGACCAGTGCAGTTCACTAAAGGAGGAGTTATCTTCGAAAGGATCAATGCGGTTTCAGACGAAGAAGGAGATTATGATTGCGACATGGACGCTTGGATCAAGCCTTGCACTCCAGAACAGAGTCTGCGCAATTGGTCTATTGAAGAATTCATTCAAGTGACAACAGAACAACAATTCTTTGTTTTCCCGATTATTGTACTACCCTATGTTCTACTTAGAGCATAGCGGTATTTTGTTTCAGGGCCTTATTATTTATGCTTGAATATTGCTTTATCAATTAATCAAAGGCCGTTTTTCTCATTCAAATTTTGTGATCCTTGTCTTTCCTATTTTGTCTTTCACAGTAAAATGGCAATATGGTTTGTGCTTGTTTGCATATCATTTGAAGTGTTTAACCATTGTTATTGCAGGATTCCCATTGCAGATGACACCGATTCAGAACCTCCTATGACTCGCTTCGACTTTGATCACCCGATATATCAAGCTGAAGAAGAGATTGATGAAGATGAAGACTTGCCAGAAGAACTAGCTAGACTCTTGAAATAAGAAGAGAAGATTATTCTGCCTCATCAGGAGGAAATCGAGGTTATTAATCTGGGCTCTGAAGAAGTTGTCAGAAATGTTCGAATAGGGGCTATGCTGCAGAGTGACATCAAGTAAAGACTGATTGAGATGCTTCGAGAGTATAGTGACATCTTTGCTTGGTTGTACGAAGACATGCTCAGGCTTGACACTGATATAATGGTTCATTGTTTGCCGTTGAGTGAAGAATTTCCACCAGTCAAGCAGAAGCTTAGAAGGACAAGACCAGATATGGCTGTGAAAATCAAAGAAGTCCAGAAGCAGTTGGACGCAGGATTTTTAGCCGTAACAACTTACCCTCCATGGGTCGCCAACATCGTGCATGTACCTAAGAAGGACGGGAAGGTACGGATATGTGTAGATTACAGAGATTTGAATAAGGCGAGCCCAAAGGATGACTTCCCGCTCCCTCACATTGACGTATTGGTTGACAATACTGCTCAATACTCCGTATTTTCATTCATGGATGGTTTTTTCGGTTATAATCAGATCAAGATGGCACCGGAAGATATGGAGAAAATGACGTTCATTACACTGTGGGGGAATTTCTGTTATAAGGTAATGCCTTTTGGGTTGAAAAATGCAGGGGCAACCTACCAGCGGGCTATGGTTACTTTGTTTCATGATATGATTCATCATGAGATTGAAGTCTATGTTGATGATATGATAGCAAAGTCATAAACGGAGGAAGAGCATCTGGTCAACTTATTGAAGCTGTTTGAGAGGCTCAGGAAGTTCAGATTAAGGTTGAATCCAAATAAGTGCACTTTTGGAGTTCGGTCCAGAAAGTTATTGGGGTTCATTGTCAGTGAAAAAAGAATCGAGGTCGATCCTACAAAAATAAAAGTTATACAAGACATGCCAGTGCCGAAAACAGAAAAGGAGGTTCATGGTTTCTTGGGGAGGTTGAACTACATTGCTCGGTTCGTATCTCATCTCACATCTACGTGTGAACCATTGTTTAAATTGCTAAAGAAAGATCAGGCGGTCGTCTGGAATGAAAATTGTCAAAAAGCATTTGATAAGATAAAAGAATATTTGCAAGAGCCTCTGATACTGATACCCCCATTAGCTGGAATACCTTTGATAATGTATCTAACGGTTCTTGAGAACAACATGGGTTGTGTTCTCGGTCAACACGACGAGACTGGAAGATAAGAGCACGCGATATATTATCTGAGTAAAAAGTTCACAGACTGTGAGTCCCATTACTCAATGCTCGAGAAAACATTTTGCGCACTCGCATGGGCTGCCAAACGTTTGAGACAGTATATGCTTAACCATACAACCATGTTGATTTCGAAGATGGATCCGATTAAGTATGTTTTCGAGAAGCAAGCGCTTTCAGGAAGAATTACTAGGTGGCAGATGGTACTGACAGAGTACGATATCCAATATGTTTCCCAGAAAGCCATCAAGGGAAGTGTCCTGTCAGAGTACCTCGCTGAACAGCCAATCGAAGACTATCGATTAGTGAAGTTTGAATTTCCTGAAGAAGACATCATGTTCCTCAAGATGAAGGACTATGAAGAGCCATTACCTGACGAAGGTCCAGAGAAGGGTTCTCAATGGCAGATAATATTCGACGACGTTGTCAACTCCTATGGTAGTAGAATTGGGGCAATTATCATGACGCCTCATGGTACTCATATCCCCTTCACTTCCAGGTTGACATTCCCTTGCACTAATAATGAAGCCGAGTACGAAGCGTGCATCATGGGTCTGGAAGAGGCTATTGATTTGAGAATCAAGAATTTGGATGTATATGGCGATTCAACGCTAGTGGTTAATCAGATCATGGGAGAGTGGGAGACCCGACAACCTAATCTAATTCCTTACAAGGATTATGCAAGAAGGTTGCTACCATTATTTGATCGTGTAGAGTTCCACCATGTGCCAAGAGCAGAGAATCAGATGGCAGACGCCCTGGCGATATTATCCTCGATGTACAAGGTGAACTATTGGAATGATGCTCCAAGAATAGTCATCTCGCGCCTTGATAGGCCCACGTTCGTATTCACTATTAAGGAAGATGCGGATGGTAAGCCATGGTTTTACGACATACAAAATTTCCTTAAGAACCAAGAGTATCCGCCAAGGGCGTCGGCCCAGGATAAGAATACTCTGAGGAGATTGTCCGACAATTTCTATTTGAACCAGGATGGTGTGCTCTATAGGAGAAACTATGACTTGGTGTTACTCAGATGCGTGGATGAAAAGGAAGCTAGCTTGCTTATGGAAGAGGTTCACGAAGGTGCATTCGGTATGCATGCTGGCGGGTATGCCATGTCTCGAGAACTGTTACGAGCAGGGTACTATTGGCTAACCATGAAGTCAGATTGTTTCAAATTTGCAAAGAAATGCCATAAATGCCAGATTTATGCAGACAAGATTCATGTGCCGCCGTGTCCTCTGAACGTCATGGCATCTCCTTGGCCCTTTTCCATGTGGGGCATTGACATGATTGGCAAGATTGAGCCAACCGCATCCAATAGATATCGTTTCATCTTGGTCTCCATTGATTACTTTACCAAATGGGTTGAGGCAGCCTCGTATGCCAATGTCACAAAGCAAGTTGTAGCCCAGTTCATAAAGAAGGACATCATCTGTATATACGGAGTGCCTGAACGAATCATTACTGACAATGGTTCAAATTTGAATAATAAGATGATGAAGGAATTGTGCCAGAATTTTAAAGTCGGGCATCACAACTCATCTCCCTATCGTCCGAAGATGAATGACGTTGTTGAAGCGGCCAACAAGAATATCAAGAAGATAGTGCAAAAGATGGTTGTCACTTACAAGGATTGGCATGAGATGTTGCCCTTTGCTTTACACGGTTATCGTACTACGATACGTACATCAACTGGGGCAACTCCTTTCTTGCTAGTATATGGTATGGAAGTTGTCCAACCATTGGAGGTCGAGATTCCTTCTTTAAGGGTTCTGGTAGATGTCAAGCTCGATGAGGCAGAATGGATAAAGAACAGATTGAATCATCTTAGCCTGATGGATGAGAAAAGGATAGCATCTATTGCATATGGTCGGTTATATCAGAGCTGGATGAAGAAAGCTTTCAATAAGAAAGTGCGCCCTTGAAGCTTTCAGACGGGCGATCTTGTGCTAAAAAAGATTCTCCCACCACAATCAAATCACAGGGGCAACCAGACTCCCAACTATGAAGGTCCATATGTCGTGCGAAAGGTCTTCTCCGGAGGAGCCTTACTGTTATCCACCATGGATGGTGAATATTTCACATCCCCTGTGAATGCAGACGCAGTTAAAAAATACTTTGCTTAAGGAGACCCGCTGGAAAGAAAAAAGAAAATCCAGGAAAAAATGTGGCATCCCGGCGAACCATAAAAAAAAAGAGAATGGGTTCGGGCAAAAATTAGGCGACTTTGGCAAAAAAGGGTATCCCGGTGAATTGAAAACCCGAAAGGGCGATTCAGGCAAAAGTTAGGGATTGAAAAGCAAATGACTGCGGTCTGCGTTTGAACTTCGTTACTTAGTGGATTGGGAGGACCTGAGGGCCGTTTATCCGAATCAATCTCTTTTTAAGATGAAGTATCGGGAAAGCGTCGAGGTCAGGCGAGTCGTAGAGGGATCAACTCATGGTGTTTGTCTGTGTCACATTGCCGACATTTCTGTACACTTTTGTATATTTTTGTGCATAGCTGTTTTTTTTTGTGCAGCTTCCTCTTTTCAGGGGTTGCATCTGTTGTAAAACTTTGCCTATTTACAAGCCATATGTCAATAAACATATACTATTCAGTATCTTGTCTGCTTTGTTTTAACTTTTACTGTTTTGTTTGTGAAAAACGGACAATGTTTTGATAAACTTGCACATACATAAACTTGCAGGCCTTGGCCAATAATTGTTAAAACTTTGAGTTAATTGAACAACGTCACGAATGATGACTGAGATAGTTCTGTTTGCGTAGGATATCTTGTCTGTTGGTTCATTTTTTCCAGGGTCGTTACCCTTGGGGCAAAGAGGTATAGATGAAATTCGTTTTATTTCCAGCCAGAGTCTACTCCCTAGTAAGTAGAGTTCACATCTCTATCCCTGGTAGAGTTGTATGCAGTTTAAGTGAGCAGGTAGTGTGTACGCTTACCCTCGGCAGTTGGTACACATTTAATCCCCGCGAAGTGCATGTTCGTATGAACTCCCCAGTGAGTCATGATTGGATTTTCTTCCCACTGAGTAATCTACAACCAAGGTGGATTCGTCCCCAACTGAGTAATCGACGACAGATTGGAGGAATGTTGTTACCCCGATATTTTCTTTGCAGGAAACCAGCCAGGGCTCGTTTCCTCGGCATAAGTCCAATTGTTTTTGGCATGGGCAAGCTGTCTCCCCAGCAGATTTTTTTTCTTTCCCCAGTAAGGTGGTTTCCGTATCTCCAGCACTTATTTTGCTAGTCCGGTTCCATTGCATCTGCATGCGCGCATAACATCTACCCAAACGCGTAGCATTTCCATTTCATATGGAGAATTACGCCATTTTCAAACATATGCATGTGAAACATAGGCAAGGTTGTTACCTCTTTGTTTCAGGTAAATCTCTCAGATGGTTGATATCTTCGCCCGCGTGGTATATAGACCCCGGCTTATGTTATTTCCCCAGCAGGGTTTCCTTGTGATTGTCATCATTGGATGATTTTGACTTTATGTGGATCTTGATGCTCGCTTTTATTTAGCGAAGGCCTGGTGGCGATGTCAGATGCCCTTATCTTCGGATTCGATGCAGGTTGTATCCCTTGTGGTTGTCTGGCGGTGATGTCAAAAATTTTTATCCCCTACAGATACCTGGCGGCAATGTCAGATCCTTATCTACTTCATGTTTTACTGGCGGAGATGTCAGATGTTTCTCAACTTTATGGTTGTCTGGCGGTGATGTCAGATGTTTCTCAGCTTTATGGTTACTGACGGTGATGTCAGAGGTTTCTCAGAGTTGTGGTTATCTGGCGGCAATGTCAGGTGTTTTGTGTTCGTCTGGCGGCGATGTCAGTTTTTTATTACATTGTGGTTATCTGGCGGCGATGTCAGGTTCTCTTACCAGATTTGTGTTTGTTTGGCAGCGATGTCAGATGTTTATCAACCTTGTGGTTGTCTGGTGGCGATGTCAGAAATTTTTATCCCCTACAGATACCTGGCGGCGATGTCAGATCCTTATCTACTTCATGTTTTACTGGCGGCAATGTCAGATGTTTCTCAACTTTATGGTTGTCTGGCGGCGATGTCAGATGTTTCTCAGCTTTATGGTTACTGACGGCGATGTCAGAGGTTTCTCAAAGTTATGGTTATCTGGCGGCGATGTCAGGTGTTCTGTGTTCATCTGGTGGCGATGTCAGATGTTTATTACATTGTGGTTATCTGGCGGCAATGTCAGGTTCTCTTACCGGATTTGTGTTTGTCTGGCAGCAATGTCATATGTTTATCAACATTGTGGTTGTCTGGCAGCGATGTCGGAGGCTTATTATTTTTGTGAAAGGTTGGCGGCGATGTCATGTGATTTACTGATTTGATTGATAACTGGCGGCGATGTTAGATGTTTCTTAACTGCGTGGATACCTGACGGCGAGGTCAGGTTGTTTTATCCCTTGCAAGTTATTGACGGAGATGTCAGATACGTATCAACTTCGTAGGTTATTGACGGCGATGTCAGAGGTGTATCAGCTCAATAGATGCCTGGCGGCGATGTCAGATATTCTGTGTGGATTTGATCTTCGGATTTGTCACTCGCTTTTATTTAGCGATGACCTGGCGGCGATGTCAGAGGACCGTATCTTTGGGTTTGATGTCCGTTTTATTTAACAGAGGACTAACGACGATGTTAGCTTTATTTTACCGACTTGAGGTAGAGGATTGACGGTGATGTCAAATGCTTTTACAGAAGTAATGTCGATGCCTGGCGGCAAGGTCAGGGGTCTGACGGAGATATCAGATGGGCTTAGTGCAAATGTTTGACGGCGAGGTCAGGTGCTTTTCCAAAGTAGTGCAGAAGGCCTGACGGAGAAGTCAGAGGTTCATCATCTATTGTGTGATATTAGATGATCTTTTCGACTTAATGTCGATGACTGGCGGCGATGCCAGATGATTACCAGCTTGATGTTAACGCCTGATGGCGAGGTCATGTGTTCTTCAGATTACGTGTCAATTTTGTTTATCAGATTCAGTTATCTCCGGGGATTTCCGCGGTTGGCAAATTTCTGGGTTCGTTGGTATTCAACCGTATTTTACCTTGATTGTTTGAAAGCCGTTCGCTTTTCACCCAGTCAGGTCCAAGTCGTTTGAATAGGGGCAGCTGTTGTACCCCAAAATGTGCCCAACCTTTTCTTAGCTTGGTTTATGTTTCATTTCATTTTCTTCTAGCATTTGCATTGCATAACATTTTTCATTTAACAGGGGATCAAGAGAGGTGTGCATAGCAAGAGGAGGTTACCAAGAGTTTTGAGCCTAGGCAAAAGGCTTTATTCGAGCATGAGTGCTCATCAAGTCAACAAGAAATGGCCATTGCTCTCTGAGAGAGTTGATGGATGTATGGGGATTATCTTCTAACTTGGAGGCTAATTGGGGATCATCAGAGGGTTGTAAATTCATGATTATGGATATGGGATGTTGAGGAAGCTCATTAAGTGCTTTGAGGGCCATGGTGGAGCTTATCCAAGTCATTGTATCATGTGTAAGAAGCCACAGTCAAGAGTGGTGCATCTAGGGTTTCCATCTGGTCAATCCTAAGTCAACTGTGTTTTTGAAGGAGATTAAGGCTCAGTCCTAAGTCATGGTGATCATGGAATGTTGTGTTGAGGCATTTGAGATGTTATTCCAAGATCCATTCAAGAAGAATCAAGAGTGTGAGAAGTTACTAAATTAGGGTTCTTAGTGTAAAATCCCCTGTTTAGTGCCTAAATTCAAGACCACATATTTCAAGATGTAAGTGGAATATCACTTTGATGAAAACATAAAACTTGTAGAGCATGTTTCTAGATTTCTTTTGAGTACTAGAACTCATCCATTGGATTTCTAGAACTCAAGTTATGATGCTGGCAAGTTATGGGTCCTCAGATGAATGTGATTTTGGTCAACAAAAGTCAACCAACTTCTATGGAATTTTTGAACTATAATCATGTTTCATCTCACTTTGACCCAAACATGAAAGTTGTTCCTCATGATCTTAGCTTTCTAAAACGCATTAGAAGTCCTTCATTTGATTTGTAGAGCTCAAGTTATGAAGCTTGCAAGGCAGGGGTATTTTGGGAAAGTAAGATTACAGGTCATTTTCATTATAAGTCCATTTCATGACTTTGCACACTTCAAATGCAACTTTTCCCAACATGAAACTTACTTCAAATAGTCCCAATTTCATCATAGAACACTCAATTGTCGTGAATTTGGCTAGGGTTTGAGAATTGGTGAAGAGAATTTTCATGAAAAAGCTTTAAAAGAGGAAAATTCAATTAATTTGATTTTGAACCATTACAAGGCATGTTTATGCATATTTTGAGTCACAAGAATATGATAAACAAGATGCACAAATTGGATTTGAGTTTTGGTGTTGTTTTCACGTGTATTTCAATGGCTATTTCAAGTGCAAATTTCATAATCCAATATCAACCATTTGATCAAATCAAGGGATGAATCCTATCCACATGATCAAAGTGAAATCCCAGCAGTGAATTTGAGTGAAAAACAAGGAAATTGGAGAGAGTTTTCACGTGTGTATGAAGCTCCAAAATTCAAATTGGGCAATTTTGCAATTCTCACAATTCAGCCACAATTGGGCATCCATTAGTTGCTATATGCATCATATATAAGGTGAAAATCATTTTTGAATCACATTAGAGGCATTTTCGTGGAGAATTGAGCAGAGCATAGTTGGTTCAAGCAAGTGGAAATTCAAAATCGTGAATCTTGAATTGAGCCATTTCAAGCAGAATTGAAGCTTTCTTCTTCTTCCTCAAGTGAATTGGAATGTGTCTGGATCATTTGCATCAAGTTTAAGCCACTGTGAAGCTCCAACGGAGAGGCTCCGTTAGGTAAACTCTAGATCCAAATTTCTCTCTAATTATGCATCTATCTTGTGCCATTGTTGGTTTGTGCTGAAGTCCTACTCACGTAGGCAATTTCTGGTTCATAATTTTGAATGTTTGGTGATATTTCAGTTGAGCATGTGTGACTTTGTTTTCTTCGATTTGGCTTATTTATGAAAGATTAATGAAAACTAAGCTTGGATTCGTGTTCTACATAACACGAGGATGAGTTTAGACTCAAAGATTGTTTGATTTGGTGAGTTTTTGATGATGCCATGCCGGAGTGTTGGTCGGAGAAGATGACTAGAACAGTGGTTCCGACATCTGGTATTGTTTCCGGTTGGCTGATGTGGATTGCTTGCGTGTACGTTTGAATGGTTGACTGAAAGAGATCTACGGCTGAGATCTCGCTTGACTTGCCAAGGTTTTGTTTGACCTGCCAGCGCATTAAGTAACGATTTCCCCCTCCCTGCGCAACCCAATTATTTTAACTGTATTTCTTGCTTTTTGCACCACTAGTTTATTTCATTTTATTTTCTTTTTTCTTTTTGGATCTGTTTAGATTTAATTCAAAATAAAATACTTCCAATGATGATTAAATTTCCCAAAAATATTTTCTAGACACTTTGAGATGTCTTCAGATTTTAAGAATTTTTTATTTTATTTTTTGGTTTATTTTTCAATCTAAAAAAGAATTTATCCATTGGAAGTGTTTTATGTGAACTATTTCTTGACATGCTCTTGTTCTTGATTTGTTTTTGTTTCTTCCCTTTGATCCAATGACTGAAAATCTATCCTCATGTTGTCAATGAGTTGATTGATTTTTTAGGACCACTTTTCCCCTGGTTTGACCACTTTTTGTTTGACCTTGACCTTGCTTTTGTTGACCCTCGACAACCCTCCTTTACAATGGTGCACGCTTGTGAATCAATTTCTTTGGTGATGTTTTAAAGTGACATTGGTTGTAATTTCTTGGCCTCTGGTTGCCAACACTTTAAGGTACTTCTTGCAATTTATTTGGTTATTTTTGAATCTTTTTCCTAATTTTGAGGTAACTTGCAAGTCAAGTTACCCCAAAGGGAGGTTCACACATACACATTGACCTAGTTTGCTTTGGAGATGACATTTATGGGTCCTTTGAGCCTGCAATTACTTTTGATTCATGTTGCTAACAAGTTAAGATTGCTGTTTGCTCAATTTTAGGTCATGACATTATGGTTTACTTGTTCAAACTTAGGTTCCTTTTGGAGTTTCCAATTAGGTTTTCCATAGGTGGCATGTTTGCATTCTTTTGTGTATGTGCTTGCATTTTCTTTTGGTATGATTGCTTTTGCTTTTGTGCACTCTTCTCTCATCCCCTCTTCTATCCCATGACCTCGGAATCTCATTTGAGGTGGTTTAGTCCCTCCTTTGGAGGTATTGTTGCACCCCAAAATTTGCCTAACCTTTTTTTACCTAGCTTGTGTTTCATTGCATTCATTCTAGCATTATTATCTGCATTTCATTGACATGTATGCAAGAGATCAAGAGGTATGACTACCAACAAAGGGCTACACAAGGGTATGAAGCTAGCTAAGAGGGTTATTCATGTGTTCAGGGGTTGATATCCTCATCAGAGATGCCAAAGATCCTCAGAAAAAGTGGTTGAAACCAAGTGTGTATATCTCCTAACTTGAAGGTTGAGGGAAGAGCATCAGGTGATTCTGAATCCATGGAGTTGGACTTGAGACCTTAAGAGAGCTCATGAGAAGTTTTGAAGATCATTTTGAAGCCTAGACAGGTCATCAGGTGAAGGATATGAAGCAACTACCAAGATTGGCACAACTAGGATTTCATCTGGTCAACCCTAGGTTAACTGATGATTTGAGGAAGGTTGAGACCTAATTACAAGGCCATGTGATCATGGATTGATGTATTAAGATGCCTAAGGGATTATTCCAAAGTCAATTCATCATGAATCAAGAGTGTGATGAGTTCCTAAGCTATGGTTGTTATGCTTGAAAGTGTAAAATCGCCTGGTTTAGTGCCTGACTTCAAGACCATATAACTCAAGATGAGATTTTCATCTCACCTTGACCCTAACATGATTGTTGTATAGCATGATCATAGCTTTAATTTGAGTACTAGAAGTCCTTGATAGGGTTTATAGAACTCAAGTTATGAGCCAGACAAGTTACAGGTCATCAAAGGATTGTGAAATTGGAGCTTGAAAGTGAACCAACTTGCATGACATTTTTTACCTAGAAATATGATTCTCTCAAACTTTTGGCCAATGTGAATGTTGTTCCTTATCTTCTTAGCTTTCTAGAAAGTACTAGAAGTCCATGATTGGATTTGTAGAGCTCAAGTTACAAGCTTTACAAGATAAGGGTATTTTGGGAATTTGGAATTACAGGTCATTTTTGGTTATGGGTCAATTTCATCAACTTAGACATCTCAAATGGACTTTTGATCAACTTGAAAGTTGTTCAAAATGGTGTTATTTGTATAACCATGACCCAAAGATTCATTGATATAGATTGAATTAAGAAGTGTATGAAGAAAATTTGAAAAAAAAGATTATTAAAGGCATTAAAAAAGTGAAAATTCAAAATAAGTCATAAGTGTTCAAAAAATGACAAGTTGGTACATATTTTGATTGGAAATAACATTTTGAACGCAATGGCATTGCTAGAATTTCAATTTGACTCATATTTCATGGACTTTCTTTTGGTTGCTTCATGATGAAGTTACACATCAAAGATTGACCATTGGATGAAATTAAGGGTGCAATCTGATCCATTCACCTTCACCAAGTCACAAGCAATAAGTATGAAGCTTCTTGAAGCTGAAACAGAGTAAAAAACGTGACTGTCATAGTTGCACATTGAAGAAAAAATTGGAAATTGGATCGATCAAATTGGGCTTCCAATGTGCCTGATAATTATCCAAACACATCATATATAAGTTCAGGATCCATTTCAGATCGTTTTTGGATGGCATTTTGGTGAAGAAGCAGTTATTACAGTTGAAGTTTTGGAGCTTTCAAGCAAGAAACGGTTTAGGAGTTTGAGGAAGAATCAAGAGCTTCTGAGTATCAAGAATCATTCAGGATCGTTCAGTGAAGAAATCTGCACATTTTGGCATCAAGATTCGCACACAAACACCTTCAATTTCAAGCTTCTTTTCAGGTTTGTTCACTTCAAAATTCCTCTAGTTCTAGGCTGATTTAGAATGAATTTGGCATGTGGTTAGGTTGTAGATATAGCCTAGATCGTTTCAGGATCGAAATCTTGAGGTTTAGAGGTGATTTAGGATTGGATGACATTTCTGTTGAGCGTCGTATCTGGCTGTTCTTTGAGAGTTAGCAAGAATTGGATAGATCAGGATGATCCTTGAGAGGTGAGGAAGAGTTTTGTGTAGTTAATTTGGAGTTTGATGATAATTGTTGAATTGGCGTGTTTTCTGTTCATCATCGTGTTTGATTATTCATGGAGAATTAGTGAGAATAGAGTAGATCATGATGCTCAGGGTGAGGAGACGAGTGGATTCGTGTATTTTTCATTGAGTTTAGTTGAGTTTGAATCCAGAGCATTGTTACTCTCGCCGGAGAAGACAGTGGAGCTCTTCTCCGGCCACCACGAAATATTTTCCCTCCTAGTATCAGTTCAAAGGAAGAAGAAAGGTCTGGAACCGTTGGATCCGTTTGAATTCGTGGACTTGGTCTTAGCATCCAACGTATAAGATTTAGTTTGACTAGGTCTTCGTGAGGTGGCAAGACCTGGAGCCTCAGATCAGCATACTTTTCCATTCAACGCATATGATTAGACCACACCATAGGACTCAGTCAACACAACGCACCTGATCACTTATCAAAACGTAGAGTTTAATTAAATGAGTTGGCGCGTGCTGGTCCTTTAGATGAGTGGATTGAGTCATAGATCCAACAACTGTGATATTTTCTGAATTCTTGTATTTTCTTTTAATCATTTTCCATTTCTTTTAATTGATTTCTTCATCTAAAATTCATATTAATTAGAATATTGATCAGAAAATTATGGAAAAAATATGTGAGTGATCCTTGTTTAATTTCTGATTTTTCTATGCTTTTGGATTTTATTTTGGTGCTGTTTTCAATTTAATGTCCATTTTTCTATTTTTAATAGTTGATTAAAAATGCATAAAATGAGTAGTTTGCTTGTTGATTTTATTACTAGCTCATGCTTTGGAATTTGATGTTGAAATTTTGCATGCTTGTTATATACTCCTTGATAGGTTTGTGTGATTTTTGTTGTATTTTTTTAGATGATTCTAAGTAGGAGTTTGAGCTAGATCTTTAGGAGCATTCCATGATGGATCCCCTTTAGCACACCCTTTGAGTTTAGATTTTATTAGAACCTTTAGGAGTAGATTTTGCCCCTGGTTTTTATACCATAGATTCTTAACCCATGTAGGATAATATAGGATTTTCCTTAAGATTTTCAGAAGTGATTTTCTATTATTCCCCCATTTTGCATGTTGATTATGGTTTAGGTGACCCTAACTAGGATAACTTCATAGATTAATCTTTTAAGTGACCATTAGATGATTCTAAGTTTCATATCCTTTCTTGATAGAATAGTAATTAGGTAGATACCTCATTAGAACCTTGTTTAAGCCTTGATAGAGCTTTTGATTCCCCTAGTCTAGGTGATCCTCGTAACTAGAAATTAGGGTCTTAGAAGTTGCTGTAGTGCCTTCTTTCCCTTATGTAATTTCTTCCCTGGGCTTTGCCCTACCCTCTTTCTCCATGTCTTGAAGAGGAGCCCTCCTGGGAGAGCCTAATCCTTCCTTTGGTTGGATTCTGTGCATTCCTCAGGAGGTTGAGCCTTGAATTGACATTCATCAGTATAGTACATTCCTTTGGTCAGCACTATCTTTCTCCTTCATGTCTTGATGAGGAGCCCTCCTTGGAGAGCCTAATCCTTCCCTTGGTTGGATTCTGTGCATTCCTTAGGAGGTTGAGCCTTGGATTGACATTCTTGGCATGGTATATTCCCTTGGTTTATATACTGTCATCCATCTCAAAGTCCTTTTCTTAGGATCCCTCTTGGGAGAGCCTAATCCTTCCCTTGGTTGGATTCTGTGCATTCCTCAACAGGTTGAACCTGAGATGGACATTTTGTGTTGATACACTTAAACCAGTTACCTTAGATTGATATTTAGGACTAATACCCAGTCTTTTCTGTCCTATTGACATAGGATCCCTCTTGGGAGAGCCTAATCCTTCCTTTGGTTGGATTCTGTGCATTCCTCAAGAGGTTGAGCCTATGATGGACTCTGATGTTGATACACCTCCAACCTGATGTAGCCTGGGATGACTTCCCTGTTGCTCATTTTGGTTTCTCTTCCTTGTTTGACATTGCTTGATGCATTAGAATAGGTTCATATTTAGAATATTTTAGGCTAGGTGCATGACTACATTAAGAGGTTGAGTGGGTCTCCCTCTGCTTGTTTGCATTAAGGGTTGAGGTGATCCTCCCCTTTGCTTGTGTGTTGTTTTTCTTTTTGTAGTTGAGGTGTTTGCATTGAAAGGTTGATCTGAGCTCCCTTTGCTTGTCTGTTTTGATTGTTTTCTTTGCTTGATTCCTTAGAGGTTGAGTGAGTCTCCCTCTGCTTGTATTGCTGCATTGCATGTGCATCTTTACTGTTTGGCTTTGCTGTTATCTGCTTTAATGATTTTTGCAGTTATTGTCTGTCTCCCATTGACATGATCCCCTAGGACTCTCACTTCCTTTGATGAGGAAGTGATGATAGAACTTTAGGTTGAAACCTTTGCATGATAACATCTAGGATTTCCCTGTTTCAAAACTCAACCATAGGATGAATCCTTGACATGACAACATTAGGGCTTGATAGTTTCCCCCGTAGAGTTTGTTATCTTCTTTCTCTAAAACAATAGTAAAAAACGTAATAAAGGCAAGTTGGTTGAAGTGCGTTACGAGCCTTAAGCCACTTGGGAAATGATAATTGAGCTGTCTCCTCTCAATCGTCTAGAGTGTTTAGTATACGTCCTTTGGACGATATGCGACACATTCGTTTCCAAGTCATAGTCTCTAGAGCTGTACGAGCTACAAATGTCCATAAAAAACAATTCTTCCGTAAAAGACAGAAAACAAATCTCAAACCTCTTTTTTCCCCGTGGGCTCCCTTAAGTCAGGAAAACATTTTCAGAAAAAGAGTGTCGTTAACTCTCAGTTCTACCACAAATGGTAATGCACGAGCCTCTGACGAGCAAGCTGCATACACCAAACTGCTGGAACTATTTTTTAACCCTACTCGGAAAAATACATGAATCTAATCCCGTAATCCGTGTTATCCCGAACTACGTAAGCTCTGATCTCTCATATCTGTTGAGAGTACGTAGGCACAATACTAACATATTGGCGAGCCACCTTCCCCCGTAACCCGTAGTTAGCCGAACTACGTTGACTCTGATTTCTCGTTCTCTGACGAGAATACATAGGCATAAAGCGCGATGCTTTACCGAGTCATTCTTTTCTTTTCAGACCAGCCTTGATAGGTAGATAGATAAACCAACCCATCAGATAAACACAACAAGTATGGATCCCATCGAGTACGATGGACGTGAGGGGTGCTAATACCTTCCCCTTGCGTAACCGACTCCCGAACCCAAACATGGTTGCGATGACCTTGTCTTATACCTTTTCGTCAGGTTTTTCCGATCGTTTCCTTTCCCTTTCTGTGGGATAAATAACAAAAGGTGGCGACTCTTCTATTTTGCCGGCACCTTATTTTCGCGGTAGCGACAACTGGCGACTCTGCTGGGGATGATAGCTTCTGGGGACTTTTCCCATCCCCTCTGTTGGGACCGTTTCCCATCCCCTATGCGAGTCAATCCTAGCGTTTGTGTGTTTATCTGTTGGGTTTGCATTTATTTATCGCATTTTACTTTCCGCACTTTATTTTCAGTATAATATGATTATTTGCTGTGTTGTTGTGGGAGGGGGGCTCTGATGAGTGATAAGCCAGACCCAGGCTTGAGAGCATATACATAGTATTAGAGTGGATTAGTGGTGGACGTGCTTGCTTTGCTTGCATCAGTTCCCATGTAATCCACACTCAGACGAGGTTCTCTTTGATGACTTTCTATCGGTCCTTTGGACTCAAGGGGATTTTGGATCTGAGGATTGTCGACTCTGAGGACCGATCATTTGTGACTCAGCTAAGTGAGGCCTCTTCAGGGAGTGATGATGCCAAACCAGAAATGGTGAACGTATCATCATTTCGTGAAAGTCTGTGACGCTGGGAAACGCATAGGATGCCGAACCTTTTCCGTGATTAGGTCCATACTGCAGGAAACTTAACCTTCAGACAACCTGGTTTTCTTGACAGTGAATTAGTATTGTTGGTATCAGAGGGTTCTTATCATCAGAGATGTGTTTGTTCTTGACAGAGCAAAGTTTTAGTCCTTCTCCTAAACAACACAATCATCTTGATCTCCTGCTGCATGATTTCATTTTACATTATTTGCATCCTCATTTGCATATCATTAACGTGCGTTTGTGTTGTAGGTGCATAATTCTCCCCTGGTCCTAGTGATCTTGATCCTCATGGCTGATATGGCATCTCTGAAGAAGACTATGGCTTACAAGCTACCAACACCTGACATCCGAGAGTTACGGGCTTTGATTTCTTTGGCTGATAAGAAAGTAATGGAGGATTTCAGAAAGAGTTATGGAAGACTTCTGGGTATTGTGTGTAAGCTTTCTACGTATGAGTTGAACGGCCTCTACGCTCTTCTGCAGTTTTACGACCCGCAGATCAGATGCTTTGTTTTTCCAGACTATGTCCTAGCTCCGACCTTGGAAGAGTGTTCTGACTTGCTGGGGGTACCTTTGTTGAATCAGATGCCTTATTACCGTGTTGATGGTGAGCCTGACTTGGGTAAGTTGGCTACTGCTCTTCATGTAGATGATTCAGAGTTGAAGGGGATGTTGTTCAGAAAGATTGGAGTTTATGGTTTCTCTTTGCCTTTCCTGGTGGAGAAGGCCCAAAGGTTTGCCAAGAAGGGTTGCTGGAATGTATTCAATGCCATCTTAGCCCTTTGCATTTATGGGATCGTGCTATTCCCAAGTCATCCGGACTTCATAGGTATGGATGCCTGCCACATATTTGCTTCCGGGAATCTAGTGCCCACTCTCCTCGGAGACGTTTATCATTCAGTTCACAGCAAGAATGAAAACAAAAAGGGGAAGAATGTGGCATGTTGTGCTCCTTTACTGTATAAGTGGTTTGCCAGGCATCTTCCTAAGACGGGTCCGTTCATTGATTCTGCTGAGTCTTCACCCTAGTCTGCACGTTTGATGAGTTTGTCTGCTGATAATATCATCTGGTTCGATAGAGATCTACTGGGCAAAGAGATTGTGCATAGCTGCTGTGGCTTTCCTAACGTCCCCCTGGTCGGAAGGAATGGATGTATCAATTACAATCCCTCTCTGCTGGTACGACAGTTTGGGTATGCACTACGAGATCCTCCTGAAGAGGAAGAGATACATGAATCTCTGTATCTCATTTGGTTGCTTGAAGGTGACACTTTGGCTAAGGTAGAGAATGCTTGGAGCAAAACTCACCGAAAGGGAAAAGTTTTGCTAGGAAAAAGAGCTGCCAAGTTTCTAATGCCGTTTCCTGCAGTGGAACCATTATATCCTCCCGTGTTCAAAGAACCTACCACAGTTGATATTCAGAAGTTCAACCAAGTTCTCCGAGAGAAAGAAGAGCTATGAAAAGCCAATGAAGAGTTTTAAAAAGAGATTGCTCAACTCCGGAGTGAAAAGAACGAAGCCGTATACACCTGCAAGAAGCAGACAGAATTGATCAACCACTTGGGCGCTAATTTGACCAAGGAGACTGATTCTAGAGAACGTCTTGGGTTAGACCTGAAGGCAGTGCACAACGTGTTGACCACCAAAAAGTAGGATCTGGATAGGGTATACCTGAAGTTATCCAAGTACGAGACATTATGGAGCAACACCCTAGCCAAGTACAAAGAGCGAGAGGAAAAGCTGAAGCAGCGAATAGCCGAGCTAGAAGTCCAGATTGAGATCAAGGACAAGAAGATTGAGGCTGAGGCCTCACTTCGACGCGACACTCAATACCGATTGGTTGAGACCAAGGCAAACCTGCAAGATTGTCAACTCCGAGCTGATGCTAAGAGGTGTAGAGTGGAAAACCACTCTTGAGAAGGTGTCTGTGGGGATGTTACCGAGGACCTCCCAGATATCATCAGGCAGAGGGATTTGCTGATCCAGGGTCTGCTCACTCAGCCTGACCATCCCACTATGAAGAAGTTATTAGAGGATTTCTGTGCCCGTAACCGCACTTGATTTCTTTGTATTTCTTTGTACCTTTTATGCATTGATATGTTGTCCACCACCAGACTTGTTGGTTGGGGTCACACCTTTGCTTCAATTGTATGTGATTACAGTTGTACGCTGCCCGCGCGGGTTTTTCAGATAAATATATGAGGATTTCTTTCCATGATTGGATGTTGGACTTTGTTTGTCTTGGAAACTAGGATCGGGGGGAATCTCTCCAAGGCACAGACACACGTTTGCATTTGCATGAATCACTTGCATAACAGGTACCTCAAGCTGTTTTTCTAACCCCTTGTGTTTTCAGGTTATTTCAGGATTGAACAAAGACAGATTCACCGATATTCTACCAGAGCAAATCAAATCAGAGTAATGGAACAGGTTCAGACTGACATTCAGGAGCTCAGAGAGAGGATGGATCGTTTTATGGATCTCATGCAAGTGGTCGCTAATGGCCAGGACCAGCTCAGAGCTCTGGTGCAACCTCTGATTGCACGCGTCGACAACAACAGCGTGCTACACGGTGGGAATGTGCTAAACCCTCCGCTTGTTGAGACCCTTCATGCTCGCATCCCTATGACTGGAGGGAATGGAAGTGGCAATAGCAATGTTGTTACTAATATTGGAGCTAATGGGAATATGAATGGAGTCGGAAATGACAATTTTGAGGCCAATGGTAATGCTGGTTTAGGCAATGGCAATACTGGAGGAAAGGGTAATGCTGGGAACTCCGGTGCTGGTAATCTGTATGGTCTTGATGCTGCTGGGTTTGTTGCTGGCAATGGCCATCAACCATGGCAAGAGGATCGTCAAGAGGACTTATTCTCAATGAAAGGAGCTGAGGGCGAACTGAATTCTGAAGCCCGTTTAAGGTTCAAAGCACTCGAAGACAAGATGAAGAGTTTTGAGAACTTGAATACTATGGGTGTTGACATGACCAAGCTAGGGCTGATCTCAGACTTCAAGGTGCCTCCCAAGTTTAAGGTACCCGACTTCGAAAAGTATAAGGGCACCACTTGCCCCCGTGTCCATCTGAGGTCATACTATCGAAAGATGTCCGCACATTCTGAAGATGAGAAGTTGTTGATGCACATCTTCTAAGACAGCCTGTCAAGCCCCTCGCTGGAGTGGTATATGGGTTTGGAACCCACAAGTGTGCGTACTTGGAAAGACCTTGCTGAAGCATTCGTGCACCATTATCAGTACAACAACGATCTGTTAGAACACAGCTTGGTTCTTAATTATATCTCTATGTTTTGATGATAACTCTTATGAAATTTTGTATTAAAGAATTATATACTCTAAAATTTGTTTAAATATGTTTGCTGCAGATATTAAAGTGAATATTATTCTGAAAGAAAATTAGATCTGAACATGAAATTATGCAAGGCTCTGAAGCATCAGAAGCATCTCTTAGAAGAATCTGAATGCTGCCTACAGAAGAATCTGAACACTGCCTACAGAAGATTCTGGAGCAGAAGCTACAGAAGCATCTAAAGCAAAAGCTACAGAAGCATCTGAAGCATTGAACACCTTTGTATGAAGAGTTTCAAGCTTAGTTTATTTCAGAAGACTCTGATAGTACTACGCTGCCAGTACTGAGGATATGATTCCTAAAACTCTGCTCTAAAGAAATTACACGCTGAAAGCACACTTGCTGCAATGCTCTGATTCAGCAAACTCTGATGAACATCAAAGACTCTGATCACTCAAGGCTCTGATGTTATTTTCTGAAACTTGTTGAAGAAGAATTCAAAGTTATGTCTGTTGGTTTGGCCAAACGACTCTTTCCTCATTTATGCTAGACACAAGAACACAGACAAAAAGGATTTCTCTGTGCATTCTACTTCTAGGAAAGGTCATGTGGTGTGAAGACAAAAAGGCTCAGCCCTTTTCAGTACACAACCTTCAACGTGAAAACTACTTGGACTTCTGTGCCTATAAAAGCAAGACTCCATCTCTCTTCTTCAGTTGACGAAATATTGAAAGAATTCAAAGAAAGCTCTCATACAACTTATTCTCATTGCTGAATTTGTTTCATTATTCTTAAACTTAAGTGTAAAATCATAGTTGTGATATAGCTTACTTAGAAGCATCTTAACACTTGTTTAGTTTTACATATTGATTATAAAAGTCCTTAAGAAGATCCAGTTGTGATCAGTTGTTTTTAAGAAGACTAAGAACAGTTGTTCTTAGTGCTTGTTATTGTAATCAGTTTGATTAATAGTGGATTAAGTCCTTGTTGAGAAAGGCAAATCACTCTTGATAGGGTGGACTGGAGTAGTTGAGTTCAACGAACCAGGATAAAAATCTTTGAGTTTTTATTGCCTTAACATTTTCTCTATACTTATTCAACCCCCCTTCTAAGTATTTTCTCACCTTCAGTTGGCATCAGAGCTCCAGTTCTGTGTGTGCTACCACTTCACCGTGACAGAAAAGATCCAGTGAGAAAACTTTGATATATATTTGGTTGTTATTATGGCTGAAACTTCAACATCTAACAGCAACAACATATATGAAGAAAGGGAAAGAATCAACACAAAACCCCCTATGTTTGAAGGGTAGAAATTTGATTATTGGAAGGACAGGATAAAAAGTTTCTTCCTTGGTTATGATGCTGATTTATGGGACTTGGTCATTGATGGGTATGTTCATCCCACTGATGGGGATGGCAAGAAAGTTGATAGAAAATCAATGACTGAAGCTCAAAAGAAGGAGTTCAGAAATCATCACAAAGCTAGAACAATCTTATTAAATGCAATATCTCATACTGAGTATGAGAAGATCACAAACAGAGAAACTGCATTTGACTTGTTTGAGTCTTTGAAGATGAAACATGAAGGAAACCTTCAAGTTAAAGAGACCAAGGCTCTGGCGCTAATACAGAAGTATGAAGCGTTCAAAATGGAAGAATCTGAGTCTATAGAAACTATGTTCTCTAGATTCCAGATCTTCACAGCTGGTCTAAAAGTTCTGGACAAAGGCTACTCAACTACTGATCATGTGAAGAAGATCATCAGAAGCTTGCCTATCAGATGGAGACCTATGGTCACTGCTCTGAAGCTTGCTAAGGATCTGAACAAGATCACTTTGGAGGAGCTAATCAGCTCACTAAGGAGCCATGAAATTGAACTTGAGGAAGATGAGCCTCAAAAGAAAGGTAAGTCAATTGCCTTAAAATCTAACAAATCTGTGAAAGCTTTGCAGGTGTTAGAATAGAGTTCTGAAGAGTCTTCTTCTGAAGAAGAAGATGAACTGTCCTTGCTGTCCAGAAGAATCAACAGACTCTGGAAGCACAAACTTGAGGAAGTTCAAGAACTTCAAGAAGCCAGATCAGCGCAAGGAGTCCTCTAGACCAAAAAGATCTGGAAAGAAGGAAGTTGTTTGTTTTGAATACAAACAACCTGGCCATTACAAAAATGAAAGTCCAAAGCTTCAGAAAGAAAAGCCTAGAAGAAAGCTTGAGCATAAGAAGAAGGTTCTAATGGCAACATGGGATGATTCAGATGAATATGGATCCTCATCAAAATCTGAAGATGAATGCGCCAACATGGCTGTGATGGCAGGCGTGGAAGATCAGAATGAAGGATCATCTGGATCTGAGTCTGATTCTGAATCTGACTCAGAAGAGGTACTTTCTGATCTCACTAGGGAAGAGCTTATTAAAGTCTTATCAGAAGTCCTGAAAAACTATAACTAGATTAAGCTCAAATGCAAGAAGCTTAAATGCAATCTTGAATATGAGAATAATTTGTTAAAGTCAGAAGTTGCTGAGCTAAAAGAAAACAATTTAAAAATGAAAATTAATTTTGAAAAAGCTCAACAAAACTATGAGTCTGAAACTAAGTCTAAATGCAAAAACATTTTAGAAGAATATGACTCCAGCTTTCAGAAGTTTCTAGCTAAAAGCATAGATAGAAGCAAGATGGCTTCAATGATCTATGGGGTTAGCAGAAACAACAGGAAAGGAATTGGATATGAATCTTCCTCTGGAAAGGATTTAAATCCAATGCCTGTTGATAAACTTATAATTAAGAAAACTCCCTTATACTCTCATTTCAAGTTTGGTCATCTGAATGATATCAAACACACACGTTCTGATCAGAACGTTCCTGTGTTTAAGCCAAAAAGTCATTCAGAACAAAACTGTTGTAAAAAGACAGAAGTTCAGACAAACTTTCAAGGCAACTAACCCAAAAGGACCCAAAAAGATCTGGGTACCTAAGGATAAGATAATCCTTGTGGCAGATGTATTTAGCAGAAAAGTCAAGACGCCAGCCATGGTACCTGGACTCTGGCTGCTCACGTCACATGACGGGAGAAAGTTTTATGTTCCAAAGCCTGGAGCTTAAATTTGGAGGAGAAGTGAAGTTTAGAGGGAATCAGAAGGGCAAGATTATTGGCTCTGGCACTATTGGAAATGGTAACCTTCCCTCTATATCTAATGTTCTTCTTGTAGAAGAATTAAAGCATAATCTATTGTCCATAAGTCAATTAAGTGACAATGGTTATGATATAATCTTTAATCAACAATGTTGTAAAGCTGTTAGTCAGAAGGATGGCTCAATCCTATTTAATGGAAAGAGGAAGAACAACATTTACAAAATCAATCTTTCAGAACTTAAGGTTCAAAATGTTAAATGCCTTTTGTCTGTTAATGATGAGCAATGGGTCTGGCACAGAAGATTGGGATATATTAATATGAGACATATATCTCAGATTAATAAACTCAATCTGGTCAGAGGACTTCCTATGTTGAAGTTCAACTCAGATGCTCTTTGTGAAGCATGTCAAAAAGGAAAATTTTCAAAATCTTCTTTTAAATCTAAGAACGTTGTTTCAACATCAAGACCATTAGAATTACTTCACATTGATCTGTTTGGACCAGTGAAAACTACATCCATCAGAGGCAAGAAGTATGGATTAGTCATTGTTGATGACTATAGCAGATGGACATGGGTAAAGTTCTTAAAACACAAGGATGAGTTACATTCTGTGTTCTTTGACTTCTGCAAACAAGTCCAGAATGAAAAAGATTTTAAAATTGTTAAAGTCAGAAGTGATCATGGTGGCGAATTTGAAAACAAATATTTTGAAAAATATTTTAATGAAAATGGCATTGCTCATGATTTTTCCTGTCCTAGAACTCCACAACAGAATGAAGTTGTAGAGAGGAAAAATAGAACTCTGCAAGAAATGGCCAGAACCATGATCAACGAGACTAATCTGGAAAAGCATTTTTGGGCAGAAGCAATAAACACAACTTGTTACATTCAGAACAGAGTGTCTGTAAGACCTCTTCTGGAAAAGACTCCCTATGAATTGTGGAGGAACAGAAAGCCCAACATTTCATATTTTCATCCTTTTGGATGTATTTGTTATATGTTGAACACTAAAGAGAATCTTAACAAGTTTGATTCTAAAGCACAAAAGTGTTTCATGCTTGGGTGTTCTGAACGCTCTAAAGGCTACAGAGTATACAATACTGAAACACAGATTGTGGAAAAATCTATACATGTTAGATTTGATGATAAGCTTGGCATTGAAAAGCCAAAGCAGTTTGAAAGTTCTGCAGATAGAGAAGTAATTCTCACAGACTCTGAAGGCTCAGAGGAAGAAAAAGCTCAAGTGAAGGAACCAGAAGCAACGCCAGATGCAATTCCTTTAGCTTCTCAAATGAACAACTTGAATATTTCTGAAGAATCAACTGTTAGAGGATCATCTTCCAGAACCAAGGCCTCTCACCCAGAGGATGTGATCATTAGAAAGAAGGATGACCCTATAAGAACAAGATCATTCCTCAGATCATCTGAAGCATCATTATTTGGGTTGGTGTCAGTTATTGAACCAACTTCTGTGGATGAAGCTTTGCAAGAAAATGACTGGATAATTGCCATGCAAGAAGAGATCAATCAGTTCACAAGAAATGATATTTGGGATTTGGTTCCAAGACCAAAAGGATTCAACATAATTGGAACTAAATGGATCTTCAGAAACAAGTTGAATGAAAATGGAGAAGTTGAAAGAAACAAAGCAAGGCTTGTTTCTCAAGGTTATAGCCAACAAGAAGGAATTGACTATACAGAGAGTTATGCTCCTGTATCCAGGTTAGAGTCTATTTGTTTACTAATTTCATTTGCTGCACAAAATAACATCACTCTATATCAGATGGATGTTAAGAGTGCCTTTCTAAATGGAATTATAGAAGAAGAAGTTTATGTTCACCAACCTCCTGGTTTTGAAAGTGAAAAATTTCCAGAACATGTTTTTAAACTAAAGAAATCTCTTTATGGTTTAAAATAAGCTCCCAGAGCTTGGTATGAGAGATTAAGCAATTTTCTTCTGGAGAAATTTTTTATCAAAGGCAAAGTGGACACAACACTCTTTTGTAAAACATTTATGAAAGATCTATTAATTTGCCAAATATATGTGGATGATATTATATTTGGATCTACCAATGTTATGTTGGGAAAGGAGTTTGCTCAATGTATGCAGACTGAATTTGAGATGAGCATGATGGGAGAATTGAGATTCTTTCTGGGAATTCAAGTCAACCAAACTCCAAACTGCACTTACATTCATCAGACCAAATATGTTAAAGAGCTTCTGAAGAAGTTTAACATGATTGATAGTAAGATGGCAAAGACTCCCATGCATCCAACAAGTACTCTTGGTAAGGAAGAGGTAAGTAAGAAAGTAGATCAGAAACTCTACAGAGGTATGATAGGATCTCTTCTCTACTTAATTGCTTCTAGACCTGATATTTTATTCAGTGTATGCTTGTGTGCAAGATTCCAATAAGATCCTAGAGAATCACACTTAACAGCTGTTAAGAGGATTCTAAGGTATCTGAAAGGTACTTCTAATGTGGGTTTGTGTTACAGAAAATCTGATGATTTCAAATTAGTTGGATTCTGTGATGCTGACTACGCTGGAGATAGAGTGGAAAGAAAAAGTACTTCTGGAAGTTGTCAATTTCTAGGAAGAAATTTAATCTCCTGGTACAACAAGAAGCAACCTACAATTGCGCTATCAACTACAGAGGCAGAATATATTGTTGCTGCTGGATGTAGCACGCAGATGCTCTGGATGAAAAGTCAGCTAGAAGACTATCAGATTTTTTAGAGTAATATTTCTATTTTCTATGATAATACTTCTGCTATATGTTTGTCTAAAAACCCTATTTTACACTCTAAGGCAAAACATATAGAAATTAAACATCATTTCATCAGAGACTATGTTCAGAAGGGTATCATAAACTTAGCCTTTGTTGATACAGATCATCAGTGGGCTGATATTTTCACTAAACCTCTTGCTGAAGATAGGTTCAAGTTTATTCTGAAAAATATTGGTATGGATTTTTGTCCAGAATGATATTTATCATAAGCAAATTTCTCAGATGCAAAATGCTTAAAACTCTGAAGTATTTCATTTGTCAATTATTTGATTTCTTGAGTTATTATTATTTGTATGTATCTGAACTAACCAATCTTAGAGGATCTGAACGTTGGCTAACGTTTCATTTCTCAAGAGAATTCAGAAGCACATGCAAGCAAACACGTGTCACTCTGCATCTGAAAAGATGGCGTGCACATTACTGAAGAGACATTTGAGGTATTGTTTGAATATTTAAAATCTTGGTTTTCCCCCCAAATTGTCAGAATCAATTAATGCCTTGAAATGATTTTTATTCTTTTCATTAAATGCTATTAATTGCTAAGTGGAACGTGCTGAATGTGTCTTTTTGAATGCCCTAATTTCTTTCTCTATAAATACCACAAATCACACCGTTTCATAATTTTCACTTCACAAACATTATATGCATTTTTGTTTGCTATTTTCTCTTCATCAAAACCCTAAACCTTCATCCAAATCTTCTTCATCTTCTTCAATGGCAACATCATCCTCAACATCAGCTCAGTTTCAATCATCTGTGGCTGCAGTTGCGTCATCAAACATGAGTGTTACTCCTTTTAAGGAACCTAAGAGAACATTGTTAACCCCTGTGGACAAGCTTGAAGTTCTTTGTGAATCCATGGTGGAATTTGACTCTCTGGCTGACAATGGGTTTGATTTGTGTTGCACCCCAAAATTTGCTCAACCTTTTCTTACCTGGTTTATGTTTCATTGCATTAACATTTGCATAGTTATATCATTTGCATATCATGATATCATTGATATAACAGGGGATCAAGTGTGATTCTTATCAAGAGAAGCCTAGCAAGAGGTCTCATTCAAGCTTGAGAAGTCATCAAAGTCATCAGAAGGTGGTTTGAGTGCCTAAGGGTTTAGATGTTTGAATGTGAATCTTCTCCTAACTTGAGGATCAACTGAAGACCATCAGAGGGTTGTGAAGTTTGGAATGTGAGAAGAAGATGTGTATGGAGCTCATAGAATTCCTATAGGGCCATGGGAGAGTTTAATCAAGTCATTGTGTCAAGTGCAAGAGCCATAGTTGAGGTGCAAGCAATTAGGGTTTCACCTGGATCAATCCTAAGTCAACTGGGCAATTGAAGGGTATCAAAGCCTACTTCTAGGTCATGGAGTTCATGAAATGGTATGATAAGAAATTTGTGGTGTTGTTCCAAGATCAAATCAAGAAGAGTCAAGAGTGTGGGAAGTTGCTAAATTAGGGTTTCAGTGCAAAATCCCTTGTTTAGTGCCTAAATTCAAGACCACATAAGTCAAGATAAAAATTTCAAATGGACTTTGGCCAACATGAAACTTGTAGAGCATCTCAATACCTTTAATTTGAGTAGTATAAGTCCTCCATTGGATTTATAGAACTCAAGTTATGGCCCAGACAAATTACAAGTCCTCAGATGCCACTGAAATTTGTCTGTGAAAATCATATGACTTCAAAGCTATTTTTGACCTAGAAGGAGATTTTACCTAAACTTTTGGCCAACATGAAAGTTGTTCCTCATGATATTAGCTATCTAAGTTGTACTAGAAGTGTTCCATATGATTTGTAGAACTCAAGTTATGAGGTTTACAAGTCAGGGGTATTTTGGGAAAGTGAGATTATAGGTCATTTTCAATCATAGGCCAAAATCTCCAACTTGCACTTGTCAAATGCAATTTTGTTCAACATGAAAGTTGTTCAAAATGGGGTTTTAGGCTAGCCAAGAGGTCATGATGGATTGATGGGGCTCATAGCAAGACTTGGTTTGAATTGGTTTCAAAAAGGGAAAATTTCAAATGAATTAAGGAGGGAAAATGCCAATTTTGAGTTATAGGACCAAAACATGTCAAGTAACCACATTTTTTGAATGGAAATTGAGTTTTAGACCCTTTGGCATTACCAGAATTTTGAGTTTAGGTCAAGTTTTGTGAGTTGTCATTTGATTTCATCATTTGCAAGTCACATATCCAAAATCCTTACCAATGCAATTCAAGCACTCCTTTTGGTCTGAACACACTCACAAGGGAATTTGCAAGTGAAAGGGAAGCTTCTAGAGCAATTTTCATGGCCAATTCGTGATTGTTGCATTGCACATGTGAAGAGAAAAATAGAAAATTGGATTGGCTGGATTGGGCCTCAATTGAGCTTCTAAAGCCCATAGACATGTTCTATTTAAGTTCTTGAATGATTTCAGAATCATTTTGGTGCAAGTTTCGTGGCTGAAGTAGAGATAGCAACTTCATTTTCAAGCAAGCAAGTGCAGATCGGGTTTTGAGTTCTAGGTTGATTCAGAGCAAATTGAAGGTTGAAGCATCTTTATCTTGCATCCTTGAAAGATTCTGGAGAGTTTTGAAGCTTGATTCGTGTTTTATCTACCTCTGTTAGTGGATCTATATCAGGTTAGTAAATTTCAAATTTCCACTTGAATTAGCATGATGTAGTTAGAATTGAAGTTGTGGTTAAGATCTAGACAAGATGTAGATCGTTTTAGGATCAATTTGGAAGCAATTGGTGATGTTTGATCATGAGGTGCCATTTCTGTTTTGATTCGAGTAGATCTGATCTTAAGGTTATAACATGATTTGGATAGATCAATCTGATGTATGAAGCATGAGGATGATTTCTATACTATTAGTTTTGCAAATTGTGCTGATCAAATTGGATGTGTTTTCTGAATATTGCTTCGAATTTTAAAATCCATGGAGATTTAGAACATATGGATAGGAGATTTGAATTCCTGTTGAAATTCTGGAGAGATTGATGTAAGGAGTGGTGATGTTTGACCACCTACAACTACCTGCTCACCGGAGAAGACGACCGGAGTCTTCTCCGGCCACCATCTCTGATCTCCACCTGGCCAGCCTGAGAAATGAAGAAGATGATCTCATAGCCATCAGATCTTGTGAAACCAATGACTTTATACGCAGATCCAAGGGTTGTGACTTGTTTTAATTTGGCTAACTTTGACCCCAAAATGCAGGCATTTCATTAAATGAGGTGGCATGCCCTCAGCGCTTGGATTGCTTGACTTGTCAACTGATCCATTGGTTCACGTTTTATTTTAGAGTTTTATTTTCTTTTATTCATTTTGTTTTATTTTAAATGCTTTATTGATTCAAAAAATCATAATAAATTCATTCTTGATCCAAAAATTATTTTAAAAATATCTCCATGATCTTGAGAGAAGTTATGACTTTCTGAAATCAATAAAATGCATTTTCATGCATTTTTCAATTTAATTTGATTTTTCTTATTTTTGTTAACTCTTTTAATTTTGCATATTTGACCGTCTGTTTTGATGAATTTTGTTCTTCCAATTGGTGATGAGTTTGGCTTTGATTTTATAGTATGTGTTAGGGTAGACATGTATGTTCCCTTAGGATTTTTGTTAGAATTTTAGCACAACTTTAGATTCTGTTTTAGGTGTTGAGATTAGAGCCTTCCCAAACTTGTGGATTACCTTGATACCTTTCATCTTAGAAATTATTTAGGTGACTTAGAAGTTGAATTAGGCTTTAATATTTTAACCCTAAGTTGTTCAAACATGTATTTTCCCCTAGGAATTTTATTAGAATTTTAAACTTTGTTTTCTATTTTATTTGAATTTTGCAAGTTGCTTGTGCTTGTGGTGTTCTATCTTGTATGCCTTTGCTTGCTTGGTCTTGTTGGTGACTTTGGGGCTGGATTTGCTTGGATTCCTTTTTGGGAGGTCTTCTGGACTTGGTGTAGATGCTGTGGCTTGAAGATTGGAGCTTGGAGTTGAAGTTTCCATTTCTTTTAGGAGTTGTTTTAGGAGCTTAGGAAATTAGGGTTTTTAGGAAGAACCATTAGAGCTAGTTTGGATTCTTCCATCAAACATAGAATGCATTGTGTGATTCTATTCTATCCAATGATGTAAAGTAATCCTAGGGAAACTCCATCTCTCCTTTGGTGGGATGTGTGGTATGCCCATAGTTGAGTAGAACTTTGAGGATACCTTTCCATTTCAATGTTGGTACTTGATGATTTCCTTTGGTTTTCATTAAGTTTTCAACATTACAACCTTGATCTTGATGATTAATCCTTTGTTTGGAGGTGCTTGCTAGAGCTTGAAGATGAAGTTTGATAAAGCTTGTAGATAGAAGCTAGCTTGAAGATGAAGTCTTGCTGTCAACTTTGCTGTCTTTTCAACTTTGTTGTTTAGGGCTGCTGCTGTTGAGTATTGAAGTTGCTGTCTGCTGAAGACTGTTGCTGCTGCTTGAGATGCTTTCTATGTTTCGTTTCTTTTGTTGTTCTGTCTGTTTGCTTATGTTGATTACCTCTAGGTTTGAGGTGGAGCTTGTCTCCTCTTACCTGTTGTTTTCTCCCTTGCCTCACTGGTACTGTTGCATAGCATGCATTTTACTGTTTAACTGTTTACTGTTTGTTTCTTTTGCTGTTTCCCCTAGGATCTCTGATTTCCTCTGTGCAAGAGGGAATTATGACAGACATTAGGTTTTGACCCATGCATGATAACTGTAGGTAGATTCCCCTTTCAACCATAGTTTTAGGGTGTCTCTCTCCTCCTCTCAAAACAAATTCAAAAACACAGTAATAAGGTTAATTGAAGTCGTGCGTTACGAGCCTTAAGCCATCTGGGAAAAGGTTGGTGGAGGGTCTCTCGAAAATAATCTGGATGTTAGTGTGGTACCCTTTGGGTGACATACAAAACGTTCACTCCTGGGTCATAGTCTCTAGTGCGACTGAGATTGCAAATATCCTAAAAAACAGTTCTTTCGTAAAAAACTCAAACAAACATTCAAACTCTATTTTTGTCCTCTTGGACCTTTAATTTGGAAAACCCTTTTCAGAAGGAGATAAAAAAATATCAGACAAACTTGTGTCTTCCGTAGCCCGAACTACGTTTGCTCTGATCTTTCATGCCGTATGAAAGCACGTAGGCACGAGATGCGACATCTCGGCGAGCAACCTTCCCCCATAACCCGTAGTTAGGCGAACTACGTTGACTCTGATTTCTCGTTCCAGACGGGAATACGTAGGCATAAAGTGCGATATTTTGCCGAGTCATTTTCTTTTCTTTTTAAACCAGACCTTTAGAGTAGATAGATAAGCATACCCTAGATAGAAAACAAGCGTGGATCCCGTCGAGTACGACGGACGTGACGGGTGCTAATACCTTCCCCTTGCGTAACCGACTCCCGAATCCAGGATTTGGTTGCGATGACCATTCCTTTCCCTCTTTGCGTTAGGTTTACTCTGAGCGTTTCCTTTCCCTCCTGTGGGATAAATAACGCACGGTGGCGACTCTTCTGTCATAGCCGGCGCCGGTTTTCGCAGTAGCGACAGCTGGCGACTCTGCTGGGGACACTCAGTGGTTCCCTATGTGAGTCAAACCGAGCGCTTGTTTTCCCGTCTGGGGTTTTGTATTTATTTTGTTTTCCCGTCTGGGGTTTTGTATTTAGTTTGAGAGATAAGCCGGACCTGGGCTTGAGTGCACATAGACTTAGAAGTAGAGAGTAGTGGTTAGCCTCCTTGCTTTGCTCGCACCAGCTAGCTATGAAATTTACACTCAGATGAGATTCTCTTTGATGGCATCTTGCCTGGCCCTTTGGGCTCGACAGGTTGTTGTATTTGAGGGTTGTCGACTCTGGGAACCTATCATTTGGGATTCGGCTAAGTGAAGCCTCTTCAAGGGATGATGATACCACACCTTCTGGGTATCGTATCATCGCTCTTGAAAGTCTGTGACGCTGATGACCGCATAGGATGTCGTACCTCGTCTGCGAGTTAGGTACATACCTGTGAGAGGGTAGGTGGGTCTTTTTGCAGGAAAACTCTGACCTCCGAATACCTGGTTTGTCTCTGTCAGTGAGAATTGGTTGTGAGGGTTCTTTTGTGGTTGGTTTGGTTTGAGGAGAAGATCTGATGGTTCTCAAGTGGCAGTACAACACAACACAGTTCTTCAGCATTGCACTTGATCCCCTGTCTGCATATGCATTTGCATTTTCATGTTTGCATTTCATTAACGTGTATTTATGTTGCAGGTGTGTTTGTTCCCCTCAGATTCTAGTGTTCTTCTTGCCAGACATGGAGTCCCTGAAGAGGACAGTTGCTTACAGGTTGCTGTCTCCAGATATCAGTTCTTTATTGCAGTTGGTTGCTCTAGCAGATCAGAGAGTGAGGGCTGAGTTTAAAGAGTCTTATGGGAAGCTGCTCAGTTTGTTGTGCAAACCTTCTGTGTTTGAGATGACTGGATTGTATACCTTGATGCAGTTTTATGAGCCTCAGTTGAGATGTTTCTTGTTCCCTGACTTTATTCTGGCTCCTACTCTGGAGGAGTATTCTAATATGCTAGGAGTTCCTGTGTTAGATCATATGCCTTTTGTTCATGAGGATACTGAGCCTGAGTTGGCTAAGCTTGCTGAGATTGTCAGTTTAGATGCTTCTGAGTTCCCCGGAGGTTTGATCAAGCTGAATGGAGCTTATGGTTTTCATCTTTCTTGCTTGGTTGAGAAGGCTACACAGTGTGCGAAGGATGGATGTTGGATTGCTTTCAGTGCTATTCTATTTGTTTGCATTTATGGGATTGTCTTGTTCCCTAACTTGCCTGATTTTGTTGACTCAGATGCTTTCTTTATTCTTGCCTCAAAGAATCCGGTGCCTACTCTCTTGGGTGACGTTTATCATTCTATTCACTATAAGAATGAAAAACGTCGAGGAAAGAATTTTTCCTGCTGTGTACCTCTTCTATCCAGGTGGTTTCAGGGACATCTTCCTAAGAAGGGACCTTTTGTTGATACTGCTGGTACTTTGGTTTGGTCTTCCAAATTGATGGGATTATGTGTTGAGAACATTGTTTGGTTTGATTGGAACCTGCTCGGAGTGAATATTATATATAGTTGCAGCGGCTTTCTGAACGTTCCTTTGATTGGACGGAAAGGTTGTATTAACTATAACCCTTCTCTGCTTGTGAGACAATTTGGCTATGCTTTGAGGGACTCTCCGGTTGAAGATGAGATACAGGAATCTCTGTATCTCACGGGTTTATTAGACAGAGATGTTTTGGTCAGATTGAGGCGTGCTTGGGGTAATATTCACAGAAGAGGAAAGACATTGCTTGGTAAGAGTGACAGTCGAGCTTATAATCCTTATCGGCTCTAGATCCATGAGAGAGTTAGGACTTCTTTGATGCCATATCCAGCTGCCGAGCCTTTGTATCTTCCGGTGATCGAGGAACCTGCTTCAGTAGAGATTGAGAAGTATAACAAGCTGCTGGCTGAGAAGGAAGAGTTGCAAAGAGCGAATGAAGAGTTAGAAAAAGAGATTTTCCAGCTCCGGCATGAGAAGAATGAGGCAACCTTCACTTTGAAGAAGCAGACTGAGATGATTAATAGGTTGGGTTCAGATTTGACTGAAGAAACCAGCAAGAGAGAGAAAGTAGGAGTAGCCCTAAATGGTGTTAGTAGTGTACTTGCTACTAAGAAAGAACTTTTGAACAAGGCTTATTCTCGACTTTCCAAATGGGAACTTTTGTGGAATGCCACGCTTACTAGCCGGAAGGAGCGTGAAGATGAGTTGAAGCTTCAGATTTCCCAGTTAGAGGAGCAGCTCAGTGCTAAGGAAGCGAAGATTGCTGAAGAAGTATCTCTTAGACGTGATGCTGAGTCTAGAGTGAGCAACATGGTTCAAGAAACTAGGGGTGGTGAATTGAAGGTTGGCTCCAAAAGATGCAGGATTGATGAATGTTTTGGCAGGGGAACTTGTGAAGAGGACGCCAAAAAGCTGAGATCCACTGTTGAGCGACACACATTACTGATACAGGAACTAATCTCCAGACTAGGTCATTCGGAGACGTTGAGGATATTGGAAGATGTCAGGGTGCGCCATTTGGCCTGATTTATCTTTGCTTTGCTTTTGTTATTTGTACTTATATTTTGACCATCGCCAGACTTGTTGGCCGAGGTTTTTTTCAGTTGTATTCAGTTGTACCTTTGTACTTTGCCTCTTGGCATTTGTTTATATATGAAGTTTCTGTTTCTGCGTTTGCCTACTTGGGACTCCATTGTCGTTATGGCTTCTTCTCCGGAACTAGAATCGGGGGGGGGGGGGGGGGGAATTAACCTGTTGCATATTTACACGTGTGCATTTGCATATTCATATTGCATGGCAGGTATTTTTTTGAGCTCGAATCTCATCTCCTGCGTCTTTCAGGTTGTTTCAAGATTGACAAACAGAGAATTCACCGGTACGCTACAAGAAGCAACAGTAAGAAGATCATGGATCAGGTACAGTCTGAGATGCAGGAGATTCGGGATAGGTTGGCCCAATTCATGCAGACCATGGAAGTTGTGGCTAAAGGCCAGGAACATCTTCAAACTCTGGTGCAACCGCTGCTGGCGCGAGCGGCTGGTAATACTGAATACAACTCTGCTCATGTTGAGACTCCTTGCAGGGAGGAGGTGATACCAAATGCTGGTGAGATTGGTATTAGCAACGGCAATGGCAACGCTGGTAACAGAAATGCTGATAATGTTAATGGGAACGTGGAAACCAACAGGAATGTTGGTATCAATACCGGTTTTGGTGAAAACAATCAGGGTCTTGGCTTTGGCAATCAGGATGGCAATGATGGTTTCAATAATCAGGGCCTCGGCAACGGAGGGTTCGGTGATAATAACCAAGGTTTTGGCAATAATGGCTACGACAATGCTGGGTTTGGCAATGTGAATACCAATGGTGCTGGGATGGGTCCTTTCAATACTGGTTTTGGGACAGTGGCTGCTAATCAAGACTTGGGAATCTGAGGTATGATCCCAGGTTCTTCCAAAGTGGTCATGGTCATGGTCGTAATGCTGCCTATGACAGATATGGTAATGAGGGTCAGTACTAGAATAGAGATCGTCAGGAAGATGCCTTTTCTGGGCAAGGCATGGGTTTTAAGGGTCCCACTGATAGTGATCGGAGGATTAAAATGCTGGAGGAACAGATGAGAGGTATAGCCAATCAAAATTTTGCAGGGTTGGACATGGCTACCATGGGGCTGGTTCCTGGGCTGAGAGTACCATTGAAGTTCAAAGCTCCCACTTTCGATAAATATAAAGGGGATACATGCCCACGGGTTCATGTGCGTTCAGACTACCAGAGGATGTTGGCTTACTCTGATGATGAAAAGATGCTTATGCATTTTTTCCAAGATAGTTTGTCAGGACCATCGCTGGAATGGTACATGGGACTAGAGCCTGCACAGGTCGGAAGTTGGAAAGAATTGGCTGATGCTTTCGTCAAACATTAGCAATACAATAGTGACCTTGCACCAAATAGGGTCCAGCTGCAAATTCTTTCACAGAAGAACGGGGAAAGTTTCAAGGAGTATGCTCAGCATTGGCGCGATCTGGCGGCAAGAGTCCACCCCCCTATGGTTGAAAGGGAATTGATTGATATTTTTGTTGGAACATTCTCTGGGATGTATTATGATAAATTGCTCAATTGCTCGATGGGTAGTTTCTCTGACATGATACTCATGGGGGAAAGAATTGAAAATGGCATCAAAATTGGTAAGATTCAAGCCGGTGAATCGACCTCAGCTGGAGGTGCGAAAAAGGTCTTTGGTGGTAAAAGGCAAGGAGACGCCAGCGCAGTGTACGGTGGTCGAGGACGCGGTAGAGGTCGGAATCAGTATACTCAACAACAGGTTGCTAGTGTGACGATCCCTATACCACAACAACGACAACAACCACAACAACAACAACAGCAACAACAAAGGTATAACCCTGCTCAGAGAAGGATCCAAAATGGGAAGCCGAAGAGGGTATTTGATACACCTCCGTCAACGTATGCAGAGCTGCTTCAGACGCTGTTAAGCTTGAATCTGGTTGAGAAGAGAACGTTGGACCCACCCACGGGAGCACTTCCTTACGGGTATGATACTAGTAAGTAGTGTGAATTTCATTCCGGGGCACCCGGACATGATATCGAGAGTTGCCATGCTTTTAAACACAAAGTCCAAGATTTGATTGATAGTAAAGTCATCAACTTCAGTAATGATGGACCCAACATTGTACAGAAACCAATGCCAAATCATGGAGCGAATGCTGTTTTGATAGAGGAGGATTTGGATTTGGTTATGGACGTAAATGATCTGAAGACACCTTTGAGCTATGTTAAAAGCAGATTGTTGAAAGGAGGGGTCTTCCCCGGATGTGATGAGTACTGTTTGGATTGTTGGACCCAACCAGAGCGCTGTGTGGATTTGAAGAGAGGTATTCAGGCCATGATTGATGAGGGAATTTTGCAGTTCAATCGCACTGCTGTTGAGAAACCTGATGAGGTAACATGTGAAAAGCAGGGTGAGGTCGCAACGATTACAATTCCACGAAAGACTATTACGATATCAGCGCCTGCCAAGCGGTCAACTATCACGATAACGAAAGCAGGACCCATTCCTTATAAGAGTACGAAAGCCATTCCATGGAATTATGGGTTGGAAGCTTTTTGCAACGGGGAAAAGATTAATATGGATAGCCAGCCAGCAGGGGCAGTGGGCAGTCTTGTTGAAGCGGGAGGTATGACCCGAAGTGGTAGAATCTTCACTTCACCTGAAATCGAGGCTGAAAGAATTGCTAGAGGCAAAGCCAAAGTGAATGAAGGAGGACCTTCCCAGTCGAAAGAGAAAGAAACATCAGTCAAGGATGTAGAAGAGTTTATGAGGTTGATTCGCAAAAGTGACTATAAGATTGTGGAGCATTTGCAGCAGACGCCCTCCAAAATTTCCATACTATCATTGTTACTTTGTTCCGAGGCCCATCGGAACGCCTTGTTGAAAATCTTGGACACGTCTTTTGTACCTCAGGAAGTAACTGTTAATTAGCTTGAGGGGGTACTGCCGGATGTGAATGCTGGCCACAACCTGGGTTTTACTGACTTTGATTTGACGCCTAGAGGTCAGGACCATAATATGGCCTTGCACATTTCAGTGGAATGCCGAGGCACTGTTATGTCGCATGTTCTTGTAGACACCGGATCATCTTTGAAGGTGTTGCCGAAGAAGGCTATGATGAAGCTAGATGTCCGAGGAATCATATGCAGGCCAAGTGATTTGGTCGTGAGGGCTTTTGATGGGACCAGAAGGTCGGTGTTTGGATCCATAACATTGCCGCTCCAGGTCGGGCCGGAAGTGTTTGACACGGTGTTCTACATCATGGACATACATCCAGCTTACAACTGTTTACTTGGGCGACCATGGATACATTCTGCAGGGGCTGTGACATCCACGCTGCATCAGAAACTTAAGTACATGGTCGGTGACAGTGTTGTTACTATTTACGGAGAGGAGGACATTCTGGTTAGTCATCTTTCGTCATTCAAGTACGTCGAAGTGGATGAGGAAATCCATGAGACGCCATGCCAAGCCTTCGAGGGGTTGCAGATCAAAGACAAGTCTCATGTTCCCGTCAAGGGGCCAGAGGTGGCCATGTCTTCGTACAAAGACGCTCAGGCAGTGGTTCAGGCTGGAGAAACCAAAGGATGGGGCCAAGTCTTGGAAATTCCTGTCAAGCTGGACAAGTTTGGGTTGGGGTATCGCCCGACATCGTCACCTTCCGCATCAGGCGTGCCAAAGTTCAAAGGACCAGTGGTGATCACTCCAGGTGGGGTCTGCTATGAAACAATTAATGCTGTTTCCGATGCTGAAGACGGAGATAGTGACTGCGATATGGACTCGTGGATCAAGCCCGGCGTGCTAGGACATAATCTGTGCAACTGGTCTATCCAGGATCTTGTCCCAGTGACTACAAAACAGTAATGATTTGTTTTCTCAATTATTGTATAATCCTGTGTCCTATCCGGGGCATAGTGATTTTGTTTTTAGGGCTACTTGCTTATGTGTGTACTTTGTTTAATCATTAATAAAGGCGTTTTTCGCATGCAAATTTTTTATCCTTGTTTTTCCTGTTTTTGTTTAACAATAAAATGGCAATGTGGTTATGTGCTTTGTTTGCATTATTTGAAACATTTAACCATTCTCATTGCAGGGTTCATATTTCAGACGACACCGATCACGAACTTCCTATGATTCGCTTCGACTTCGAGCATCCGATATTTCAAGCAGAAGAAGAGATTGTTGAGGATAGTGACTTATCAAAAGAGCTGACTCGACTTTTGAAACAAGAAGAGAGAATCATTCTGCCTCATCAGGAGGAAATTGAAATTATCAACGTGGGGTCTAAAGAGGTTGTCAGGAATATCTGGACAGGGGCTGCACTGCAGAGTGATATCAAGCAAAGGCTTATTGAGATGCTGCGGGAGTACAGTGATATCTTTGCTTGGTCTTACGAAGACATGCCTGGGTTGGATACTGATATGGTGGTTCACCGTTTGCCATTGCATGAGGAATGTCTGCCGATTAAGCAGAAACTCAGAAGAACTCGACCAGATATGGCTGTGAAAATTAAGGAGGAAGTTCAGAAACAATGGGATGCTGGTTTCCTAGCTATTATAACTTATCCCTCATGGGTCGCTAATATAGTACCTGTACCAAAGAAAGATGGTAAGGTGCGGATGTGCGTGGACTATCGAGATTTGAATAAGGAGAGCCCAAAAGACGACTTTCCGCTTCCTCATATTGATGTGCTGGTCGACAACACCGCTCAATTCTCCGTGTTTTCCTTCATGGACGGCTTTTCAGGCTATAATCAGATAAAGATGGCGCCGGAGGATATGGAGAAAACAACTTTTATTACCCCGTGGGGAACGTTCTGCTACAAAGTGATGCCCTTTAGTTTGAAGAACACCGGGGCAACATATCAGCGAGCTATGACAACACTCTTTCATGATATGATGCATAAAGATATCGAAGTCTATGTTGACGATATGATTGCCAAATCCCAGACGGAGGAAGAGCATCTGGTCAATCTTCTGAAATTGTTCAAGAGGCTTAGGAAATTCAGGCTGCGGCTGAATCCTAACAAGTGCACCTTCGGGGTGAGATCTGGTAAGCTACTGGGGTTTATTGTGAGCAAAAAAGGAATTGAGGTTGATCCTGCTAAGATAAAAGCAATACAAGAAATGCCAACGCCGAAAACAGAAAAAGAGGTTCGTGGCTTTTTAGGTAGGTTGAATTACATTGGCCGATTCATATCTCATCTAACGGCCACGTGCGAGCCATTATTCAAGTTGTTGAAAAAAGATCAGGCTGTGACCTGGAATGAAGATTGTCAAAGGGCGTTTGAGAAAATAAAAGAATATCTGCAAGAACCTCCAATATTGATACCCCCAGTAGCCGGGAGGCCATTGATTATGTATTTGACGGTTCTTGAGAAAAGTATGGGTTGTGTTCTCGGTCAACACGATGAGACGGGATGCAAAGAGCATGCGATTTACTACTTGAGTAAAAAGTTCACAGACTGTGAGTCCCGTTACTCAATGCTCGAAAAAACGTGTTACGCGCTAGCCTGGGCTGCCAAACGTTTGAGGCAATACATGCTAAACCATACAACCATGCTAATTTCAAAGATGGATCCGATCAAATACGTGTTTGAAAAGCAAGCACTTTCCGGAAGGATTGCCCGGTGGCAGATGGTATTGACAGAATACGATATCCAATATGTTTCTCAAAAGGCTATTAAAGGTAGTGTTTTTTCAGAATACCTAGCTGAGCAGCCAATTGATGATTACCAATCAATGAGTTTTGATTTTCCTGACGAGGATATCATGTACTTAAAAATGAAGGACTGTGAGGAGTCGTTGCCGGATGAAGGTCCAGAGCTGGGGTCCAAATGGCAATTGATATTTGACGGTGCCGTCAATTCATATGGAAGTGGAATAGGGGAAATCATTACTACTCCCCATGGGTCGCACATCCCATTCACTGCTAGGTTGACCTTTCCAGTTACCAACAACGAGGCCGAATATGAGGCGTGCATTATGGGGCTCGAAGAAGCTATTGATCTGAGAATTAAAAATTTTGATGTGTACGGAGACTTTGCTCTAGTTGTGAACCAGATTAAGGGAGAGTGGGAGACTCGTCAACCCAATCTGATACCTTATATGAATTATGCAAGAAGGTTGTTGCCTTTCTTTGACAAGGTGGAATTGCACCATGTACCACGAGCAGAAAATCAGATGGCAGACGCTCTCGCGACTTTGTCTTCAATGTATAAGATTAAATTCTGGAATGAAGCTCCCAGGATAGTTATTTCTCGCCTTGATAGGCCCGCCTTCATATTCGCCATTGAGGAAACGTCCGATGGCAAACCGTGGTATTATGATATCCAGAATTTCTTGAAGAACCAAGAATATATGGCTGGGCCATCCAGTCGTGATCAGAAAACTCTTAGGAGATTGGCTGGCAATTTCTATTTGAATCCGGATGGGGTTTTGTACAAGAGAAACCACGACTTGGTGTTGTTGCGGTGTGTGGATGAGAAAGAGGCTAAGTTGCTAATGGAAGAAATCCACGAGGGTACATTTGGCATGCATACCAAAGGACATGCAATGACGAGAAAGCTATTAAGAGCAGGGTATTACTGGCTGACAATGGAAACAGATTGTTTCAAATTTGCAAAGAAGTGTCATAAATGCCAGATTTATGCGGACAAGATTCATGTGCCTCCGAGCCCTCTGAACGTTATGTCATCGCCTTGGCCTTTTTCCATGTGGGGAATTGATGTGATTGGGAAGATTGAGCCCACGGCATCCAACGGACATCGTTTTATCTTGGTAGCTATTGATTACTTCACCAAATGGGTTGAAGCGGCGTCGTATGCTAATGTTACCAAGCAGGTGGTGGCCAGATTTATCAAGAAGGATATTATCTGCAGATATGGAATCCCGGGCGGATTATCACTGACAACGGTTCGAATTTGAATAACAAGATGATGAAGGAATTGTTCCAGAATTTCAAAATTGAACATCACAACTCTTCTCCCTATCGGCCCAAGATGAATGGCGCTGTTGAAGCGGCCAATAAAAACATAAAGAAGATCGTTCAGAAGATGGTTGTGACCTACAAGGACTGGCATGAGATGTTGCCTTTTGCTCTGCACGGTTATCGTACGACGGTACGCACATCAACCAGGGAAACTCCTTTTTCACTGGTATATGGTATGGAAGCTGTCCTACCATTGGAGGTTGAGATTCCTTCTCTGAAGGTTTTGCGTGATGTCCAACTTGATGAGGCAGAATGGGTGAAAGATAGACTGAATCAGCTCAGTTTAATGGACGAGAAGAGATTGGCTTCTCTAGCATATGGTCGGCTGTATCAGAGCCGGATGAAGAAAGCTTACGATAAGAAGGTGTGTCCTCGAAGCTTTCAGACGGGCGATCTTGTGCTGAAAAAGATTCTCCCACCACAATCAGATCACAAGGGCAAGTGGACTCCCAACTATGAAGGTCCATATGTCGTTAGAAAGGTTTTCTCTGGAGGAGCCTTACTGTTGTCCACCATGGATGGTGAGGATTTTACATCCCCTGTGAATTCGGATGCAGTTAAAAAATACTTTGCTTAAAGAGACCCGCTGGACAGAAAAAAGAAAGTCCAGGAAAAAATGGGGCATCCCGGCGAACCATAAAAAAGGAAATAAAAGGTTCGGGCAAAAGTTAGGGATAAAATTGAAAAAATGTACACCCGCGAAGTTGAAAACCTGAAAAGGGCAACTTCGGCAAAAAGGGGTATCCCGGTGAATTGAAAACCCGCAAAGGGCGGTTCACGCAAAAGTTAGGGATTTGAAAAAGCAAATGACTGCGGCACGAGTTTGATACTGCATTGCTTAGTGGTTTGGGAGTACCTGAGAGTCGTATATCCGAAACAATCTCTTCTGAAGATCGAGTATCGGGAAAGCGTCAGAGTCAGGCGAGTCATAGGAGGATCAGCTCATGGTGTTCGTCTATACCACGTTGCCGACATGTATACAAATTTCCTTTGTACTTTTGTAATACTTGTATTTTGTTTGTGTGTAACTTCCTCTTTTCAGGAGTTGCATCCAGTGTACAAAATTTTGCCTATTTACAGGCCCGTTATCGATAAAGCATGTTATTCAGTACTTGATGCTTGTTCTTTACTGTTTTGTTTGTGAAAAACGCCGATGTTTTGATGAACTTGCATGTGCACAAACTTGCTGGCCCTTGCTAATAATTGCTAAAACTTTGAATTGACTGAATGAACGTCACGGATACTAACCGGAATAGATCTTGTTGTATAGATTTGTTTTTGTCTCGTTTGTGTTTTGCAGGGTTCTCACCTTTGGGGCAAACAGTCAAGGAAGTCGTGTTCCCCAGCCGGAGTCCTATGGCATATTGATTGTATCACTCTTCAGCAGATGGAGGTCACATCTTATCTCAGAAGATTGGAGATGGCAATTACCCCTATTGGATGTGGGTGGTCCTCCCCAGAAGAGTATTCCCCAGGAAAGTTGCCAGGAGAGTATCCCCGGTGGATCTTGATGTCCCCAACAGAAAGTGCATTCCCAGCAGTGAGTATGTGCACACTCAATACCCAATATGGGTAACTCCCGCAGGGTATAACCAAGTCGTCTTTGGTTCAGAAGAATTATCCCCGCGCAAGATTGTTTCTCATTCTCCCCAGCAGGTTGTTTTTCCTCCGACAGGATGAACATCATCAGATTAGTTCGTAATTTCAAGCTTGTGAGCCATTCCCTAACATGAAGATTATCCCCAGCGTAGTTGGTTGCACCGTTCCAACATTTATTTTGTTGGAATGCTTTGTGATACTTGGTTATCCCCAGCGGATTGGGTCTTGTCTTCGGCATTTAGTTTGCTGAAGCGCTTCTTGGCATCTTTGCATTTTGCATATATCATCATATTTGCATCTATCCAATTGCGTAGCATTTCCATGACGAGCATTACGCCATTGTCGAACATACGCATTTTGAAACATAAGCCAGGTTGTTTACCTCGTTGGCTTCAGGTGTTATCCCTTGCAGAGGAGTGAGATTCTTGTTCGGAAGGATTTCTAGATATTCAAATTCTCAGCATGAGATAGGTGATGATAACGTTCGTCCCCTAGCAGAGTTGCTTGGTTAAGTTTCTCTCCTCAGGTTGTTGTTACGTCAGCATTAGAAGATTTCATGGCTTAAACTTCCGGAGGTGTTACTAGTGATTTCCCCACAGAGTTGTTTGGTTAAGTTTCTCGTAGTCTCCAGCAAAGTATTCTTCAAATTGTTACATGTGATGGACAGAGTTTGTTTTCCGTGTTGACGGAATTTTACCCGTGCTAACGGTGATTGTTGTCCGTGTTGATGGAATTGTACCTGTGTTGACAGTGTTTGCTACCCGTGCTGACGGTGATTGTTATTCGTATTGACGGAATTGCTCCCCTGTGTTGACAGTGTTTGCTACCCGTGCTGACAGTGATTGTTATCCGTGTCGACGGAATTGTACCTGTGTTGACAGTGATGTTTCCCCGTGCTGATGGTGATTGTTGTCCGTGTTGACGGAATTCTTCCCTGTGTTGATAGTGATTATTACCTGTGATGGACAAAGATCGTACCTGTGTTGACGGAGTTTGTTATCCGTGTCGACGGAATTGTACATGTGTTGACAGTGATGTTTCCCCGTGCTGACGGTGATTTTTGTCCGTGTTGACGGAATTCTTCCCTGTGTTGACAATGATTATTACCTGTGATAGACAGAGATTGTACCTGTGTTGACGGAGTTTGTTATCCGTGTTGACTGAATTGTACCTGTGTTGACAGTGATGGTTACCTGTGTTGACAGTGATTGTTGTCCGTGTTGACGGATTTGTTACCTGTGTTGACAGTGATTGTTGTTCATGCTGACGGCATTCTTACCTGTGTGGATAGAGATTGAGCCTGTGTTGACAGAGATGTTTACCTGTGGTTGACATAGATCGTACCTGTGTTGACGAAGTCGTTACCCGTGATTGACGGAGTTGTCCCAGTGAAATCGCCGGAGATTGTTATCCGTGTTGACGGATTTGTTCCTTGTGTTGACAGTGATTGTTGTCCGTGTTGACGGAATTGTTACCTGTGTTGACAGCGATTGTTACCTGTGGCTGACAGAGATTGCACATGTGTTGACAGTGATTGTCACCCGTGTGGACGGAGTTATTATCCGTGATTGACGGAATTGTCCCCAGTGGAGTTGTTATGGACGAAATTGTGCCCATGGTGATGGAGTCTTTCCTCGTGTTGACAAAGTTTAGTCCAGTTGTGGACGGATTTGTTTCTTGTAAATTTAATTTGATGCATGTGGCGTCGCACAGGGGGTGAATGTTGAAATCCCAAGTTTTATCAGATGATTGATTAGTTGTTGCCGTAACAACTGGGTTTAGCACAACTGATGTTGTTCCCCAAGCAGTTTTTGCTGTGTATTTCTGTGGTTGGCAAATTTCCAGGTTTCTTGGTATTCAACCGTCTTCTACCTCGATTGTTTGAAGACCGTTCGCTCTTCACCCAGTCGGGTCCAAGCCGTTTGAATAGGAGCAGCTGTTGCACCCCAAAATTTGCTCAACCTTTTCTTACTTGGTTTATGTTTCATTGCATTAACATTTGCATAGTAATATCATTTGCATATCATGATATCATTCATATAACAGGGTATCAAGTGTGATTCTTATCAAGAGAAGCCTAGCAAGAGGTCTCATTCAAGCTTGAGAAGTCATCAAAGTCATCAGAAGGTGGTTTGAGTGCCTAAGGGTTTAGATGTTTGAATGTGAATCTTATCCAAACTTGAGGATCAAATGAAGACCATCAGAGGGTTGTGAAGTTTGGAATGTGAGAAGAAGATGTGTATGGAGCTCATAGAATTCCTAGAGGGCCATGGGAGAGTTTAATCAAGTCATTGTGTCAAGTGCAAGAGCCATAGTTGAGGTGCAAGCAATTAGGGTTTCATCTGGATCAATCCTAAGTCAACTGGGCAATTGAAGGGTATCAAAGCCTACTTTAAGGTCATCGAGTTCATGAAATGATATGATAAGACATTTGTGGTGTTGTTCCAAGATCAAATCAAGAAGAGTCAAGAGTGTGGGAAGTCGCTAAATTAGGGTTTCAATGCAAAATCCCCTGTTTAGTGCCTAAATTCAAGACCACATAAGTCAAGATAAAAATTTCAAATGGATCTTTGGCCAACATGAAACTTGTAGAGCATCTCAATACCTTTAATTTGAGTAGTATAAGTCCTCCATTGGATTTATAGAACTCAAGTTATGGCCCAGACAAGTTACAAGTCCTCAGATGCCACTGAAATTTGTCTGTGAAAATCATATGACTTCAAAGCTATTTTTGACCTAGAAGGAGCTTTTACCTAAACTTTTGGCCAACATGAAAGTTGTTCCTCATGATCTTAGATTTCTAAGTTGTACTATAAGTCTTCCATCTGATTTGTAGAACTCAAGTTATGAGGTTTACAAGTCAGGGGTATTTTGGGAAAGTGAGATTATAGGTCATTTTCAATCATAGGCCAAAATCTCCAACTTGCACTTGTCAAATGCAATTTTGTTCAACATGAAAGTTGTTCAAAATGGGGTTTTTAGGCTAGCCAAGAGGTCATGATGGATTGATGGGGCTCATAGCAAGACTTGGTTTGAATTGGTTTCAAAAAGGGAAAATTTCAAATGAATTGAGGGAAAATGCCAATTTTGAGTTATAAGACCAAAACATGTCAAGTAACCACATTTTTTGAATGGAAATTGAATTTTAGACACTTTGGCATTACCAGAATTTTGAGTTTAGGTCAAGTTTTGTGAGTTGTCATTTGATTTCTTCATTTGCAAGTCACATACCCAAAATCCTTACCAATGCAATTCAAGCACTCCTTTTGGTCTGAACACACTCACAAGGGAATTTGCAAGTGAAAGGGAAGCTTCTAGAGCAATTTTCATGGCCAATTCGTGACTGTTGCATTGCACATGTGAAGAGAAAAACAGAAAATTGGATTGGCTGGATTGGGCCTCAATTGAGCTTCTAAAGCCCATAGACATGTTCTATTTAAGTTCTTGAATGATTTCAGAATCATTTTGGTGCAAGTTTCGTGGCTGAAGCTGAGATAGCAACTTCATTTTCAAGCAAGCAAGTGCAGATCGGGTTTTGAGTTCTAGGTTGATTCAGCGCAAATTGAAGGTTAAAGCATCTTTATCTTGCATCCTTGAAAGATTCTGGAGAGTTTTGAAGCTTGATTCGTGTTCTATCTACCTCTGTTAGTGGATCTACATCAGGTTAGTAAATTTCAAATTTCCACTTGAATTAGCATGATGTAGTTAGAATTGAACTTGTGGTTAGGATCTAGACAAGATGTAGATCGTTTTAGGATCAATTTGGAAGCAATTGGTGATGTTTGATCATGAGGTGCCATTTCTGTTTTGATTCGATAGATCTGATCTTAAGGCTATAACATGATTTGGATAGATCAATCAGATGTATGAAGCATGAGGATGATTTCTATACTATTAGTTTTGCAAATTGTGCTGATCAAATTGGATGTGTTTTCTGAATATTGCTTCGAATTTTAAAATCCATGGAGATTTAGAACATATGGATAGGAGATTTGAATTCCTGTTGAAATTCTGGAGAGATTGATGTAAGGAGTGGTGATGTTTGACCACCTGCAACTACCTGCTCACCGGAGAAGACGACCGGAGTCTTCTCCGGCCACCATCTCTGATCTCCACCTGGCCAGCCTGAGAAATGAAGAAGATGATCTCATAGCTATCAGATCTTGTGAAACCAATGACTTTGTACGCAGATCCATGGGTTGTGACTTGTTTTAATTTGGCTGACTTTGACCCCAAAACGCAGGCGTTTCATTAAATGAGGTGGCATGCCCTCAGCGCTTGGATTGCTTGACTTTTCAACTGATCCATTGGCTCACGTTTTATTTCAGAGTTTTATTTTCTTTTATTCATTTTGTTTTATTTTAAATGCTTTATTGATTCAAAAAATCATAATAAAATCATTCTTGATCGAAAAATTATTTTAAAAATATCTCCATGATCTTGAGAGAATTTATGATTTCCTGAAATCAATAAAATGCATTTTCATGCATTTTTCAATTTAATTTGATTTTTCTTATTTTTGTTAATTCTTTTAATTTTGCATATTTGACCATCTGTTTTGCTGAATTTTGTTCTTCCAATTGGTGATGAGTTTGGCTTTGATTTTTTAGTATGTGTTAGGGTAGACATGTATGTTCCCTTAGGATTTTGCTTAGAATTTTAGAACAACTTTAGGTTCTGTTTTAGGTGTTGAGATTAGAGCCTTCCCAAACTTGTGGATTACCTTGATACCTTTCATCTTAGAAATTATTTAGCTGACTTAGAATTTGAATTAGGCTTTAATATTTTAACCCTAGGTTGTTAAAACATGTATGTTCCTCTAGGAAATTTTATTAGAATTTTACAACTTTTTTTCTATTTTAGTTGAATTTTGCAAGTTGCTTGTGCTTGTGGTGTTCTATCTTGTGTGCCTTTGCTTGCTTGGTCATGTTGGTGACTTTGGGGCTGGATTTGCTTGGGTTCCTTTTTAGGAGGTCTTCTGGACTTGGTGTAGATGCTGTGGCTTGAAGATTGGAGCTTGGAGTTGAAGTTTCCTTTTCTTTTAGGAGTTGTTTTAGGAGCTTAGGAAATTAGGGTTTTTAGGAAGAACCATTAGAGCTAGTTTGGATTCTTTCATCAAAAATAGAATGCATTGTGTGCTTCTATTCTATCCAATGATGTAAAGTCCTCCTAGGGAAACTCCATCTCTCCTTTGGAGGGATGTGTGGTATGCCCATAGTTGAGTAGAACTTTGAGGATACCTTTCCATTTCAATGTTGGTACTTGATGATTTCCTTTGGTTTTCATTAAGTTTTCAACATTACAACCTTGATCTTGATGATTAATCCTTTGCTTGGAGGTGCTTGCTAGAGCTTGAAGATGAAGTTTGATGAAGCTTGAAGATAGAAGCTAGCTTGAAGATGAAGTCTTGCTGTCAACTTTGCTGTCTTTTCAACTTTGTTGTTTAGGGCCGCTGCTGTTGAGTATTGAAGTTACTGTCTGCTGAAGACTGTTGCTGCTGCTTGAGCTGCTTTCTCTGTTTCGTTTCTTTTGTTCTTCTATCTGTTTGCTTATGTTGATTACCTCTAGGTTTGAGGTGGAGCTTGTCTCCTCTTACCTGTTGTTTTCTCCCTTGCCTCACTGGTACTGTTGCATAGCATGCATTTTACTGTTTAACTGCTTACTGTTTGTTTCTTTTGCTGTTTCCCCTAGGATCTCTGATTTCCTCTGTGCAAGAGGGAATTATGACAGACATTAGGTTTTGACCCATGCATGATAACTGTAGGTAGATTCCCCTTTCAACCATAGTTTTAGGGTGTCTCTCTCCTCCTCTCAAAACAAATTCAAAAACATAGTAATAAGGTTAATTGAAGTCGTGCGTTATGAGCCTTAAGCCATCTGGGAAAAGGTTGGTGGAGGGTCTCTCTCCAGTAATCTGGATGTTAGTGTGGTACCCTTTGGGTGATATACGAAACGTTCACTCCTGGGTCATAGTCTCTAGTGCGACTGAGATTGCAAATATCCTAAAAAACCGTTCTTTCGTAAAAAACTCAAACAAACATTCAAACTCTGTTTTTGTCCTCTTGGACCTTTAATTTGGAAAACCCTTTTCAGAAGGAGATAAAAAATGTCAGACAAACTTGTGTCTTCCGTAGCCCAAACTACGTTTGCTCTGATCTTTCATGCCGTATGAAAGTACGTAGGCACGAGATGCAACATCTCGGCGAGCAACCTTCCCCCATAACCCGTAGTTAGGCGAACTACATTGACTCTGATTTCTCGTTCCAGACGGGAATACGTAGGCATAAAGTGCGATATTTTGCCGAGTCATTTTCTTTTCTTTTTAAACCAGACCTTTAGAGTAGATAGATAAGCATACCCTAGATAGAAAACAAGCGTGGATCCCGTCGAGTACGACGAACGTGAGGGGTGCTAATACCTTCCCCTTGCGTAACCGACTCCCGAATCCAGGATTTGGTTGCGATGACCATTCCTTTCCCTCTTTGCGTTAGGTTTACTCTGAGCATTTCCTTTCCCTCCTGTGGGATAAATAACGCACGGTGGCGACTCTTCTATCATAGCCGGCGCCGATTTTCGCAGTAGCGACAATTTGCATTCTATTATTGATGCACAAGGCTGGGTTAAGTATTTTGACAGGTTGTTTGGTCCAGTGTATCCACACTTGGTGAAGGAATTTTGGATTCATGCTTCTGTTTATTCAACGTTCATCCTCTCTTCTGTTCTGGGAAAAGAGATCATAATCACTGAAGATCTCATTAGGAAACTCATAGGGTATAAGGAAACTGATGGAGTTTGTCATCTGCCAGTTGGGCGTGTTGACATGGAAGAAGTTTATGAGGAAGTCATTGCATCTGGACAAGCTTCAAATAAATTTAAGGATCTGAAACCTGACTACAAAATCTGGGCAAAGATTTTTCTGGGATGCATCAATCACAGAAAATTCACTAATTCTCCAGATTATGTGAATAATGAACAACTCTACTTCATGTACTGCTTAAGTCAGAGTACAAAAGTAGATCTGCCATACATTCTCTTCATGCATCCGTGGAATCACATCAATGCATCCAGAGAATCCATAAAGGATAAGGGACAGAAGATCAGGACATGGATTCCTTTTGGAAGATTGATCTCAGACATTCTGACAGAGAATGGTCTGGTAGCTGCTCTTTATGAAGTTGGAGTTAAAGAAGAGCTTGAGACAATAGTTGGTAAACCTTTGAATGGAAAGAGTCTTCAGAGGCTAAAAGTTGTGGATGAACTCACAACTACTCCTAAGTAGCTGAATGTTTCTGAAGTAAGTCAGAGAAGGATTCTAGTTCAAGACTTTCCAATCTTTGGTGCTGAATAACCTAGGGATATTATTCTTAGGTATATTGAAGCGTGCAAAGCAGATGGAACACCTTTTCCTACTGATATTCTGATTCGTGCTAGAGAACCTATGCGAGATGTCTATGAAGAAAACATGAGGAAAAGAAAACAATTAGAAGCAGAAGAAGCTGCTGCTCAGAAGAAACAAAGAGTTGCTGAAAAAGCACAGAAGCAAATCAAGAGAAAAGCTTCTGGAGAAGTTCCCTCTGTTCCTACCAAGCGCATCAAGACAAAAGGTACTAAAACATCTTTACATTCTCTTTCTAAAATTGCAGTAGATGTATCAACAAATAGGTTTATGCCTGAACCTCCTCCCACTCAAAATCAAACTATTCCTGCTCCATCTCAAACATCTGAACCACCAAAAATTCCTACATCACAAATTCAATCTGATCCTGTTTCCACTACACCACTTAAATCATCTGATATTTCACAATCAGAACCACAAACAAAACCAACAGAACAACCTACAACACAACAACAACAACAACCTGAAACTCAACAACCAGCTGCATCTGAACCCATACAATCTGACCCAGTTACATCTGAAGCTGTTGCATCTGAACAAGTTGAATTTGAACCAGTTGTACCTGATCCTCAACCTGAACCATCCAATCCTATTGAATCAAACATACCTGACTCTGAGATTCTGGATATTCAACCTCTCAAGACTGTATTAGAAGTATCATCTACATCTTGTACCCCAACCACCTCATCTGATTCCTCTGAATCTGATGTGCATCCAGATGTCATTTCACCTCCCTCTCTCAGAGAATTTGAATTTAAACAACCAGATCCACCTGTTTCATCTGAAACTCTCATTCTTGAACCCATTCCAAAACCTAGGACATTTGAGTTTGTTTCAGTTGCTTCCTTTAAACCACATCCCTCTGATCCCCTTCCTTTTGGTCTAAAGATTAAAAACTTTTATACCAGAATAGAACCATTTGACTCTACCATTCCTTTTAAACCTAAGTCTTCAACCATTTTACCATCTGTTCTTCAAACCTACTTAAAGGAACTGCCATATATCATTTCATCAGAATCTCTGTTGACTGATAAATCGTCTTTCATTCCATACACTTCCACTACATTTGATGTCGTTCCCTCTGCATCACGTGTAAAACCATATCTAGTTCATGCTTTATCCAGATTCAAAACTACCACTTCATCTGACCATCCATCCTTTCCTTTCTATCCTCGTCCTCTGATCATCATTCCAAAATTTACTATACCACCTCCACCTCAACCAAAGCCATTCACTTTGGAAACCCTTCTCAAACCAAAACATAGGTTAAATGTTGATATTCTCTTTGCAAGTTTTCTGAAAGAAATAAAGATGAATTTAGGCTCTGTTCAGAAGAAATGCTTGTCAACCATGGATGCAAATGAATCTGATGCTATCTGGAATAGCTTCATTACAAGATTCAATACTGTTGCCTCAAATCTGAAGAATGTCTGTTCTGATGATGCGAAGCTTAGATTTGCTAAAACTACCAGAAGCATGATATGGAATGTGAAAGATCTGCACCTTTGCTTCTTGAAGATGTACCTTCATCTTCTGGAGTATCTGCTACAGAAGTCTTTGCTGAATCTACTTCTGAAGAAAATCCACTGGCTATGACAATTGTGGATAATCCCTCTGGATCTGTTGCTCCTGACTCTGCATCCCCAATGGAAATTGACTCTGCTTATATTCCTGCACAAGAATCTGCTCCATCTACCTCTACTGAGATCAAGAAAGAAAATCCAGATTTGGAAGATAAGATTGCAGTATTGGAAGCTGGGAAATCTGAGGTCAAGTCATGGATGGCCAAGCAAGACCAGAAGACTGAAAACATGGCACAATGGATGTCTAAGCAAGATCAGAAGAATGAGAACATGGCAAAATGGATGATAAAGCAAGAAGAATCCTCATCTGAAATCACTCAACTTATGAAGATGATTCTGTCCAAGCAAACCTAGTTTTATGTTTTTCTGTATCTAATGTTTGTGCACATGTACTTGAATTTATCTGATGATTTGTCTGTTTTTAATATGAATGAATGACTCTGCTGTTTTCTCTACATGAATCTATCTTTTCTGTATTTCCTTTTATTTGTCTTTAAAAGTTTTACTTTTTGATTATGACAAAAAAGGGGGAGAAAATGGATCTGACTGTTCAAATAAACTCTACCTAAATGAAATTCAGACATATCTAATTATAACTAACGTGAACTCTTAGTATTTTAGAACATTTGAAAAATCTGACAAATTCTTTAAGAGTAACTCTGAGATCCCCAGATCAAGTTTTAACCTATCAGGCTCTGATTCTGAAACGTGCATCCAAAGTCAAGATCTAATTTTTGGAACAATCAGGCTCTGATTCTGAAAAGAATACTCATGCAAAAAGGGAAGTTTCTATTCCTTCTAAGTATTCAATTCAGGGGGAGATTCATAATCTCAGGGGGAGTTATAATTATATTTTTTATTGAACAAAATTTCTTATGTTTTTGTCATCATCAAAAGGGGGAGATTGTTATAGCACAGATTGGTTCTTAATTATATCTCTATGTTTTGATGATAACTCTTACGAAATTTTGTATTAAAGAATTATATACTCTAAAATTTGTTTAAATATGTTTGCTGCAGATATTAAAGTGAATATTATTCTGAAAGCAAATTAGATCTGAACATGAAATTATGCAAGGCTCTGAAGCATCAGAAGCATCTCTTAGAAGAATTTGAATGCTGCCTACAGAAGAATCTGAACGCTGCCTACAGAAGATTCTGAAGCAGAAGCTACAGAAGCATCTGAAGTAGAAGCTACAGAAGCATCTGAAGCATTGAAGACCTTTGTATGAAGAGTTTCAAGCTTAGTTTATTTCAGAAGACTCTGATAGTACTATGCTGCCAGTACTGAGGATCTGATTCCTAAAACTCTGCTCTAATGAAATTACACGCTGAAAGCACACTTGCTGCAATGCTCTGATTCAGCAAACTCTGATGAACATCAAAGACTCTGATCACTCAAGGCTCTGATGTTATTTGCTGAAACTTGTTGAAGAAGAATTCAAAGTTATGTCCGTTGGTTTGGCCAAACGACTCTTTCCTCATTTATGCTAGACACAAAAACACAGACAAAAAGGATTTCTCTGTGCATTCTACTTCTAGGAAAGGTCATGTGATGTGAAGACAAAAAGGCTCAGCCCTTTTCAGTACACAACCTTCAATGTGAAAACTACTTGGACTTCTGTGCCTATAAAAGCAAGACTCTATCTCTCTTCTTCAGTTGACGAAATATTGAAAGAATTCAAAGAAAGCTCTCATACAACTTACTCTCATTGCTGAATTTATTTCAATGTTCTTAAACTTAAGTGTAAAATCACAGTTTTGATATAACTTACTTAGAAGCATCTTAACACTTGTTTAGTTTTACATATTGATTGTAAAAGTCCTTAAGAAGATCCAGTTGTGATCAGTTGTTCTTAAGAAGACTAAGAACAATTGTTTTTAGTGCTTGCTATTGTAATCAGTTTGATTAATAGTGGATTAAATCCTTGTTGAGAAAGGCAAATCACACTTGATAGGGTGGACTGGAGTAGTTGAGTTCAATGAACCAGGATAAAAATATTTGAGTTTTTATTGCCTTAATATTTTCTCTATACTTATTCAACCCCCCTTCTAAGTATTTTCTCACCTTCACGATCTGGCTCCCAACCGGGTTCAGCTATAAAATTTGTCTCAGAACAACAACAAAGGATTTAAAGAGTACGCCCAGAGGTGGCGTGAACTGGCAGCAAGAGTTCAGCCACCGATGGTTGAGTGGGAACTTGTCGAGATGTTCGTAGCTACTCTTCCAGGAGTTTATTATGAGAAGCTTGTCAGTGGTATGTCGAGAAGTTTCTCCGACCTCATCATCACTGGAGAACATGTTGAGAATGGCATCAAACTCGGAAAGATTCCGGGTGTAGATGTATCCTCAGCTGGAGGGGGGAAGAAGCCTTACAGTGGTAAGAGACGTGAAGGTGAGACAAGCTCAGTGTCTAATGCTCGGGGAAAAGGAAAAGGCCAGCGCCAGCAGGTCGCTAACATTACTATTCCTGCTGTCCATCAACCTCAGCAGCAGCAACAGAACCAGCAAGGGTACCGGAGGTACCATAATAAAGCACCTCTGTCAAGTCGTCATCTTGAGACGCCACCTATGTCGTATGCTCAACTTTTGCAGACTTTGCTCCAGTTGCAGCTAGTTCAGAAGAGAACTTTGGCTCCCTTGACAGGGACACCTCCACCGGGCTACGATGCGAATGCGAGATGTGAGTTTCACTCGGAGGTGCCTGGCCACTCGATTGACAACTGTAAAGCATTTAAGCACAAAGTACAAGATATGGTTGACACCAAGATAATCAACTTTTCTGATAATGCTCCAAATGTTACGAAGAAACCTATGCCTAACCATGGGGGAGGTGGGGTTAGCGTCATCATTGAAGAGGAAGATTCGGATTTATTGACTGATGTCAAGGACCTGAGAACACCACTTGGTTTCGTTAAAGCCAAGTTGATGAAGAAAGGTATTTTCCCGGGCTGTGGGGAGTTGTGTATGGATTGTGCGAATCATTCAGACGGCTGTGATCAGTTGGTAGCAGGGATTCAGAGTTTGATGAATGAAGGAATTCTGCAGTTTAGTCGGAGGGCTGAGAACAGATCAGGGAAAGTAATGCTGAAGCAGAAGGATGAGGTTGCCACTATCACCATCCCTCGTAAAACAATTACCATTTCTGCGTCAAGGCCACCTAAGATCACCATAACGAAGGCTGGGCCTATAGCATTCGAGAGAACTAATAATGTTCCATGGCACTATGGGGCAGATGTCTATTGCAATGGACATAAATTGGAGTTGGAGCCATCCGGGAAATCTGTTGACAACCTAGTTGGAACTGGGGGAATAACACGTAGTGGAAGAGTGTTCGCTCTACCAGAGATTGTGGCGGACAAAGCTGACAAGGCTGAGAAAGCTTATAGAGGTAAAAGTAAGGTCGTTGAAGAAACCTCCCGCGAAGTAGGAAAAGACCTGCTTGTGAAGGACGCCGAAGAATTTATGAGACTGATCAAGAAAAGTGATTATAAGATCGTTGATCATCTTCATCAGACGCCGTCTAAGATCTCCATTCTGAATCTGTTGCTGTGTTCCGAGGCACATCGCAACGCTCTGCTGAAGGTTCTGAATGCAGCGTATGTACCGCAAGAGATCTCCGTCAACCAGCTAGAGGGAGTAGTTGCTCATGTGAATGCTGGGAATGGATTAGGGTTTACTGACCTAGAGCTGACGCCGAAAGGAAGGAACCATAATAGCGCCTTGCATATCTAGATAGAATGTCGAGGAACGGTTATGTCTCATGTGTTGGTGGACACGGGATCATCTCTGAATGTTCTCCCCAAGAAAGCTCTGATGAGATTGGATACGAGAGGGATGATTTGTACACCCAGTGATCTGGTGGTAAAAGCTTTTGATGGAACTAAATAGACCGTCTTTGGAGAAGTATCTCTGCCCATTCAGGTTGGGCCAGAAACCTTTGATGCGGTCTTCTATATCATGGATATCATGTCTGCTTATAGTTGTCTATTGGGCCGGCCTTGGATCTATTCTGCGGGCGCAATGACTTCCACACTGCACCAAAAGCTGAAGTATACTGTGGGTGGCAGCATCGTGACCGTCTGTGGAGAAGAGGACATAATGGTGAGCCATTTGTCATCTTTTAAATATGTTGAGGTGGATGGCGAGATCCACGAAACTTTGTGTCAGGCGTTTGAAGCTGTTAAAGTCAAGGATGCAACTCCGGTGATGATCGAAAAACCTGAGATGAATCTCTCTTCCTTCAAGGAAGCTCAAGCTATTGTTCAAGCTGGCTCTGTCCCAGGCTTGGGGAAAGTTCTGGAAATCCCTAACAAGCAGGATAAGTTTGGGTTAGGGTATTCTTCTTCTGCCGATGCTTCATCCTTTCGCAGTGCGCCATGCGTCAAAAGGCCGATTTAGTTCACAAGAGGTGGGGTGATATTTGAGAATGTCAACACCGTGTCTAAAGACGACGAAGATAGTGATTACGACCTGGACTCCTGGATTCAGCCGTGCAAACCAGGCTAGAGCCTCAACAACTGGTCTGTCCAGGATATCATCCAAGTGACGCGTAAAGAGTAATGCTTTATCTTTTCCAATTATTGTACAACCTTATGCTCTACCCGGGGCATAACGGTTTTATTGTCAGGGCCTTGATTGCTTATGCATGTACATATTATCAATAAATCAAAGGGCGTTTTTCTTTGCATTCAAATTTTGTGCTCTCTGTTATTCCTGTTTTACTTTTGTTTTGAAAAATAATAAAACGACAATACGGTTTGTGCTAACCTGCATATCCTCTTCTTAAGCTTAACCCTTGTTATTGTAGGATTCACATTACAGATGACATTGACTCTGAACCTTCTACGACTCACTTCGACTTTGATTGCCCGATATATCAAGCTGAAGAAGAGATTGGTGAAGATGAAGACCTTCCGGAAGAGTTGGCCCGTTTGTTGAAACAGGAAGATAAGATCATTCTGCCTAACGAGGAAGAGATTGAGATTGTTAATATGGGTTCTGAGGAACTTGTCAGAAATGTCAGGATAGGGGCTGCGTTACAGAGCGATGTCAAGCAAAGATTGGTCGAGATGCTTCGAGAGTATAGTGACATCTTTGCTTGGTCGTATGAAGATATGCCCGAGATCGACACTGACATAGTGGTCCACCATCTACCACTGCGAGAAGATTGTCCTCCCGTTAAGCAGAAGCTTAGAAGGACACGACCAAATATGGCCGTTAAGATCAAAGAAGAAGTACAAAAGCAGCTGGATGCTGGCTTTTTAGCGGTCACTACTTACCCTCCGTGGGTCGCCAACATAGTACCTGTACCGAAAAAGGACGGTAAGGTGTAGATGTGCGTTGATTATCGGGATTTAAATAAGGCGAGCCCTAAGGATGATTTCTCACTCCCTCATATTGATGTGTTGGTCGACAATACTGCTCAATTTTCTGTGTTTTCGTTCATGGATGGCTTCTCCGGCTATAATCAGATCAAGATTGCGCCGGAAGACATGGAGAAAACCACGTTTATTACCCCTTGGGGGACGTTCTGCTACAAGGTAATGGCTTTCGGTCTGAAAAACGCAGGGGCCACTTACCAGCGAGCGATGGTCACTTTGTTTCATGACATGATTCACCATGAGATTGAAGTCTATGTTGATGACATGATTCACCATGAGATTGAAGTCTATGTTGATGACATGATTGCGAAGTCCCAAACAGAGGAGGGACATCTGGTCAATTTGCTGAAGCTTTTTGAGAGGCTTAGGATATTCAGGTTGAGGCTGGATCCTAACAAGTGTACTTTCGGAGTACGGTCCGGAAAACTACTGGGGTTTATTGTGAGTGAAAAAGGTATTGAGGTTGATCCTGCTAAGATAAAAGCAATACAAGATATGCCAGCGCCAAAGAATGAAAAAGAAGTTCGTGGTTTCTTGGGCAGAATAAACTACATTGCAAGGTTTATATCTCAGCTCATGGCCACGTGTGAACCGATGTTCAAGCTACTGAAAAAAGATCAGGCGATTATCTGGAACGAGGATTTCCAGAAGGTATTCAATAAGATAAAACAGTATCTGCAGGAACCTCCGATTTTGATACCCCTAGTGGCCGGAAGAACCTTAATCATGTAGTTGACAGTTCTTGAGAATAGCATGGGTTACGTTCTCGGTCAGCACGACGAGACTAGCAGAAAGGAGCATGCCATTTATTACTTGAGTAAAAAGTTCACAGATTGTGAGTCCCGTTACTCAATGCTGGAAAAAACGTGTTGCGCACTCGCGTGGGCTGCCAAACGTTTACGACAGTATATGCTCAATAACACAACCATGTTAATTTCGAAGATGGAGCCGATTAAGTACGTCTTCAAGAAGCAAGCGCTTTCGGGCAGGATTGCCAGATGGCAAATGGTGTTGACGGAGTACGACATTCAGTATGTGTCCCAGAAGGCCATCAAGGGAAGTGTATTGTCTGAGTACCTTGCCGAACAGCCTATCAAAGATTATCAGCCGATGAAATTTGAATTCCCTGATGAGGATATCATGTTTCTCAAAGTGAAGGATTGTGATGAACCGTTGCCCTACTAGGGGCCAGTTAGGAAGTCCCAATGGAAATTGATATTTGATGGTGCAGTTAATTCGTACGGAAGTGGTATTGGGGCCAACATCACGACTCCCCAGCAATCCCACATCCCTTTTACTGCCAGATTGACTTTCCCAGTCACCAACAACGAAGCGGAATACGAGGCATGCATCATGGGTTTAGAAGAAGCCATTGATTTGAGAATCAAGAACCTAGATGTATACGGTGACTCGGCACTCGTTGTTAACCAAATTAAAGGGGAGTGGGAGACTCGTCAGTCGAATTTGGTCCCGTACATGAATTATGCCAGAAGGCTGCTTCCGTTCTTCGATCGAGTGGAACTCCATCATATGCCCAGAGCTGAAAATCAGATGGCTGATGCCTTAGCCACGTTGGCTTCGATGTACAAAGTCAATTTTTGGAATGAAGCTCCAAGAATTGTTATTTCCCGTCTTGATAGACCTGCATTTGTTTTTGCCATTGAGGAAGCCTCCGATGGTAAGCCATGGTTCCAGGATATCCAGAACTTCCTTATGACTAAGGAGTATCCTGTGGGAGCGTCAACCCAAGATAAGAAGACTCTGAGGAGGATGTCGAGAAATTTCTATCTCAATCCTGATGGAGTTCTGTATAGAGAAATCACGATCTCGTGCTACTCAGGTGTGTATATGAGAAAGAAGCGAGTTTGCTTATGGAAGAGGTCCATGAAGGTACATTTGGTACGCACGTCGGCGGACATGCTGTGACGCGAAAAATATTACGAGAAGGATATTACTGGCTGACGATGGAGTCAGATTGTTTCAAATTCGCGAAGAGATGTCATAAATGCCAGATTTATGCTGATAAAACTCATGTGCTGCTGTGCCCGTTGGATGTCATGCCATCCCCGTGGCCGTTCTCCACGTGGGGCATTGATATGATACGCAAGATCGAGCCCACTGCATCTAACGGTCATCGCTTCATTTTGGTAGCCATCGACTACTTCACCAAGTGGTTGGAGACAGCCTCGTACGCTAACATGACCAAGCAAGTGGTAGCCAGATTCATAAAGAAGGACATCATCTGACGATACGGAGTTCCCGAGCGGATCATTACTGACAATGGTTCAAATCTGAATAACAAGATGATGAAGGAGTTATGCCAGAGCTTCAAGATTGAACATCACAACTCATCACCTTACCGACCGAAGATGAATGGTGCGGTTGAAGCGGCCAACAAAAACATTAAAAAGATAGTACAAAAGATGGTTGTGACCTACAAAGATTGGCATGAGATGTTGCCATTTGCATTGCACGGTGTTGCACCCCAAAATTTGCCCAACATTTCTTCACCTAGCTTATGTTTCATTTCATTCACATTAGCATTGTCATTTGCATTTCATTGACATATGTGCAGGAGATCAAGAGGTATGATTACCAATCAAGAGCTATACGAGGCTTTGAAGCTACCTAAGAAGGTTATTCAGATGTTCAAGGGTTGATATCCTTGTCAGAGGAGTTAAAAGATCCTCAGAGAGAGTGGTTGAAACCAAGAGTGTGTAGGTCTCCTAACTTGAGAGTTGTGGGAAGCCATCAGATGATTCTGAAGCCATGAAGTTGTACTTGAGGTCTTGAGAGAGCTCACATGAAGTTTTGAAGATCACTTTAAGGCCTAGACAGGTCATTGTGCAAGATTAAGAAGACTCAGCCATGAGTGGTGCAGCAAGGGTTTAACTGGGTCAACCCTAAGTCAACTGATGATTTAAAGAAGGTTGAGACCTAATTCAAGAGCCATGTGATCATGGATTTATGAATTGAGATGTTATAAGGATGATTCCAAGGTTAACTCATCATGATTGAAGGGTTTGAGAAGTTGCAAGCTAGGGTTTCTAAGGCTTGACAGTGTAAAATCCCCTAGCTTGACCCCTATCTTCAAGGCAATTTAGATCAAGATGTGATTGTCATCTCATCTTTCCCCCAACATGATTGTTGTAGAGCATGATCTTAGCTTTAATTTGAGTGCTAGAAGTCCTTGATAGGATTTGTAGAACTCAAGTTATGACTTTGACAAGTTACAAGTCATCTTAGGCATGTGAATTTGGAGCTTGAAAGTTACCCAACTTGCATGAAACTTTTTCCCTAGAAGGAAGATTACTATGAACTTTTGGTAAACATGAATGTTGTTCCTTATCCTCTTAGATTTCTAAAGAGTACTAGAAGTCCTTTATAGGATTTGTAGAACTCAAGTTATGGCTTTGACAAGTCAAGGGTATTTTGGGCATTTGTAAATTACAGGTCATTTCAATCATAAGTCCATAACTCCTATTTGCAAGCTTCAAATGGGAAAATGTTCAACATCAAACTTGTTCAAAATGATGTTTTAATGCTATCCAAGTGGTCATGAGAGGTTGGAATTGCTTGTAACTCAAAATTGCAAAATTGGCTTAAAAAGGAAGAATTAAAGTTCATTAAAAGGACCAAATTTGTGATTTTTCATTCCAAAGCCAAGATAAGGTATGTAATATGTCATTTTGATCAGAAATGACATTTTAAAGACATTGGCAATATTACTTTTCTCATTTGAGGTCAAAATCATGGAGTTGCATTTTGTTGCTTAAGACTTGTTACATATGCCAAATTACACATAAGATCAAATCCATGGTTCCAACACATCCAAACACACTCAAAATCTCATGTGGAGAGAATTTGGATGAGAATGAGGGCAAATGCAAGCTGCTGCAAGAGCTGTTATGAGCATAGCATGAGATTGAATTTTCCATGACATGAGATATTGAAATTCTCATTAGATTGATCCAGAACTTTCTAGATCATCCAGTCATGTTCTATATAAACACATGAAGTGATCCAAGGCCAAGGTTGGTGAGAACTGAGAGAGGAGAGTGAGATTGCATTTTGAATTTGCACATTGCAAATCAAAATCTGTTACAGCCATTGGAGCCATTTCAGTCCAAGTTCTTGATCCCAATAGCTTGCTCTAGGGTTGGTGATTGATCCCAGATCAAATTCAAGGCAAAACTGTGGGAGAATCGTGAGTTGGCCATTGGAGTTGGAAGCTTGCAACTCAGAATCGGGTTCAAGAATTCAAGGCATTTCAACTCATTTCTTTGCATACAGAACCTTCCTTGGATGCTGGTGAAGGAATATGGAGCTTATTGAAGGTTGATTTGAAGATTTAACCACTCTGTTCATCAAGAATTTGCAGGTATGTACTTTTCATCGTGCAGCTTAATTTAAGCATAATCAATAGGAATTGTTAGGTTAGATGTATTGTAGATTGATGTAGGGAGCTTTTTGGTAGCAATTGGATCGATTTAGAGGCAATAAGTAAGATGACACAAATTCTGTTCTTGATCGTATCTTGATGATTTTTGAGAGTTAGGCTTAGTTTGATAGTGGAATCCACTCAGTGAAGCATGGTGATGATGTTAGACACCATAATTTGGAGTTTGGTGTGGTTTGATTCTTGAGTGATTTCTGAGATTTTGATCGTGATTTGAGTAGGATGGGTTTCAATGTTATTGATTAGCATGGTTAGATTCAGTGGGAAAAATGGAGTGGATTAGTGTTTTTAATTTTGATTTTTGATGAGGAATTGAAGGAATACGAATGAGGAAGAGGAAGCTTGAACTCTGAACTTCCATGGATTCTTTCCTTCCAAACCAGTTTGAATGAAGAAGACAACCTCATAGCCATTGGATTAGACTGAAGACTTTGACCAGGGAAGGATCTAACGGCCACGGATTGATTTAAGTTTGTGAAGGATTCTGAGTGATGAAACGATGCGTTTCATTTAATTGTTGTTTGGGGCTTAAGTCACTAATTGATATCAGCACCCCACTTCTGGCCCAGTCTGGATAATGAACTGAGAGAATGTGTTATTCACACCACGCGCTTATCCATTTCTTTTGATTTTCATTTTATTTTTTCATTTCATTCATGGTTATTGAATAATCCATAAAAAATTGAAAAATGACTCAATTAATTCCATTCTTTTTTCCATGGATTCATGATTGAATCTAGATTGTTTTAGATGAAAAATATTAATATTTCATGCATTTTTGATTTTATTTGCATTTGTTGAATTTTAATTGATATTAAAATAATCATGGTTGATACTTGATTTTGTTGAATTTGGTTTGATCATTTGATGATGATTCTTGCCTTGATTGTTTGTGTGTAGCTAGAATAGATATACATGTTCCCCCTAGATTTTTCTCACATTTTTGTGATGAATGTAAGTGGTAGTTTTAGGTTGAAACTTTAGGAGCTCCATTTTTAGGGTTTTTGGTTGATACCTTATGATTTAGGTTTTATATCTAGAACTTGGTGGATGATTCAACCTCTGACTTTTGTGTGGTAGATTCATGATTGAATTAGGGTCCCTTAGGAATTTTTGTAGGAATTTACAATGTAGTTTACTATTTTTGTTTGATTTTAGTTTAGGTGCTAACTTTAGATGATTCTAATACACTAATTCAACTAGAATGACTTCTTTAGTTCCCTTAGATAAGGGTTTTGTCTCTCTTGCTCTTGGATGATGTTGAAGACAAGTTTGGGCTACCATGGAATGCTTAAAGAAGCTTGGATGTGAAGATCTTCCCTTCTTTTGATGTAGTGTTGATTAGGTGTTAAGATTAGGGTTTGTAGGCAGAGTTCTAGATAGATTCTCTTCCTTCATAAACATGGAAGATCTTGATCACTTCCATTCTTCCCTATGATGTAAGGTCCCTTTGTAAAGGCCTCATCCCTCCTTTGGTAGGATGTGTGGCTCTTTACAAGTTGGTAGAACCTTTGAGGGTCCCTTTCTCTGATGATAGGATGCTTAGTGGTGACCTTTGGTCTTCACTTTGCTACCAAGCATCCAAACTTTGCTCTTGTTAGATGAATCTTTCTCCCTTGATAGAGGATGGAGTTCCTTGCTTGAGGAGATTGAGTGCTAGAAGTTGATACTTCTCTGTGTTTGAAGACTACCTTTGGAGCTGAAGCTTGAGGATCAAGAAGAACAAGTTGACACTTGTGAAAGAGATCAAATTGAAATTGAGTGAAGAGCTGAGGCTTGAAGAAGAAAGAATAAGTTGATACTTATGTTGATACAGTAAGAGCCTGCAGGGACCAAGTTGATACTTGATATTAGGAGTGAAGCCTGAAGGTGGAGTTCACTTTGGAGCTGAGGCCTAGAGAAGAGAGAATAAGCTGATACTTATGTGGATGTGTTGTAAGCTTGAAGAAGCAAGTTGATACTTACTATTGAAGATGATAGCCTTGAAGAGCAGTTGAAGACTGAGGACTGAGCTGATGTCAGAAGGATTGATCTGCTTTCTTTCCTGTCTGTTTGCTTGCTGTGCAACTGTATTGATGTGACTTGTTTGACTTGCTTGATGCATTAGAATAAGTTCATATTTAGACTGATGTAAACTAGGAGCATGATTGCACTAGAGGTTGAGTTGATCCCTCTGCTTGTGTTGTTACTGTATGGCTTTGCTTGCGGGTATTCGGTAGAGCCCAGCTCCCTTGCCTATGTGGTCTGTGTTTTGCTTGATGGCATTTCATTTCTTCTGTATGATTACAGTTATTATATTTTGCTTGATAGCATGTTATTTCTCCTGTATGATTACAGTGATTCATATTGGCTTGAGGTTGAGATGAGCTTGTGGAGGCTAATGCCCCACACACATTTCCTCCCTCACTTGCATTGCATGGATTTTATTACAGTTGTTTCCTGTACTGTTTACTGTTTAAGCTGATGCTTCTCTGTTTCTGCTTATCATTGACATGATCCCCTCGGAATCTCACTTCCTTTGATAAGGAAGTGATGATTAGAACTTTAGGTTGAAACCTATGCATGATAACTTCTAGGAGTTCCCTGTTTCAAACTTCAACTATAGGATGAATCCTTGGCATGATAACATTAGGACTTGATAGCCTCCCCTTAGTTGTCCCTCTCTTTTCTCATCTCAAAACAAATTAAAATACAGTAATAAAGGTTAACTGATGTCGTATGTTACGAGCCTTAAGCTATCTGAGAAAGGGTTGTCGGAGAGTTTCTTTTCGACAACTTGGATGTTTAGTATGGCACCCTTTGGGTGACATGCGACACATTCGCTCTCAGGTCATAGTATCTAGTGCGATATTGGTTACAAACATCCATAAAAAACAGTTCTTCCGTAAAAGACAGAAAACAAACTTCAAACTTTTTTGCCCTGTGGGCCCATAAGTCAAAGGAAAACTTTTCTGAAGAAAAGAGTGTCGTTAACTCCCAGTTCTACCGCAAACGGTAACGCCTAAGTCTCCAAGGGTCGAGCTGCGTACACCAAACTGCTGGAACTGTTTGTTAACCCTACTCGATAAAACAGATGAATCCGAATTCCCGTAATCCGTGGTATCCCGAACTACATAAGCTCTGATCTCTCATATCTGTTGAGAGTACGTAGGCACAGTACTGACGTATTGGCGAGCCACCTTCCCCATAACCTGTAGAAAGTCGAACTACGTTGAATCTGATTTCTCATTCTCTTATGAGAATACGTAGGCATAAAGTGCGACGCTTCGCCGAGTCATTTTCTTTTCTTTTTAAGCCAGCCTTGATAGGTAGATAGGTAAAACCAACCCGTCAGATAAACACAAGCGTGGATCCCATCGAGTACGATGGACGTGAGGGGTGCTAATACCTTCCCCTTGCGTAACCGACTCCCGAACCCAGACAATGGTTGCGATGACCTTGTCTTATACCTTTTCGTTAGGTTTTTCCGATCGTTCCCTTTCCCGTTCTGAGGGATAACTAACGAAAGGTGGCGACTCTTCTGTTTTGCCGGCACCTTATTTTCGCGGTAGCGACAGCTGGCGGCTCTGCTGGGGACTCTGGTTCTCTAAGCGAGTCTTGTCTTGGATTCTCTTCCTAGCTGCCTGGGCAATCCCCAGCAGCTGGAGACTCTGCTGGGGACTTGATAGTTTCCTGGGATCCAACGTCCCTTATGCGAGTCAGTTTGGGGATCCAACGTCCCCTGCGAGAGTCAGTCCTAGCGCTTGTATGATTACTTGTTGGGTTATGTTTATTTATCACATTTTATTTCCCGCACTTTATTTCCAGTATGATATGATTATCTGTGCTGTTGTGGGAAGGGCATTCTAATGAGTGAGAAGCCAGACCCAGGCTTGAGTGAACTTAGCATTAGTTGTGGAAATTAGTGGGCACGTGCTTGCTTTGCAGGCACTAGTGTCTCATGAAATCCACGCTCAGACGAGGTTCTCCCGGTTGACTTCTTTTCCGGCCCTTTGGGCCTGAGGGGTTGTTGGTTTGGAGGATTGTCGACTCTGGGGACCGATCATTTGGAATTCAGCTGAGTGAGGCCGCTTCAGGAGACAGTAATGCCACACCTTCTGGGTATCGTATCACCCCTCTTGAATGTCTGTGACGGTGATAACCGCATAGGATGCCGAACTTGTGTCAGTTTAGGTCCATACGTGTGAGCAGGGTCGGATTTGTTGCAGGAAACCTTAACCTTCAGACTACCTGGTTTTCTTGATAGTGAATCAGTTTTGTTGGTATCAGAGGTTCTCATCATCAGATGTATATGTGTTCTTGATAGAGCAGATTCAGGGTCCTGTATCAGAGGTCCTTATTATCAGATGTGTGTTCTTGACATAGCAGAATTTATAGTCCGATATCATGGTTTTTCTTATTATCAGAGATATGGTTGTTCTTGACAGAGCAGTATTGTGGTTTTGTTGATACAGAATCTTCACCTTCATCTCCTCAACAGCACAGTCATCTTGATCTCCTGCTGCATGATTGCATTTTGCATTGTTTTGCATACTCATTTACATTTCATTAACGTGTGTCTGTGTTGCAGGTACCGTTTCCCCCGATTCAGGTTTTCTTACCTTCTGTTGTGCTATTATGGGTTCTCTGAGGAAGACTGTGTCTTACAAGCTCCCCACTCCTGATGTTGTTCAGCTGACTGGTTTGATTGCTTTGGCAGATAATTCTGTGAGAGACGAATTCAGAAAGTCTTACGGTAAACTGCTCAGTTTGGTTCGTAAACCCTCTGTGTTTGAGTTGAATGGGTTGCACGCCTTGCTGCAGTTCTACGATCCTCCGTTGAGATGCTTTACTTTCCAGGACTTTATTCTCGCACCCACACTAGAAGAGTATGTTGATTTGTTAGGTGTGCCTATCAAGAGTCAGATGCCCTTTGTTCATATGGATGCTAAGCCTAATCTGGCTAGTCTAGCTCCCTCACTTCACCTAGATGCCTCCGAGTTGGTCTTGTCTAGTTGGAACAGGGTTCCCGGTTTCTCCTTGCAGTTCTTAGTGGGAAAGGCTCAGCAGTGCGCCAAAGACGGATGTTGGGTCGTGTTCAACGCCATCCTTGCTCTGTGCATATATGGCATCATTCTGTTCCCCAATATGCTCGACTTTGTAGACTTCGACGCCTTCCACATCTTCGCATCAGGGAATCCAGTCCCTACCTTGATAGGAGATGTCTACCATTCCGTCCACTACAAAAACGAGAACAGAAGGGGTAAGAATGTCTCGTGCTACGTGCCCCTGCTCTACAGATGGCTTGATGGTCACCTACCCAAGAAGGGCCCCTTTGCTTCGTCTGCAGCCACAGTTGAGTGGTCTGAGCGTTTGATGAGTCTGTCAGCGGAGGATATTGTCTGGTTTGATAGAGAAAGGTTGGGTACCGAGATCATCTTCAGCTGCAGTGGGTTTCCGAACGTGCCTTTGATATGCAAGAAGGGCTGTATAAACTATAATCCATCTCTGTTGGTCCGACAGTTTGCTTATGCTTTGAGAGCTCCGTCGAAGGATGAAGAGGTGCAGGAATCTCTGTACCTCACTGGTCTTCTAGAAGGGGATATGTTATCTAAGCTTCAACGCGCTTGGAATGGTGTCAGTAAACGGGGAAAACCATTGCTGGGGAAAAGTAATAGCCAAGCCTACACTCCGTATGTGACCTGGATCAGAGCCAGAGCAGATGCTATAGGGATGTCGTTTCCTCCTGCCAAGCCAGAAAGCCCTCCAGTGATTGAAGAGCCTACCACCGTGTCTATTCAGCAGCATAATCAGGTGTTAGCTGAGAGAGATGAGTTGAAAAAGGCAAACGAAGAATTGGAGAAAGAATTGTCTCAGCTCAGAAGCGAGAGAAGCGAAGCCGTCCATTCCTTCAAGAGGCAGACAGAGCTGGTGAACCAGTTAGGGACAGATTTGACTAAGCAGATAGCTGAGCATGAGCGCTTGGGTCGAGACTTCAAAGCTGTCAATGATGTACTGGCCACTAAAAAGCAGCACTTGGATGAAGCGTACCGGAGAATATCCAAGTTTAATCAGCATTGGAAGGCCACCCTAGCCAACGGCAAGGAGCGGGAGGATAAGCTGAAGCAACAAATCTCCAAGCTGAAAGCCCAGGTGAAGGCTAGTGAGAAGAGGTTTGATGAAGAGACCGCTCGCAGATATGCCGCTGAGGGACAACTCAACAAGGCTCTTGCTAACCTGAAGGAGCGCAAGCTGATGTTTGAATCCAAGAAGCGGAAGTTAGAAGATTGTTTCGGCGAAGGAGCATGGGAAGACTCAGTTGAAGGTCTTCAGTACACCATTATGCAGAGAGAGTTACTCGTCGAAGGGTTACTCACTCGGCCTTATCATCCAGAAACGAAGGGGTTGTTAGAAGAGTTTTGCGCCCGTGGCCGTGCTTGACTATTTGTAATCCTTTTGTGTTGATCATTGTTGTACGCTGACCATCACCAGGCTTGTTGGTTGAGGTCATGCTATTGATTCAGCTTGTACTCAGTGACGTTGTGTACCGCCTTGATGGGCTTTCTTTATATATATGAGATGTTATTTCCATGACTGGACTCGGACTTTTTATTATCAGCACTGGCACTCAGGCACTAGGATCGGGGGAAATCTCCCTAACACACAGACACACGTTTGCATTTGCATGAAGCATATGCATAACGAGCACTTTGTCGTTTTTCTAACCCTTTGTGTATGCAGGTTGTTCCAGGATTGATCAAAGGCCAATCCACCGCTATCCGACCAAAGCAAATCGAGCTAGAGCTATGGAGCAAGTGCAGACTGACGTTCAAGAACTCCGAGAGAGGATGGACCGCTTCATGGAACTCATGCAAGTGGTCGCCAACGGCCAGGATCAGCTCAGAACATTGGTCCAGCCTCTGATTTCAAGGGTTGACAGCAATGGTGTACTCCATGGTGGGACTGTTCCAACCCCTCCACCTGTTGAAACTCCTCAGAATGGTGTCCCCGTGACTGGGGGGAACGGTAGTGCCAACGGCAATGTGATCACTAACATGGGGCTCAATGGTAATACGACTGGCGTCGATAATGGGAATTTTGAAGCTAATGTCAATGTTGGGCTGGGCAACGGCAACACAGGTGTTGGAAATCTGTATGGGCCTCAGCCATGGTTAGAAGATCGTCAAGACGATGTGTTCTCACAGAGAGGTGCTGAAGGAGAGCTGACTGCTGAAGCACGTCTGAGGTTTAAGGCACTCGAGGACAAGATGAGGAATTTCGAGAACCTGAACACTATGGGTGTTGACATGTCCAAGTTGGGACTGATTGCTGATTTCAAGGTGCCTCCCAAGTTCAAGGTACCCGACTTTAAGAAGTACAAGGGCACCACTTACCCTCGCGTCCATTTGAGATCATACTACCGGAAAATGTCCGCTCACTCTGAAGACGAGAAGTTGCTGATGCACTTCTTTCAGGAGAGCTTGTCCGGGCCCTCCCTGGAATGGTACATGAGTCTGGAACCTACCAGTGTGCGCACGTGGAAGGAACTTGCTGAAGCATTCGTGCACCATTACCAATATAACAGCGACTTGGCCCCGAACCGGGTCCAACTGCAAAATTTGTCACAAAGGAACAACGAAGGGTTCAAAGAATACGCCCAGAGGTGGCGTGAATTAGCAGCTAGGGTTCAGCCGCCGATGGTTGAACGAGAGCTTGTTGAAATGTTCGTAGCCACCCTCCCAGGGGTTTATTACGAGAAATTGGTCAGCAGTATGTCTGGAAGCTTCTCAGATCTCATTATCACGGGTGAGCACGTTGAAAATGGGATCAAACTGGGGGAAATTCAAGGTGATCTGTCCTCAGCTGGAGGAGGAAAGAAACCATATGGTGGCAAAAGATGGGAAGGAGAGACGAGCGCCGTGTCCAACGCTCGAAGGAAAGGCAAAGGCCAGTATCAGCAGGTGGCTAGTATAACCATCCCCGCTGTCCAACAGCCACAGCAGCAACAGCCGAATCAGCAAGGGTACAGGAAGTATCAGAACAGGGCACCTCTGTCAAGTCGTCACCTTGAAACGCCGCCCATGTCTTATGCTCAATTGTTACAGACTCTGCTTCAGTTACAGCTAATCCAGAAGAGAACCCTGGATCCCTTGACAGGGGCACCTCCGACAGGTTATGATGCGAATGCAACATGTGAGTTTCACTCAGGGGCACCAGGCCACACAATAGAAAACTGCAAAGCCTTCAAGCACAAGGTGCAGGATATGGTGGACGCTAAGATCATCAATTTCTCAGATAATGTGCCAAATGTCACGAAGAACCCTATGCCGAATCATAGGGGAGGTGGGGTAAATGCCATTATTGAAGATGAGAGTTTAGATTTATTGACTGATGTCAAGGATCTGAAAACACCGCTTAGCTTCGTTAAAGCCAAGCTGATGAAAAGAGGTTTCTTCCCGGGCTGTGGAGAACTGTGTATGGGCTGTGCGATTTGTCCTGAGGGATGTGAACAGTTGATAGAGGGGATTCAGAGTCTAATGACCGAAGGAATCTTGCAGTTTAGCCGAAGGGCCGAAAGCGGATCGGGAGAGGTAATGCTGAAGCAAGATGATGAGGTTGCCACCATCACCATCCCTCGTCGGACGATCACTATTTTTGCACCCAGGCCGCCCACGATTATCATCACCAAGGCTGGGCCGATACCTTTCGAAAGCACCAATGCTGTCCCATGGCATTATGGGGAAGACGTCTACTGCAACAGACAGAAGTTGGAATTGGAACCATCAGGGTTGTGTGTGGATAACCTAGTGGGAATTGGCGGAATCACTCGTAGCGGGAGAGTATTTTCTCCACCTGAGATCGTGGCGGACAAAGCGGACAAAGCTGATGTAATTGATAAAGGAAAGAGTAAAGTCGTTGAAGAAACCCCTCGTGGGGTAGAGAAAGACTTACTTGTTAAAGACGCTGAAGAGTTTATGAGGTTGATTAAGAAGAGTGACTACAAGATCGTGGATCATCTCCATCAAACACCCTCGAAAATTTCCATCCTAAATTTGTTGCTGTGTTCTGAGGCACATCGCAACGCGCTGCTGAAGGTGTTGAATGCCACGTATGTACCGCAGGAAATATCGGTCAACCAGTTGGAAGGGGTCGTAGCCCACGTGAATGCTGGAAACGGGTTAGGGTTCACTGACCTGGAGCTGACGCCGAAGGGAAGAAACCACAACAGTGCCCTGCACATCTCGATAGAGTGTAGGGGAACGATTATGTCTCATGTGTTGGTGGACACGGGGTCGTCACTCAATGTTCTTCTGAAGAAAGCATTGATGAAGTTAGATACTCGAGGACTGATTTGCACACCCAGTGATCTGGTTGTGAAAGCGTTCGATGGAACCAAACGTCATGTTTTCGGGGAAGTGACGCTACCAATCCAAGTTGGGCCGGAAACATTCGACGCAGTCTTCTACATCACGGACATCATGCCTACCTACAGCTGTCTCCTAGGTCGGCCATGGATCCACTCTGCTGGCGCCGTGACCTCCACGTTGCACCAGAAACTCAAGTATGCTGTTGGAGGAAGCATCGTAACTGTTTGTGGCGAGGAAGATATAATGGTGAGCCATTTGCCGTCCTTCAAATATGTTGAGATGGATGGAGAAATCCACGAAACCCTATGTCAGGCGTTCGAAGCTGTTAAAGTCAAGAACGTAGCTCCTGTAATCACTGAGAAACCAGAGATGACTCTCTCTTCATTCAAGGAAGCCCGGGCCGTTGTTCAAGCCGGATCTACCTCAGGCTGGGGGCAGATTCTAGAGATACCCAACAAGCAGGACAAGTTTGTGTTGGGATATTCTCCTGCGGCTGAAGCCTCCTCTTCTCACAGTGCGTCGCGAGGTAAAGGGCCGATCCAGTTTACAAGCGGCGGAGTAATATTTGAAAGTGTCAACGCAGTGTCTGAAGACGGCGAAGACAGTGATTGCGACCTAGACTCTTGGATCCAGCCAAGCAAATCAGGCGAGAGCCTCAACAACTGGTCTATCAGGGATATCATCCAAGTGACAGGCAAAGAGTAATGATTTACTTTCTCCAATCATTGTACAACCCTATGTCCTACCCGGGGCATAGTGGTTTTATTGTCAGGGCCTTGTTTGATTATGTACATGCATTTTACCAATAAATCAAAAGGCGTTTTTCTTCGTATTCAAATATTGTGATCTCTGTTATTCCTATTTTATATTTGTTTTGAAGAACAACAAAATGGAAATGGGGTTTGTGCTAACCTGCATATCCTTGTTTTAAGCTTAACCCTTGTTATTGCAGGATCCACATAGCAGATGACATCGACTCTGGACCTTCTACGACTCACTTCGACTTCGATTGCCCGATCTATCAAGTCGAAGAAGAGATTGATGAAGACGAAGACCTTCCCGAAGAGTTGGCCCGCTTATTGAAACAAGAAGAGAAAGTCATTCTGCCTCACGAAGAAGAGATCGAGATTGTGAATCTGGGTTCTGAAGAACTGGTCAGGAATGTCAGGATAGGAGCCGCGTTGCAGAGTGATGTCAAGCAGAGATTGGTCGAGATGCTAAGAGAGTATAGTGACGTCTTTGCTTGGTCATACGAAGATATGCCCGGACTTGATACTGACATTGTGGTCCACCACTTGCCGCTGCGAGAAGATTGTCCTCCCGTCAAGCAGAAGCTTAGGAGGACACGACCAGATATGGCCGTTAAGATCAAAGAAGAAGTGCAAAAGCAGCTCGATGCTGGCTTCTTAGCGGTCACTACTTACCCTCCGTGGGTCGCCAACATAGTGCCTGTACCGAAGAAGGACGGTAAGGTGCGAATGTGCGTCGATTATCGGGATTTGAATAGGGCGAGCCCTAAAGATGATTTCCCGCTCCCTCATATTGATGTGTTGGTCGACAATACAGCCCAGTTCTCCGTATTTTCGTTCGTGGGTGGCTTCTCCGGTTACAATCAGATCAAGATGGCGCCGTAGGACATGGAGAAAACTACGTTTATCACACCTTGGGGAACATTTTGCTACAAGGTAATGCCTTTCGGTTTGAAGAACGCAGGGGCCACTTACCAACGAGCAATGGTCACTTTGTTTCATGACATGATTCATCATGATATTGAAGTCTATGTTGATGACATGATTGCGAAGTCCCAAACGGAGGAAGGACATCTGGTCAATTTGCTGAAGCTTTTTGAGAGGCTTAGGAAGTTCAGGTTGAGGCTGAATCCTAACAAGTGTACTTTCGGAGTACGGTCTGGAAAGCTACTGGGGTTTATCGTGAGTGAAAGAGGCATTGAGGTTGATCCTGCGAAGATAAAAGAAATACAAGAAATGCCAGCGCCAAAAACAGAAAAAGAAGTTCGTGGTTTCCTGGGCAGAATAAACTACATTGCAAGGTTTATTTCTCAGCTCATGGCCACGTGTGAACCGATGTTCAAACTACTAAAGAAAGACCAGGCGATTATCTGGAACGAGGATTGCCAGAAGGCATTCGATAAGATAAAACAGTATCTGCAGGAACCTCCAATCTTGATACCCCCAGTGGTCGGAAGACCCCTAATCATGTACTTGACAGTTCTTGAGAATAGTATGGGGTGTGTTCTCGGTCAGCATGACGAGACGGGAAGAAAGGAGCATGCCATTTACTACTTGAGTAAAACGTTCACGGATTGTGAGTCTCGTTACTCGATGCTGGAGAAAACGTGTTGTGCACTAGCCTGGGCTGCCAAACGTTTACGACAGTACATGCTCAATCACACCACCATGCTAATTTCGAAGATGGATCCGATCAAGTATGTCTTCGAGAAGCAAGCGCTTTCGGGCAGGATTGCCAGATGGCAAATGGTGTTGATCGAATATGACATTCAGTACGTTTCCCAGAAGGCCATCAAGGGCAGCGTATTGTCTTAATACCTTGCCGAACAGCCGATCGAGGATTATCAGCCGATGAAATTTGAATTCCCTGATGAGGATATCATGTTTCTCAAAGCAAAAGACTATGATGAACCGTTGCCCGACGATGGGCCAGATAAGAAATCCCAATGGAAATTGATATTTGACGGGGCGGTTAATTCTTATGGAAGTGGTATCGGGGCGATCATCACGACTACCCATGGATCCCACATCCCGTTCACTGCGAGACTGGCGTTTCCAGTCACCAATAACGAAGCGGAGTACGAAGCATGCATCATGGGGCTAGAAGAGGCAGTTGATTTGAGAATCAAGAACCTAGATGTATATGGTGACTCGAAGCTTGTGATCAACCAGATTAAAGGGGAGTGGGAGACTCGTCAATCGAATTTGGTGCCGTACATGAACTATGGTAGAAGGCTGCTTCCGTTCTTTGACCGAGTGAAACTCCATCATGTGCCCAGAGCTGAAAACCAGATGGCTGATGCCTTAGCCACGTTGGCTTTGATGTATAAAGTCAATTTTTGGAATGAAGCTCCAAGAATTGTTCTTTATCGTCTTGATAGACCGGCATTCATCTTTGCAATCTAGGAAGCCTCCGACGGCAAGCCATAGTTCCATGATATCCAGACCTTCCTTATGACTAAGGAGTATCCCGCGGGAGCGTCAACCCAGGATAAGAAGACTCTGAGGAGGCTGTCTGGAAATTTTTATCTCAATACTGATGGAGTTTTGTATAAAAGAAACCACGATCTCGTGCTACTCAGATGTGTAGATGAGAAAGAAGCGAGTATGCTCATGGAGGAAGTCCATGAAGGCACATTTGGTACGCACGCCGGTGGGCATGCTATGACAAGAAAGATCCTGAGAGAAGGATATTACTGGCTGACGATGGAATCAGATTGCTTTAAATTCGCGAAGAGATGTTATAAATGCCAGATTTATGCTGATAAGATTCACGTGCCGCCGTGCCCGTTAAATGTCATGTCCTCCCCGTGGCCGTTCTCCATGTGGGGCATCGACATGATAGGCAAGATCGAACCCACCGCATCTAACGGTCATCGCTTCATTCTAGTAGCTATCGACTACTTCACCAAGTGGGTGGAGGTAGCCTCGTATGCTAATGTGACCAAGCAGGTGGTGGCTAAATTCATAAAGAGGGACATTATCTGTCGTTACGGAACTCCCGAGCGGATCATCACTGATAATGGTTCGAATCTGAATAACAAGATGATGAAGGAGTTGTGCCAGAGTTTCAAGATTGAACACCACAACTCATCTTCTTACCGGCCGAAGATGAATGGCGCCGTTGAAGCGGCCAATAAGAACATCAAGAAGATTGTACAGAAGATGGTTGTGACCTATAAGGATTGGCACGAGATGTTGCCATTTGCATTGCACGGTTATCGTACCACGGTGCGTACATCAACCGGGGCAACTCCTTTCTCCTTAGTCTATGGTATGGAAGCTGTCCTGCCGTTAGAAGTTGAGATTCCTTCTTTACGAGTTTTGGTTGACGTGAAACTCGACGAGGCAGAATGGATTAAGAACCGACTAAACCAACTCAGCCTGATGGACGAGAAGAGGTTAGCATCGATTGCACATGGTCGTCTGTACCAAGCAGAATGAAGAAAGCTTATGATAAGAAGGTGCGTCCTAGAAGCTTTCAGACGGGTGATCTCGTCCTGAAGAAGATTCTTCCTCCATACTCCGATCACCGGGGCAAGTGGACTCCCAATTACGAAGGTCCGTACGTCGTCAGCAAGGTCTTCTCGGGAGGAGCCTTGTTGTTATCCACGATGGATGGCGAAGATTTCGCATCCCCGGTGAATGCGGACGCAGTTAAAAAATACTTTGCTTAAAGAATGACTCGCTGGAAAGAAAAAGAATATCCAGGCAAAAATGGGGCATCCCAGCGAACCATAAAAAAGGAAAAAGGTTCGGGCAAAAATTAGGGATATAAAGAAAAGAATGTACACCCGCAAAGTCGAAAACCTGGAAGGGCGACTTTGGCAAAAAAGGGTATCCCGGTGAATCGAAAACCCGAAAGGGCGATTCAGGCAAAAGTTAGGTATTTGAAAAAGTAAATGACTGCGTTCCGCGTGTGGACTGTATTTGTTTAGTGGTTTGGAGGACCTGAGGGCCGTTTATCTGAATCAATCTCTTCTGAAGCTGAAGCGTCGGAGAAGTATCGAAGTCGAGTGGGTCATAGAGGGATCAACTCATGGTGTTCGTCTATGCCTCATTGCCGACATTTGTATATATACTGATGTATATTTATGTTTTATATTTGAGCAACTTCCTCATTCCAGGAGCTTGCATCTGTTGTAAAACATTTTTACCCATTCAGGGGTTCGTTATCAATAAAATGTATACTATTCAGCAATTATGTTTGCCTGTTTAGCATCTATCTGTTTTGTTTGCGAAAAGAACGCCGATGTTTTTGATAAAATGCGCATACATAAACTTACTGGCCTAGGCCACTGATTGTTGAAACAATGAATTACTTGAACATTGTCACAAGATGATAACCTTGATAGGTCCCTTTGGGAAGGGTATCTTGTCTGTTTGTCTGTGTTGTTGCAGGTGTAGCATATACCAGGCAGTACGCCGTATGCGTCCCCAAGTAAGATGATTCCTTCTTCTCCATCAAGTTCAGTAGCACCTCCCCGTGAAGTTTGAACATGAGATCGTAGGCATTGATATGTCTCCCCAAGCAGAGAAGATTCTCTCCCCAATCAGATGCATCCTGAAGGATCGTCGCTTCCCTAGCTGAGTCATACACTGAAGTGTGCAGCACTCGATGGTTCAGGACTGAAGTCTCCAGCGGAATTGAAATTCCCCACAGAGTCGTACTCTCCCCAGTAAGCAGGATGATTCCTTCTTCCCCAGCCGAGTATGCCAACCCCCAAGAGAGCCGAGTCCTTGGAAAGCGTTCAGGCCATGATTGGTTTTCTCCAGTAGGGTGTTGAATAGGTGATGCTGTATTTCCCCACCGGAGTCGTTATCTCCAGGAAAGATTAGTCGCGAAGGCCGCGCAGTTTATTTCTGCGATTGATATCGTTTCCTCGATAGTTTGTGGTTTGAACACCCAGATGAGCAGGTTCAGGTTCTCGTAGAGCTTTATTCCCCTGCAGCAGTCGACTGAAGTTCGTTTCCCCAGGCGGAGTCCAATTGAGATTGGTGTAACTTCTTCTCCTTGGCGGGATGGTTCTTCCTCTCCACCAGAGTGGACCTTTCCCCTTGACAGGAGGATTCTCCCTTCAGCATTTATTTTGCTGATGGGGTCGTAGCATTTTGCATGATTGCATAGCATTTACGCTAAATGCATAGCATTTCCACCGTGTGGAGCATTGCGCCACTGTCAAACATATGCATATGAATCATGAGCTAGGTCGTTACCGTTCTTGTTTTGCAGGTGTTCCCCGACAGGGTGTCTGCTCAGGATGATTCCTGAAATCTCAGAAGAGTTGTGTGGCTCAGGATGATTCTTGAATTCCCCCAGCAAAGTCGTTTGCCCAAGATGATTCTTGAATTCTCCAGCGAAGGTGTTTGTTTAAGATGATTCTTAAAATCCCCAGTGAAGTCACCAAAGAGAGTTGCTTAAGTTGATGCTTAGAGTCCCCGGCAGAGTGTTTGCTCAGGATGATTCCTGAAATTTCCAGCAGAGTTATTGGTTCAGGATGATTCTTGAAGTCCCCGACGGAGTTATTTGTTCAAGATGATTCTTGATTTCCTCAGCTGAGTTGATTCACCCAGAATAATTTCTGGATCCCCGAAGCAGAGTTACTTGATAGTTCTCCAGAATCTCCAGCGGAGATGTGTCATCCCCAGCATGTTTCCAATAGAGAAGTTGAAATTCCCTTGAAGACTTGATGATTGAAGTCCGGCAGCGGTGCCAAAACCCCAGACTTAGTGATGAAGTCCAGTTGCGGTGTCGAAGCAGTTTGCCTAGCTGACGCAGGGTGCCTGACGGTGAAAGATTGTATATCCTTATTAGTCCCTGATTGATTAAGGATCCCATTTGAAGACTTACTGATGAAGTCCAACTGTGATGTCGACGTAGTTCTCCTAGCTGATGCGGAGTGCCTGACGGTAAAAGATTGTATATCCTTATTTGGTTCATGATTGACCAAGAATTCTATTCCCGACTTACTGACGAAGTCCGGCTGACGCCCGAAAATTTCTTTGAATGCCCGACGGCATAATTAACTTGATTGTTAAAAAGTTCCTAATGACCTGATGAGTCCCGAGGAATCCTTTTGCTGCAATGACGTAGGATGCCTGACGGCATGATCAACCATTCATCACCGGTTACCGAGTGACCAGTGAGCCCTTGATGACTTGAGGACGAAGATCTACAGCAAAATCAGATGATCATCCTGACGGAGATTTGAGCTTAGACCCTTCACCAATTACCGTGTGACTAATTCCCCAGCAGAGTTGTCGTGCAACTGACATGCTCAGTTTTGAAGATGTTCCTAACAATCAGAGTATCGTTTACTTGTGCGTGGTTGGCAAATCACGCGTTACCGTGTAACCAGAGATCTCTCGATGATTTGAGGACGCAATGATAACAGATAAATCATAGAATCATCCTGACGGAGGTTCAGATCAATGGTTCTCCAGCTAGTGGCCGTGCAATTATTATTTCAGTTTCCGAAGATTTGTTCCCATCAGAGTACCGTGTACTTGTGCAGTTGGCAAATTTCCGGGTTTGTTGGTATTCAACCGTCTTTCACCTTAATTGTTTGAGAGCCGTTCGCTTCTCACCCAGTCAGGTCCAAGCCGTTTGAATAGGGGCAGCTGTTGCACCCCAAAATTTGCCCAACATTTCTTCACCTAGCTTATGTTTCATTTCTTTCACATTAGCATTGTCATTTGCATTTCATTGACATGTGTGTAGGAGATCAAGAGGTATGATTACCAATCAAGATCTATACAAGGCTTTGAAGCTAGCTAAGAAGGTTATTCAGATGTTCAAGGGTTGATATCCTTGTCAGAGGAGTTAAAAGATCCTCAGAGAGAGTGGTTGAAACCAAGAGTGTGTAGGTCTCCTAACTTGAGAGTTGTGGGAAGCCATCAGATGATTCTGAAGCCATGAAGTTGGACTTGAGGTCTTGAGAGAGCTCATATGAAGTTTTGAAGATCACTTTAAGGCCTAGACAGGTCATTGTGCAAGATTAAGAAGACTCAGCCATGAGTGGTGCAACTAGGGTTTGACTGGGTCAACCCTAAGTCAAATGATGATTTAAAGAAGGTTGATACCTAATTCAAGAGCCATGTGATCATGGATTGATGCATTGAGATGTTATAAGTATGATTCCAAGGTTAACTCATCATGATTGAAGGGTTTGAGAAGTGGCAAGCTAGGGTTTCTAAGGCTTGACAGTGTAAAATCCCCTAGCTTAACCCCTATCTTCAAGGCAATTTAGCTCAAGATGTGATTGTAATATCATCTTTCCCCCAACATGATTGTTGTAGAGCATGATCTTAGCTTTAATTTTAGTGCTAGAAGTCCTTGATAGGATTTATAGAACTCAAGTTATGACTTTGACAAGTTACAAGTCATCTGAGGCATGTGAATTTGGAGCTTGAAAGTTACCCAACTTGCATGAAACTTTTGCCCTAGAAGGATGATTCCTATGAACTTTTGGTCAACATGAATGTTGTTCCTTATCCTATTAGCTTTCTAGAGAGTACTAGAAGTCCTTGATAGGATTTGTAGAACTCAAGTTATGGCTTTGACAATTCAAGGGTATTTTGGGCATTTGTAAATTACAGGTCATTTCAATCATAAGTCCATAACTCCTATTTGCAAGCTTCAAATGGGAAAATGTTCAACACCAAACTTGTTCAAAATGATGTTTTAAGGCTATCCAAGTGGTCATGAGAGGTTGGAATTGCTTGTAACTCAAAATTGCAAAATTGGCTTAAAAAGGAAGAATTAAAGTTCATTAAAAGGACCAAATTTGTGATTTTTCATTCCAAAGCCAAGATAAGGCATGTAATATGTCATTTTGATCAGAAATGACATTTTAAATACATTGGCAATATTACTTTTCTCATTTGAGGTCAAAATCATGGAGTTGCATTTTGTTGCTTAAGACTTAAGTTACATATGCCAAATTACACATAAGATCAAATCCATGGTTCCAACACATCCAAACACACTCAAAATCTCATGTGGAGAGAATTTGGATGAGAATGAGGGAAAATGCAAGCTCCTGCAAGAGCTGTTATGAGCATAGCATGAGATTGAATTTTCCATGACATGAGATATTGAAATTCTCATTAGATTGATCCAGAACTTTCTAGATCATCCAGTCATGTTCTATATAAACACATCAAGTGATCCAAGGCCAAGGTTGGTGAGAACTGAGAGAGGAGAGTGAGATTGCATTTTGAATTTGCACATTGCAAATCAAAATATGTTACAGCCATTGGAGCCATTTCAGTCCAAGTTCTTGATCCCAATAGCTTGCTCTAGGGTTGGTGATTGATCCCAGATCAAATTCAAGGCAAAACTGTGGGAGAATCGTGAGTTGGCCATTGGAGTTGGAAGCTTGCAACTCAGAATCGGGTTCAAGAATTCAAGGCGTTTCAACTCATTTCTTTGCATACAGAACCTTCCTTGGATGCTAGTGAAGGAATCTGGAGCTTATTGAAGGTTGATTTGAAGATTTAACCACTCTGTTCATCAAGAATTTGCAGGTATGTACTTTTCATCGTGCAGCTTAATTTAAGCATAATCAATAGGAATTGTTAGGTTAGATGTATTGTAGATTGATGTAGGGAGCTTTTTGGTAGCAATTGGATCGATTTAGAGGCAATAAGTAAGATGACACAAATTCTGTTCTTGATCGTATCTTGATGATTTTTGAGAGTTAGGGTTAGTTTGATAGTGGAATCTACTCAGTGAAGCATGGTGATGATGTTAGACACCATAATTTGGAGTTTGGTGTGGTTTGATTCTTGAGTGATTTCTGAGATTTTGATCGTGATTTGAGTAGGATGGGTTTCAATGTTATTGATTAGCATGGTTAGATTCAGTGGAAAAAATGGAGTGGATTAGTGTTTTTAATTTTGATTTTTGATGAGGAATTGAAGGAATACGAATGAGGAAGAGGAAGCTTGAACTCTGAACTTCCATGGATTCTTTCCCTCCAAACCAGTTTGAATGAAGAAGACAACCTCATAGCCATTGGATTAGACTGAAGACTTTGACCAGGGAAGGATCTAACGGCCACAGATTGATTTAAGTTTGTGAAGGATTCTGAGTGATGAAACGATGTGTTTCATTTAATTGTTGTTTTGGGCTTAAGTCACTAATTGATATCAGCACCCCACTTCTGGCCCAGTCTGGATAATGAACTGAGAGAATGTGCTATTCACACCACGCGCTTATCCATTTCTTTTGATTTTCATTTTAGTTTTTCATTTCATTCATGGTTATTGAATGATCCATAAAAAATTGAAAAATGACTCAATTAATTCCATTCTTTTTTCCATGGATTCATGATTGAATCTAGTTTTTTTAGATAAAAAATATTAATATTTCATGCATTTTTTATTTTATTTGCATTTGTTGAATTTTAATTGATATTAAAATAATCATGGTTGATACTTGATTTTGTTGAATTTGGTTTGATCATTTGATGATGATTCTTGCCTTGATTGTTTGTGTGTAGCTAGCATAGATATGCATGCTCCCCCTAGATTTTTCTCACATTTTTGTGATGAATTTAAGTGGTAGTTTTAGGTTGAAACTTTAGGAGCTCCATTTTTAGGGTTTTTGGTTGATACCTTATGATTTAGGTTTTATATCTAGAACTTGGTGGATGATTCAACCTCTGACTTTTGTATGGTAGATTCATGATTGAATTAGGGTCCCTTAGGAATTTTTGTAGGAATTTACAATGTAGTTTACTATTTTTGTTTGATTTTAGTTTAGGTGCTAACTTTAGATGATTCTAATGCACTAATTCAACTAGAATGACTTCTTTAGTTCCCTTAGATTAGGGTTTTGTCTCTCTTGCTCTTGGGTGATGTTGAAGACAAGTTTGGGCTACCATGGAATGCTTAAAGAAGCTTGGATGTGAAGATCTTCCCTTCTTTTGGTGTAGTGTTGATTAGGTGTTAAGATTAGGGTTTGTAGGCAGAGCTTCTAGATAGATTCTCTTCCTTCATAAACATGGAAGATCTTGATCACTTCCATTCTTCCCTATGATGTAAGGTCCCTTTGTAAAGGCCTCATCCCTCCTTTGGTAGGATGTGTGGCTCTTTACAAGTTGGTAGAACCTTTGAGGGTCCCTTTCTCTGATGATAGGATGCTTAGTGGTGACCTTTGGTCTTCACTTTGCTACCAAGCATCCAAACTTTGCTCTTGTTAGATGAATCTTTCTCCCTTGATAGAGGATGGAGTTCCTTGCTTGAGGAGATTGAGTGCTAGAAGTTGATACTTCTCTGTGTTTGAAGACTACCTTTGGAGCTGAAGCTTGAGGATCAAGAAGAACAAGTTGACACTTGTGAAGGAGATCAAATTGCAATTGAGTGAAGAGCTGAGGCTTGAAGAAGAAAGAATAAGTTGATACTTATGTTGATACAGTAAGAGCCTGCAGGGACCAAGTTGATACTTGATATTAGGAGTGAAGCCTGAAGGTGGAGTTCACTTTGGAGCTGAGGCCTAGAGAAGAGAGAATAAGCTGATACTTATGTGGATGTGTTGAAATCTTGAAGAAGCAAGTTGATACTTGCTATTGAAGATGATAGCCTTGAAGAGCAGTTGAAGACTGAGGACTGAGCTGATGTCAGAAGGATTGATCTGCTTTCTTTCCTGTCTGTTTGCTTGCTGTGCAACTGTATTGATGTGACTTGTTTGATTTGCTTGATGCATTAGAATAAGTTCATATTTAGACTGATGTAAACTAGGAGCATGATTGCACTAGAGGTAGAGTTGATCCCTCTGCTTGTGTTGTTACTGTATGGCTTTGCTTGCGGGTATTTGGTAGAGCCCAGCTCCCTTGCCTATGTGGTCTGTGTTTTGCTTGATGGCATTTCATTTCTTCTGTATGATTACAGTTATTATATTTTGCTTGATAGTATGTTATTTCTCCTGTATGATTACAGTTATTCATATTGGCTTGAGGTTGAGATGAGCTTGTGGAGGCTGATGCCCCACACACATTTCCTCCCTCACTTGCATTGCATGCATTTTATTACAGTTGTTTCCTGTACTGTTTACTGTTTAAGCTGATGCTTCTCTGTTTCTGCTTATCATTGACATGATCCCCTAGGAATCTCACTTCCTTTGATAAGGAAGTGATGATTAGAACTTTAGGTTGAAACCTATGCATGATAACTTCTAGGAGTTCCCTGTTTCAAACTTCAACTATAGGATGAATCCTTGGCATGATAACATTAGGACTTGATAGCCTCCCCTTAGTTGTCCCTCTCTCTTCTCATCTCAAAACAAATTAAAATACAGTAATAAAGGTTAACTGACGTCGTACGTTACGAGCCTTAAGCTATCTGAGAAAGGGTTGTCGGAGAGTTTCTTTTCGACAGCTTGGATGTTTAGTATGGCACCCTTTGGGTGACATGCGAAACATTCGCCCTCAGGTCATAGTCTCTAGTGCGATATTGGTTACAAACATCCACAAAAAACAGTTCTTCCGTAAAAGACAGAAAACAAACTTCAAACCTTTTTGCCCCGTGGGCCCATAAGTCAAAGGAAAACTTTTCTGAAGAAAAGAGTGTCGTTAACTCCCAGTTCTACTGCAAACAGTAACGCCTAAGTCTCCAAGGGTCGAGTTGCGTACACCAAACTACTGGAACTGTTTGTTAACCCTACTCGATAAAACAGATGAATCTGAATTCCCGTAATCCGTGTTATCCCGAACTACGTAAGCTCTGATCTCTCATATCTGTTGAGAGTACGTAGGCACAGTACTGACGTATTGGCGAGCCACCTTCCCCATAACCTGTAGTTAGTCGAACTACGTTGACTCTGATTTCTCATTCTCTGATGAGAATACGTAGGCATAAAGTGCGACGCTTCGCCGAGTCATTTTCTTTTCTTTTTAAGCCAGCCTTGATAGGTAGATAGGTAAAACCAACCCGTCAGATAAACACAACAAGCGTGGATCCCATCGAGTACGATGGACGTGAGGGGTGCTAATACCTTCCCCTTGCGTAACCGACTCCCGAACCCAGACAATGGTTGCGATGACCTTGTCTTATACCTTTTCGTCAAGCTTTTCCGATCGTTCCCTTTCCCGTTCTGAGGGATAAATAACAAAAGGTGGTGACTCTTCTGTTTTGCCGGCACCTTATTTTCGCGGTAGCGACACACGGTTATTGTACGACGGTACACACATCAACCGGGGCAACTCCTTTCTCACTAGTGTAAGGTATGGAAGCTGTCCTACCGTTGGAAGTTGAGATTCCTTCTTTACGAGTTTTGGTTGACATGAAACTCGATGAGGCAGAATGGATTAAGAACCGATTGAATCAACTCAGCCTGATGGATGAGAAGAGATTAACATCGATTGCATATGGTCGTCTGTACCAAAACCGAATGAAGGAAGCTTATGATAAGAAGGTGCGTCCTAGAAGCTTTCAGACGGGTGATCTCGTCCTGAAGAAGATTCTTCCCCCACATTCCGATCACAGGGGTAAATGGACTTCTAACTACGAAGGCCCGTATGTCATCTGCAAGGTCTTCTCGGGAGGAGCCTTGTTGTTATCCACGATGGATGGCGAATATTTTGCATCCCCTGTGAACGCGGACGCAGTTAAAAAGTACTTTGCTTAAAAATGATCCGCTGGAAAGAAAAAAGAATATCCAGGCAAAAATGGGGCATCCCGGCGAGCCATAAAAAGGAAAAAGGTCCGGGCAAAAATTCGGGATATAAATGAAAAATGTACACCTGCAAAGTCGAAAACCTGAAAAGGCGACTTTGGAAAAAAAGGGTATCCCGGTGAATCGAAAACCCTAAAGGGTGGTTCAGGCAAAAGTTAGGGATTAAAAAGCAAATAACTGCGTTCCACGTGTGAACTCTCATTGTTTAGTGGTTTAGGAAGACCTGAGGGCCGTTTATCCGAATCAATCTCTTTTGAAGCTGAAGCGTCGAAGAAATATCAAAGTCGAGTTGGTCATAGAGGGATCAACTCATGGTGTTCATCTACGCCACATTGCCGACATTTGTGTATACTGATGTATATTTATGTTTATGCTTGCGCAGCTTCCTCATTTCAGGAGCTTGCATCTGTTGTAAAATATTTTGCCCATTCAGGGGCTCGTTGTCAATAAATGTATACTATTCAGTATTTTTGTTTGTTTGTTTAGCTATTATCTGTTTTGTTTGCGAAAAAGAACGCCTGATGTTTTTGATAAAATGCGCATACATAAACTTGCTGGCCTAGGCCGATAATTGTTGAAACATTGAATTACCTGAACATTATCACAGGATGATAGCCTTGATAGGTCCCTTTGTGAAGGGTATCTTGTCTGTTTGTTCATTTTGTTGCAGGGACGTCACCCTCCAGGCAATACGCCAGATGTTTTCCAAGCAGGATGATTCCTTCTTCCCCAGCGAGTTCAGTTGTGTTTCCCTACAGAATCCGAACATGGGACTGTGAGCATTGATATGTCTCCCCGAGCGGAGATAGACTCTCCCCAAACCAGATGTATCCTAGGAAGGATCATCATTTCCCTAGTTGAGTCATGCGCAGAGGTGTATACTCATTCCTCAGCAGTGGGTCAACATGAAGTTGTCTCGTAGAAGATTATCCGTAAGTGTTCAGCTTCCGATAGTTCAGACTGAAGTCTCCGGCAGAATTGAAATTCCCCACAGAGTTGTATTCTCCCCGGCAGGCAGGATTTATTCCAGCATCTGGTTGCGTATCCCCAGCCGAGTTTGCAGTTCCCCCAAGAGAGCTGAGTCCTTGGAAGCCATTCAAGCCATTATTGGTTTTTCCCAGGAGATTATTGAATAGCTGATGCTGTACTTCCCCATCGGAGTCCGTATCTCCAGGAAGATTCTATCTGTGAAGGCCGTGCAGTTTATTTTTGTGATTGACATCATTTCTTCAGCAGTTTGTGGTTCGTATACCCGGTTGAGCAAGTACAGATTCTCGTAGAACTTTATTCCCCTGCAGAAAGTCGTCTGAAGTTCGTTTCCCCAGGTTAAGTCCAATTGAGATTGATGTGATTTCCCCTCGGCAGGATGATTCCTTCTCCACCATCAGAGTGGTTCTTTCTCCTTGACAGGAGGATTTTCCCTTCAGCATTTATTTTGCTGATGGGGTCGTAGCATTTTGCATGATTGCATAGCATTTGCCTTAAACGCGTAGCATTTCCACCGTGTGGAGCATTACGCCATTGTCAAACACATGCATGTGAAACATGAGCTAGGTCGTTACCGTTCTTGTTTTGCAGGCATTCCTCAGCAAGGTTGTTTGCTTAAGATGATTCTTAAAATCCCCAGGGAAGTCGCCAGAGTTGTTTGCTCAAGATGATTCTAAGAGTCCCCGGTGGAGTTGTTTGTTCATGGTGATTCTTGAACTCCTCAGCAGAGTTTATTCATCCAGGATGATTCGGAAATCCCCAAAGCAGAGTTACTTGATAGTTCTCCAGAATCCTCAGCGGAGATGTGTCATCCCCAGCAGGATTTGAACAGAGAAGTTGAAATTTCCTTGAAGACTTGATGATTGAAGTCTGGCAGCAGTGCCAAACTCCTCCTGACTTACTGATGAAGTCCAACTGCGATGTCGAAGTAGTTTTCCTAGCTGACGCGGAATGCTTGACGGCAGAAGATTAGATATCCTTATTGGTTCATGATTGATTAAGGATTCCATTTCTTGACTTACTGATGAAGTCCAACTGCGATGTCGAAGCAGTTCTCCTAGCTGACGAGGATTGCCTGACGACAAAAGTTTAGATATCCCTATCGGTTCATGATTGATTGAGGATTCTATTTCCGACTTACTGACGAAGTCCGGATGACGTCCGAGAATCTCTTTCAATGCCCGACGGCATAATTAACTTGATTGTCAAAAGTTCCTAATGACCCGATGAGTCGCGAGGAATTCTTTTGCTGTCGTGCCGCAGAATGCCTGACGTCAATATCAGCTATGTATCACCAGTTACCGTGTAACCGGTGATCCCTTGATGACTTGAGGAACAAGTTGCAGTGAAATTTGATGATCATCCTGATGGAGATTTGGGCCAGTTGTTGTGCAACTGCCATTTTAGACTTCGAAGATTGTCCTACCAATCAGAGTATCGTTTACTTGTGCAGTTGGCAAATTTCCAATTACCGTGTAACCGATTCCCCAGCAAGTTGCTGTGCAACTGCCATTTCAGACATTGAAGATTGTTCTACCAATCAGAGTATCGTTTACTTGTGCGGTTGGCAAATTTCTGGTTAGCGTGTAACCGATTCCCCAGCAAGTTACCGTGCAACTGGCATTTCAGACTTCGAAGATTGTCCTACCAATCAGAGTATTGTTTACTTGTGCGGTTGGCAAATTTCCGGTTACCGTGTAACCGATTCCCCAGCAAGTTGTCGTGCAATTGCCATTTCAGACTTCGAAGATTGTCCTACCAATCAGAGTATCGTTTAGCTGTGCGGTTGGCAAATCACCAGTTACCGTGTAGGCGGTGATCCCTTGATGACTTGAGGACATAGATGATCATCCTGGCGGAGATTTGAGATTAATGCTTCACCAGTTACCGTGTAACCGGTGATCCCTCGATGATTTGAGGACACAGTGATATCAGATATGTCAGATCTGTAATTCTCCAACTAGTTGCCGTGCAACTATTATTTCAATTTCCGAAGATCTGTCCCCATCAGAGTATAGTTTACTCGTGCGGCTAGCAAATTTCTGGGTTTATTGGTATTCAACCGTCTTTTACCTTGATTGTCTGAGAGTCGTTTGCTTCTCACCTAGTCAGGTCCAAGCCGTTTGAATAGGGGCAGCTGTTGCACCCCAAAATTTGCCTAACTTTTTTTTTACCTAGCTTGTTGTTGCACCCCAAAATTTGCTCAACCTTTTCTTGCTTGATTTATGTTTCATTGCATTTCATTTGCATAGCATAACATAGCAGTCATTTGCATATCATAGCATATCCAGTCATACAATAAGGGATCAAGTACCATTTATGTCAAAAGAAGCCTATCTAGAGGTATTCTCTGAGCCCGAGAGACCATCCAAGTCATCAGAGAAGGGTTGAAGTCATGAGAAGTTTGAGTGCCCACAGGTAGATTTCTTCTCCTAACTTGGGGTGTATTGAAGATCATCAACAGGGAATGTGAATTTTAGGTGTGTATGGATCTCATGGGTTGCCTAGAGGGCCCTATTGAAGCTTAGACAAGTCATTGTATCAAGTTCAAGAACCATGGTTGAGGTGTGTACAAGTAGGGTTTCATCTGGGTACCCTAGGTCAAGGAGAGCAAAGAAAGGGCATCAAGACCTATCTCTAGGTCATGGAAGTCATGGATTGATATGTTGAAGCATGTGTATGGATGAGCCAAGATCAAGTTCAAAAGAATCAATAGTGGTTGGAGGTGTTTGAGACAGGGTTCCTAGGGTAAAATCCCCTGTATAGCACTGGACTTCCAAGCCACAGAAGTCAAAATACAAGTTTCAAATGGATCTTTGTCCAACATGAAACTTGTATAGCTTCTCAATACCTTTAATTTGAGTACTAGAAGTCTTCAAGAAGATTTGTAGAACTCAAGTTATGGTTCTTGCAAATTACAAGTCACCAGAGGACACTGAAATTTATCTGTGAAAGTCACTTGACTTCCAAGCAACTTTTGCCCCTCAAGGAGTTTTCAAATGGATTCTTGGCAAAGATAAGACTTTTAGGGATTGATCTTAGCTTTAATTTGAGTACTATAAGTCCTCAATAAGATTTGTGGAACTCAAGTTATGATCTTGGCAATCCAGGGGTATTTTCGGAAAGTTGAATTATAGGTCATTTTCAAGTATGTGTCAAAATCTCTATATTCCACTCCTCAAATGAAAAAGTGTTCAACATGAAATGTGTTTATAATGATGTTTTTAGGTCAGGTAAGAAGTCATGAGGTATTGGATTGGCTTGCTTCACAAAATGATCCAAAATGGCTTAAAAAAGGAAGAGTCATTTAAAAGGCCAAAAATGGGATTTCATGTTTTAAGGTCAAAACAAGGCATATAGCATATCAAATTGATCAGAAATGATGTTTTAAAGATGATGGCAATGTTAATTTTTCCATTTGAGGTCATTTGAACACACTTGTATTTTGTAACTTCACATGTAAGTAACACTTGCCAAATCACTCATGAGATCAGAACCAAGGCACTAACCCTTACCAATCAATTCAATATGTCATTTGGTGAGAAATTGGAGCAAAATGAAGCTGCTGCACTAGCCAGGAAACCGACTGTCATGACATGAGATTTCAAGTGCAAGAGAAATTGAATTTATCACATGGATCATTCCAGAACTTTCTTGATCATTCCAACATGTTCTATATAAAGAGTGTAACTGATTCAATTATTTTTTTGGCCAAGAACTCTGAAAAATTGAGAGAGAGCATAGTGAGTTTCAACCTTGCAACTCAAAATCGGATTTGGTGATTAAGAAGGATTCAAGGCAATTCAGTGCATACAGAAGCTTCACAAGACTTCATTGATCGTATCTGGAGAAGATTGAAGTGTGATTTGAAGGATTTCTTGCTCTGTTCCTTCAGTTTTACCAGGTTTGCAAATTTCATCTTGTAGCACCATTTAGGTAGAATTGTTAGGATTTGAACATGTAGATGCATTGTAGACATTGCAAATCAGTGCTAGGTATTCAAGGACATCTCAACGAGGGGCAACCGAGGAGGAACTTGACTTTCAATGGCGTACACGAAGCAAGAGTACTTCAAACCCCATAGGCTGGGGCAGGTCATTCAACAGCTCGAGCAGGGGCAAGCCATCAGAGTTTGGTTTCAACTTCAAAATGGGTTAATCTGAGGCAGACCATTATCATGTTCAGACTAGGGAAAGTCCAGATTATCCTAATCATCAAGCAGAGCTGCAACCTTCTCTGAAGTAAATTCACAACCACCAAGTACCCAAGCTTGCAGCATCCAGAGCATCTTCTTCTGCTTCATCATGGCATTTTCAGCAAACTGCGTGTCGAGGAAGTTAATCCCTCCCACCACCCGAAGTCCAATCCGTATTGGCAACTACCAAAAGTCCACCACGCTGGCGTCTCCACCTACATTTCCAATCACCCGTCTGCATCATATGCATAATACGCATTGCATTCATCGTCATAAGAATTTTGCATCATTTTGCATACCCAATCGTATCATACTTCCCCAGCTCTTGCATCTCCGCTCGTCAGCATTTGCATTTGCACTTCCATTCGTTATGGAACATCATTTTACATCCAGCATCAACATATGCACGTCAAGGTCCAGGATCAATTTCGAATATTTCCAAGACCATCATCAGCCTAGACAGGGGCATTCTCCGCAAGACTGTGGGTTTCTCCCACAAACTTCAAGAACTTCAAAGCAATCATCAGCCCAGTCGGGGGCATTTTTGCAAGATTGTGGGTTTCTCCCACGAAATTCAGAGATATTCAAAGCAAGATTCAGCTCAGACAGGGGCATCTTCAGCAAAACCATGAGCATTCCTCATGAAGTTGTTCAGCCTTTTGTTGAGTAAGACAAGACACCAAGGCAAACTCAGCCCAGTCAGGGGCATCCTCTTCAGAGTTCATGGGCGTAAACATGAAATCATTTCAACAAAATTATGATTTCCAAGCAAGACGGTGGGCGTACCCCGTTGATTCATTTCAATCCAATCTTCCTCTTAGATGTTCCCTAATGAGTTGTATTCAGCAAGCGTGACCATTGTCAATTGCCTTACTATCATCCTTTTGGTGATAGTCGAACCTCGCCAGTTCAACCTAGCCTACATCCTTTTGGGTGTCGGTAACCTTCAATTTCTGTTGTTCTATCATCCTTTTGGTGATAGTAACTTGTGTGTGTGAGTTTCGCTCCGTCATCCTTTTGGTGGGGGGTCTATCATAGTCATTAATGATAGATTGTGCGATAGTTTGTTTGTGTTTCGCTCCGTCATCCTTTTGGTGGGGGGTCTGTCATAGTCATTAATGATAGATTGTGCGATATTGTTTGGTGTGAGTTTCGCTCCGTCATCCTTTTGGTGGGGGGTCTATCGCAGTCATTAACGATAGATTGTGCGATAGTTTGTTTGTGTTTCGCTCCGCCATCCTTTTGGTGGGGGGTCTATCATAGTCATTAATGATAGATTGTGCGATGTTTGTTTGTGTTTCGCTCCGTCATCCTTTTGGTGGGGGGTCTGTCATAGTCATTAATGATAGATTGTGCAATATTGTTTGGTGTGAGTTTCGCTCAGTCATCCTTTTGGTGGGGGGTCTGTCATAGTCATTAATGATAGATTGTGCGATATTGTTTGTGTTTCGCTCCGTCATCCTTTTGGTGGGGGGTCTGTCATAGTCATTAATGATAGATTGCGCGATATTGTTTGGTGTGAGTTTCGCTCCGTCATCCTTTTGGTGGGGGGTCTGTCATAGTCATTAATGATAGATTGTGCGATATTGTTTGTGTTTTGCTCCGTCATCCTTTTGGTGGGGGGTCTATCATAGTCATTAATGATAGATTGTGCGATAGTGTTTGGTGTGAGTTTCGCTCCGTCATCCTTTTGGTGGGGGGTCTGTCATAGTCATTAATGATAGATTGTGCGATATTGTTTGTGTTTCGCTCTGTCATCCTTTTGGTGGGGGGTCTGTCATAGTCATTAATGATAGATTGCGCGATATTGTTTGGTGTGAGTTTCGCTTCGTCATCCTTTTGGTGGGGGATCTGTCATAGTCATTAATGATAGATTGTGCGATATTGTTTGTGTTTCACTCCGTCATCCTTTTGGTGGGGGGTCTGTCATAGTCATTAATGTCAGATTGTGAGATAATGTTCGGTTTGAGTTTCGCTCAGTCATCCTTTTGGTGGGGGGGGGGGGGGTCTGGCATAGTCATTAATGCCAGATTGTGCGAGTGTGTTGCTCTACCATCCTTTTGGTGGTAGTAGCCGTGTGTGTTTCATCCCATCATCCTTTTGGTAATTACGACTTTTTACCGTTTATTTACAGTTTACTTTTGGGTTTACATTTTCCAGTATTTCAATTCTCAAGCATCTCTTTTCTTTTCGGACAAATTCGGGGTCTTCTTCATATCTAATTGACTTCTACCTCGGGAAAGGGAACGCTGTAGTAGTTCATTTCCCTTGATTTAAGCCAATTAGATAGGGGCATCTGTCATACCCTAAATTTGTCCTACCCATTTTCAGTTTTTTTTTGCATTTTTCAATTTTATTTTGATTTTGCATTGCCCGATTAATTTCTTGTTATTTAGACACATGTCCGCTCGCAATTGGTTGATTTTTGAAAAAATTATCTTTTTGACCAATTAGGGCGTGACACGTGTCTTAACAACATTTTTCTGAATATTATTTTCTTGAAACTTTTTCTTTTTTGAAAATGTTGCTAATATTATTTTTAAGTAATTAATATCGTTTTTTTTTAGTTTGTTCTGTATATATTTGTTAATACTCATTTAATCTTTATATTAATATTTGTTAACTAATTAGTATTGTTAATAATAGTTATTTAATAGCTATTATATAATTGTTAATTCTTATTTAATTATGATTATTGTTGGATTTGAAAAGAGTTAATTGTTAGTAATGTTGGAATTAAAAGAAAATTAAGAAAAAGAAGGGGCTGAGAACACGGCTGGAAAGCTGGAAATAGGCCCATTGCTTGCAGCCTGTTAAGGTTGTGAGAAAGGAAAAATAGGGTTTGGGGAGAATAAAAGGGGGCAAAAGTTACTGTTTTGGAAAAAAGAAAAACCTAAGCTGCAACTGTTCATCTTCCTGTGAAATTCCAAAACGGCGCCGCCCCCAGTCATCTTTTTCCTCTCTCAAATCCGTAACTCAAACCCTCTCACCCAAAAACAGCCGCATTCCTCTTCGCCTTCCTGTCTTCAACAACTAATGGATCGCAGTACTTTTTCGACGATGTCATAACAACACCTTGTAGATTCTCACACTCAGCGACAAATCATGGCATAACGGTAAACCTCGAGTTATCTTATTGGTGTTGATTGATGGTGCTAATGTGTATTTTTACTTCGGTGCTATCATTTTCAGTACAGCGTATATTTCAAGTTAGCATTTAATCCAAACCCCGTTAAGAATTTTTCCATTGTGATGGTTGTTTTAGAATCTGCATTGAACTCATACTTATCCTGTTAAAGATTATGTTTATCATTTTTGGTTTATTACAGTTGGTTCGTCATTAGAAATTATGTAATGTTTGAGGCTGATTCGAACACGGTTTCGTTTTCACCTTCAACTCTGTTTGATTTCTGCTTGAGTTTTCATTTAGGTATGGCACTGACGCAACCCACAACTAATGTTCTGCCATGTTTTTCTTCTTCGCATCATTCTGGTTTAATTATTTTCTGTGAGCTATGATTAATTTATGATGTATTTGCAATTCAATAACGATTCAAAGTCAAAAGTTCATTGTATACTGTTTTTTTAGATTTTCGCAATGGTTATGTATTCTTGTGTATTTACGACGCCGTTTCGATCTTGTCTTTATGGAAATACTGTTCTTTGCCTTCTGTTATGAAAGAGTGTTGCGGTTCATGTTGTTATTTGCCTGTTTTGGTTTAAATATAATGTTGATTTCTTTTCGGTGATGATAGTTTTGGATTTCAATACTATGTATATATTTATTATGCTTTCCATATGATTATTCTACATTTTTTTTAAAGTTTGTATTTGATTGACATAGAGTAGATGGTCTTGGTTTGTATTCCTCCCTCACTGCAATTTCATAAATTATAATTTTGCTGCCATAGTATTCATAAATAGCTATCCTTTGGTGATTAATATGATATGCTACAAATACTTTTATTAAAGCATATATGGTTGTAACTACCTGCAATTTCATTGCCTTGTGTTATCTTAGCTTTAGTTTATATAATAATACAACCTTAAATTTAAGATTAACAATTCATGTGAATTATGCTTGTAGCTAAGTTTATTAATAAGTAATATCATGTCATTGTACCACCAAGCGTGCTCGTATACCAATTAGTATTTCCGTCCCATGTTCCGATTTTATTACGAGTGAATCTCCATGTGAATTTCAAATTTCAATAATTATCTCTAGTTTCTAAAAAAAACACTTTTAAATTTTAATTGTTTAGTTTATTTTTATAAGACAATTCAAAATAATTATTTTTAAGCGAAAACTTTGGACCATTGCAAAATATATTTTCAGAATTTGACTAAATATTTTCCAATTATAAAATCTATTCTCTTAACTAATTTACGAAAAATTAAACTCTTAAAGTCTAGCACTTCTTGAGTTTTTGAATGATCATTCTTGGGGCGTACGCTTTGGATTTTGAATCATTCGACTTTTCGTTTTAGAAATACGTTTTTATTTAGACAAAAAAAAATATCATCGGAGTCTAGCATTTCGTGTGATATTCTCGTTGTTCATTTAAACTTTTTTCAAATGAAAAATGTGTCGTTGGGATCAAGCATCTCGATAATATCCCAATTGATTGGTTGTGAGCCCTACGTCTCATTTATCAAATAATTGTCATTTCTCTTAAAAAAATTTAATCCAATTTTGTATTTTCACCTCACACATACACAAATTATTTTCATACGTTTTTCACTTCAAATTATTTTCAAAAAATTTTTTTTTCTATTCAAACTCCGAAAGAAGGAGGTTCTTGGAATCTAGAATTCCTTGAATCTTTGAGTGAATAATTCTCGAGGCACGCTCTTGAGTTATTATTCATTCAATCTTTCGACTTTTTCAAAACATTTTTTCGATTAAAACTCCGAAAGAAGGAGATTCTTGGAATCTAGAATTCCTTGAATTTTCGAGTGAATAGTTCTCGAGGCACACCCTTTGAGTTGTTATTCACTCAACCTTTCGACTTTTTCAAACTCAATCATTTTCCAACGTTCTCCTAAGTCAAATGCTCGTACGCATTCGCAACCCATATTTCGTACACGCATTCGCAACTCCTCGTGGTTTTGATATTGGAAGCACCCTTAGGGACCAATATCATTTCTCACAATCTAACCCTTAACACGTCGTCAAGTCGGTTCCATCTTCGGTCAAATCCTCGACACGTTGTCGAGCCACTTCAAAACAACTTCCTTTTTGCCTCACATTCCATTTTCGATTCAATCTTTTCACAGACGTTTTTTTAAACTTACGAAAGAGGGATATCCTTAGAATCTAGCATTCTTTGAATATTCGAATGAGTAACTCTCTAGGCGCGCCCTTGAGTTATTATTAGTTCATTCTTTCGACTTCAAAACATCCAACTCTTATCTTCAATCTATTCAACCCAATTCTCGAAAGAACTGAGTTCTTGGAATCTCACATTCCTTGAATTCTTGAGTGACAAGCTCTTGAGGCACGCCCTTAGGTTGCTTGTCAGTCACTCTTTCGTCTCTTTATCAAACTTCCAACCCATTCAACCTCATCTTTTCATGGTTGTTACCACGAACTACGACTGCTCTGATTCTTCATTCTCGTCTGAATGTAAGATACGTAGGCACAAGGTTGCGATGATCTTGGCGAGCACACTTCTATCTTTTTCCATTATTCCATCCACCCATTCCCAACCTTTCCCATAGTCGAACTACGACACTCTGATTTCTCATTCCCGTCCGAATGAGCATACGTAGGCACAAGGGCCCCAATCTTGGCGAGCACACTTCTAACTTTTTCCATTATTCCATCCACCCATTCCCAACCTTTCCCGTAGTCGAACTACGACGCTCTGATTTCTCATTCCCGTCCGAATGAGCATACGTAGGCACAAGGGCCCCAATCCTTGGCGAGTACCCTATCCTCTAACCACCCATCTCTCCTTTGCGTCTTTAACCTTTTACCCTACCAATTCGCCTTATGAACGAGAAGAAAAACAAATAAATCTAAACAACACTCCCCATATTTACCTTAAGAGGTTCTCGTTGAGTACAACGGACGTGAGGGGTGCTAATACCTTCCCCTCGCGTAACCGACTCCCGAACCCGGAACATGGTTGTGACAGCCCTGTTCCTATCCCTTTCGTCTTAAGAGGTTTTCTCGATATTTTCCTCTCCCGTTTATTCGGGAAAAATAAAGTTCGGTGGCGACTCTGTCGAACCGCATTTCCGCGCCTTTTGCGCGAGGGTCGTTTCTCCGAAATGTCTCCGTGATTTTTCGAGGTGCGACACAAGGCACTAACCCTTACCAATCAATTCAATATGTCATTTGGTGAGAAATTGGAGCAAAACGAAGCTGCTGCACTAGCCAAGAACCCGACTGTCATGACATGAGATTTCAAGTGCAAGAGAAATTGAATTTCTCACATGGATCATTCCAGAACTTTCTTGATCATTACAACATGTTCTATATAAAGAGTGTAACTGATTCAGTTATTTTTTTGGCCAAGAACTCTGAAGAATTGAGAGAGATCATAGTGAGTTTCAACCTTGCAACTCAAAATCGGATTTGGTGATTAAGAAGGATTCAAGGCAATTCAGTGCATACAGAAGCTTCACAAGACTTCATTGATCGTATCTGGAGAAGATTGAAGTGTGATTTGAAGGATTTCTTGCTCTGTTCCTTCAGTTTTACCAGGTTTGCAAATTTCATCTTGTAGCACCATTTAGGTAGAATTGTTAGGATTTGAACATGTAGATGCATTGTAGACATGGCTAGGATCGTTTCTGGTAGGAAAACTTGTTGATTAGAGACAAAATCTTAAGCATCACCATTTCTGTTGAGGATCGTTTCTTTGAGTTCTTGATGAGTTAGACCTGTTTAGATGGTGAGGATCAATCAGTGAAGCGTGTAGATGATGATAGACTCATTAATTTTGAGAATCCTGATGATTGAATTTTGGGGCATATTCTGAAACTTAGGTCGTGTTTTGAGATAGAGTGGTTTTCAATGAGAATGGAGGGCATGGTTGGATTCAGTGAAAAAAAAACGAGTTGAATGATGTATTCATGTTTAGATTTTGGTGAGGTTTTGTGTTGTTGATGTTTGGGGACGACGGTGGCGCCACCTCCGGCCACCGTCCTGTGTGTTTCCCTCCCAGTTTTTGAAATGGAGAAGATGATAAAACAACCATTAGATCTAGGAAGACCTTTGACTGAAATCACCCACCAACGGCCACGATTGGTTTCAATTTTGTGAAGAACTCTGAATTCCCCTCAATGCACCGTTTCATTAACGTTTACTGGTTGGGCTTTGGTAATCAGTTGCTAATCACACACCCTTCTTAAGCCCAATTGAATTTTACACAGGATATACTTGCTATTTGACACAGAGTTTTCTTTATTTTCATCTTATTTTCAATTCTATTTTCTGGTTGGTCTGGGCTTAATGCGTGCATGATAATGACACCCCCTCCTGAGCCCAATTGAGGAAATGAACTTGGTTCACTTGCTATTTGACACGGAGTTTTCTTTATTTTCATCGTTTTACATAGGATGGTTTTTAATTCATATAAAATTGAAAAATGATAATTTTGGAGTGAGACTTTTTTCCCTAATTCCCTTAGGATCTCTAGAATTTAATGAAACCAAAAAATATTAATTTCATGCATTTTATATTTTCTGGCATATGTTTATAGTTTTATTTCCTTTATTTTACTTTTGTTTGATACTTCATCTTTCTGAATTTTGTGTGAGAGTTTGGTGAGGATTTTTTGATTGATTCTTGTGTGGTTGATTAGAATAGGGAAGCATGTACCCTTAGGAATTTTATCATAATTTTGTGAATAAAATTTAGGTTAGTTTGAGAGGTGAATAGGAGATGTGTTAGAATTAGGGTTTTAAAACAAATAGTTGTAGTTTAGTGCATAGTTTTAGGATTAAATGATTGAGTTAGGTTCTGGGATTTATATGGGGTATTGGGTATAGGGTTAGGTTCCCTTAGAAATTTACTTAGGATTTTATGATGAGTTTTAGCATTTTATTTGATTTTTGCAACTTGTGTGGTGATTGTGGGTTTTCCCCTTGGATATTTGGTTTGGTTATTTTTGTTTGGGCTATTTTGATTGGGCTTTGGGCTTGGGTTTTGCTTGGTGGAGCTTCTGGAGGCATTGAGGATGCTTGTAAATAAAGCTTGGAGCATGGGCATGAAGATCTTTCCCTTGTGATGATTGCTTTTGGAGACTTAGGGATTAGGGCATATAGGAAGAGCATTAGATTAGTCTTGTTTCTTCTTTCAAACATAGAGAGCTTCTTGTGCCTCTATTCATTCCTATGACACAAAGTCATTTTAAAGTATTCACATCCCTCCTTTGGAGGGATGAGTGACATGCTTTAGAAGTAGAACTTTGAGGATACTTTTCTCTTATGATGTTAAGTGCTTAGGGGCTTCCTTTGGTTGTCACTAAGCTTCTTAACATCTCAACTTAATCTGTTAATTGATTCTCTCTTGGATTGAGCTTATTGAAGATAGGAGCTTATTTGAAGCTTGAAGATTGTTGAAGATGGAATCTTGATTGAAGATGGAGCTGTTGCTGTCAGCCCCCTTTGCTGTTTGATCAACTGTAGCTGTCAGAGCTGTTGCTGATTGTGCTGCTTACTGTAGGAGCTTAATTGTTGCTGTCAGAGCTGGTGCTGATGTTGTTTTCTTTTTTCTGTATTGTTTGTTGGCTTGTACAGCTTGCCCCCAAAGGTTTGAAGTGAATACTGTTTCACTTTGCCTGTTGTTTTCCCAGGTTCGAGGTAGAGCGGGACTCCCTTGCCTTGCTTGTATTGCTGCATTGCATACATTTTCACTGTTTACTGTATATATCTGTTTCTTTTACTGTTTATCCCCTAGGATCTCTGTTTCCCTCTGTGCAAGAGGGAAATATGACAGACATTAGGATGTTTATCCATGCATGACAACTTTAGGGTAGTTTTGCCTCCCCTTTCAACCTTAGGGTTTTTTTTAGAGCGTCTTCTCTCTTCTCATATCGAAACGACTCAAAAACACAATAACATTTCAAACAACTCTAAAAAACAGTTCTTGCGTAAAAGACTAAAAAAAACTTCAAACGTCATTTTTGTCCTCTTGGACTCTTAATCAGAAGAAAACCTTTTTCAGAAGGATGTAAAAAACAGCCAGACAGACTTGTGTCGTACGTAGCCCGAACTACGTTTGCTCTGATCTTTCATGCTGTATGAAAGTACGTAGGCATAGGATGTTGTATCCTAGCGAGCAACCTTCCCACCTTCATCCGTAGGTAGGCGAACTACGTTGACTCTGATTTCTCGTTCCAGACGGGAATACGTAGGCATAAAGTGTGATACTTTGCCGAGTCATTTTCTTTTCTTTTTAACCCAGGCCTGTAGAGTAGGTAGAATACAATCCGTACTAGAAAACAAGCATGGATCCCGTCGAGTACGGCGGACGTGAGGGGTGCTAATACCTTCCCCTTGCGTAATCGACTCCCGAATCCAGGAATTTGGTTGCGATGACCATTCCTTTCCCGTTTTGCGTTAGGTTTACTCTGAGCGTTTCCTTTCCCTCCGTTGGGATAAATAACGCACGGTGGCGACTCTTCTGTCATAGCCGGCGCCGATTTTCGCAGTAGCGACAGCTGGCGACTCTGCTGGGGACTCCAACGGTTCCCTACGCGAGTCAGTCCTAGCGCTTGTTTTCCCATCAGGGGTTTTGTATGGATTTACATTTCTGTCTTTACTTTTCGCATTTTATTGTCAGCTTTATATTGTTATTGCTGTTGTGGGGATGGGGTGATCTATTGAGAGATAAGCCGGACCTGGGCTTGAGTGCACCTAGAATTAGTTGTGGAAAGTAGTGGGCGCGTGCATGCTTTGCATGTACTAGTGTCCCGCAAAATCCACGCTCAGACGAGGTTCTTCTGGTTGACTTCTTTTTCAACCCTTTGGGTTGAGGGGGTTGTTGGTTAGTTGGATTGTCGACTCCGGGGACCGATCATTTGGAAGTTGGCTAAGTGAGGCCTCTTCAGGAGATGATGATGCCACACCTTCTGGGTATCGTATCATCAGTCTTGAAAGTCTGTGACGCCGACGACCGCATAGGATGTCGTACCTTGTGTCAATTGATAGGACACCTACCTGTGAGAGGGATTGGGGCATGCAGGAAACTTGACCTCCAGACTACCCGGTTTTCTTGATATTGGATCAATATGTGTGGTTACTTGGGGTTTTTCGTCAGGACAGTGTTAGGTCTGTTGAGACCAGGTTGGAGCATTGTTATGGTTCTGTTGAGACCAGGGTTGAGCAGTATTGTGGGTCTGTTGAGACAGGGTTATGGATGGATCTCTTCAGCAATATATCACTTGATCCCTGTTGCATGTTTGCATATTGCATTGTTGCATACTCATTTTGCATATCATTAACGTGTGTCTGTGCTGCAGGTGCATTTTCATATCTCTGATTCTAGTTGCCCAGATTTCTGTCTGCTGATATTATGGATACTTTAAAGAAGACTGTAGCATACAAGTTGCCTACTCCAGATGTTTCTTCTCTGCTTGGTTTGATATCTCTGGCTGATGACGACGTGAAGAGAAGCTTCAAAAGGATTTATGGGAAACTGTTGAGGTTGGTTTATAAACCATCCATGTATGAACGGAACGGATTGTACGCGCTGATGCAGTTCTATGATCCCCCGCTGAGATGTTTTACTTTCCCCGACTTCATTCTGGCTCTGACTATGGAGGAATATGTTGAGATCTTGGAGGTAACCATTCAGAACAGGGTACCCTTCATTCATATGGGTGTTGAGCCCAAGCTGGAGAATCTGGTTGTTGCTTTGCACTTAGACTCCTCAGAATTGCTGTTAACCTCGTGGAATGGAGTTTCTGGTTTTTCTCTCAAGTTCTTAGTTGGGAAAGCACAAGAGTACACCAAGAGTGGCTGTTGGGTTGTGTTTAATGATATCCTTGCTTTGTGTATCTATGGCATTGTACTGTTCCCTAACATGCCCGACTTTGTTGATTTGGATGCATTCTATATATTTGCTTCAGGCAATCCTGTGCCTACTCTGATTGGAGATTTCTATCACTCACTGCATTATAAGAACGAGAACAGGAGGGGAAAGAATGTCTCTTGTTGTGTGCCTTTGTTGTATATGTGGTTTGAGAGTCACCTGCCCAAGAAGGGTATCTTTGCTGAGTCTGCAGATACGGTGGATTAGTCTGAGCATCTGATGGGACTTTCTTCAGAAGATGTTGTCTGGTTTGACAGAGATTTACTGGGATCTGAGATTATCTACAGCTGCGCCGGATATCCTAATGTTCCTCTGATTGGGAGGAAAGGGTGCATTAACTACAATCCATCATTATTGATCAGGCAATTCGGTTATGCTTTGAAAAACCCGCCAAAGGAGGAGGAAGTGCAGGAATCTCTGTACTTCACAGGTGATCTGAGTGGAGAATTATTGCCCAAGCTTCAGCATGCTTGGAAAAATATCAAAAAAAGGGGTAAGCCGTTGTTGGGTAAGAATGATTGTCAAGCCTATCCTCCGTACCAAGTCTGGATCCAAGATAGGGCAAAGCAGGCGCGGATGTCGTTCCCTGCAGTAGTACCTCCTACTTCCCCCGTAATTGAGGAGCCAACTACTGTGTTTATTGAGAGATATGAACAGGTTGTGAAGGAGAAAGAAGAGCTGATGAAAGCCAACGAGAAGTTGGAAGAAGAGTTAGCGCAACTCAGGAGCGAAAGGAATGAAGCCGTATATTCCTTCAAGCAGCAAACAGAGCTGGTGAACCAACTAGGCACAGAACTGACTGAACAACGAAAGAAGCGTGAATGTTTGGGGATAGATTTCAAGAGCTCTCATGACATGCTGGAGTCTAAGAAGAAAGCACTTGAGGTAGCCTACCGGGAGATCTCTGCATTCAACAAAACCTGGAACGCCACGCTGTCCGGCAATAAGGAAAGAGAAGACAAACTGAAGTTGCAGATCTCTGAGCTGGAAGGTCAGTTGAAAGCTAGCCAGAAGAAGTTTGAAGAAGAGGTTATGCGGAGATATGATGTCTAGAATGCCTTGAACAAAGTTATCAAGCGCAAGAAAGAGTCTGCGTCCCAGAAGTGGAAGCTAGAAGATTGCTTTGGAGAAGGTGTTTGGGAGGAATCCATTGGGGATCTCCAGCGTGTTATCAGGCAAAGAGACTCGCTCGTCGAAGGGTTTCTTTCTCAGCCAGACCATCCCAAGACTAAGAGATTGTTAGAGGAGTATCATGCATATGGTCGCACTTGATTACCTTATGTACTGTTGTGTGTGCTTTATCTGCATTGTGCTGGCCATCACCAGGATTGTTGGTTGAGGTCATGCCTTCTTGTTATCGTACACTCAGTGGTATTGTATTTCTGACCTGATGGGCTCTTCGCAGCAATATATGAGATGTTTTTCCATGATTGGATTCCAAGCTTCTTATCACTATCATTGTCACTACACTGGCACTTTGGTACTAGAATCAGGGGATGATTTCCCTAACGCAGATACACATATTGCATCTGCATATTCATTTTGCATTGCCCGTTACTTGTTGAATCTGTATCTTATCCCTTGCATCTCACCAGGTTTTTCAGGATTGACGACCAAAGAGTCCACCGCTATTCAACCCGAAACAACTGCAAGAAGATAATGGATCAAGTTCAGGTCGAGATGCAGGAAATCCGTGAGAAGCTGATTCTGTTCATGCAAGCTATGGAGAGCATGGCCAAGGGCTAGGAGAATCTTCAGACCTTGCTGCAGCCGCTGCTGGCGCGGGCAAACTGAAATGGCAGCACTGACCACATTTCTATTGAAACTCCTCGCCGGGAGAATGAGATACCGGCAGTTGTTACTCCACCTGTTGTGACGGTCAACGGAAACACGGGTACTGGTGCAGGTGCTGGCGCTTGTAACGGCAATACCGGGAATGGTGGTGATGGGCATGTTGTTAACAACAAAGGCAACACTGTGGATGCTGATCAAGGATTCGTTGACAATGTTGGCTTCGGAAACAATGGGTATGGCAATGTCAATCAGGACGGGAATTTCGGGGTCAACAATCAAGGCTTCGGTAATGACGGTTACGGAAACAATCAGGGGTATGGCTACGGTAGTGGGGGATTCGGTAATGTGAATGTGAACGGCGCTGGAGCACTTCCTTTCAACAATGGTTTTGGACCTGCTGGAGTCAATATGGGGTTCGGCAACCGAGGACAGGGTCCTGTGTTCAATCAGCAAGGATTTGGCCGTAACATGGGTTATGATGGATATGGCAATGACTGGAATGTGGATCAACAGGAGGACGCTTTTTCAGGAAGAGGTATGGGACCCGAAGGCCCTATTGACCTTGTTCAGAGGATCAGAATGCTAGAAGAGCAGATGAAAGGTGTGGTTGATCAGAACTCCGCTAGGTTAGATATGACTACTATGGGGTTGGTACCAGGGCTGAGGGTGCCGTTGAAATTCAAGGGGATACCTGCCCAAAGGTCCATGTACGTTCTTATTATAGAAGGATGTCTGCATATTCCAATGATGAAAGGATGCTCATGCATTTCTTTCAAGATAGCTTATCGGGACCATCGTTGGAGTGGTACATGGGACTGGAGCCCACTCAGATTAGAAGTTGGAAGCAGTTGGCTGATGCTTTTGTTATGCATTACAAATATAACAACGATTTGGCGCCAAACAGGGTTCAGTTGTAGAGCCTGTCGCAGAAAAATGGTGAAAGTTTCAAAGAGTACGCGCAGCGGTGGCGCGATATAGCAGCTCGAGTGCACCCTCCTTTGGTTGAAAGAGAGATGAATGACATGTTTGTGGGGACGTTTACTGGAATGTACTATGACAAGTTACTCAATGTTTCGATGGGCAGTTTCTCCATATGATCCTTATGGGAGAAAGGATCGAAAATGGAATTAAAATTGGAAAGATTCAGGCAGGGGAATCTACTTCAGCCGGGGGTGCGAAAAAAGCGTTCGGCGGAAGACGACAGGGTGATACTAGCGCTGTGTATGGTGGCCGAGGCCGGGGCAGAGGCAGAAATCAGTACATTCAACCTCAACAGATAGCCAGTGTTACTATTCCAATTCCTCAACAATAACAACAACAACAACAGCAGCAACAACAACCGTAGCAGCAGCAAAGGAAGAATCAGGGTCAGGGAAGGTTTCAGAATGTAAAGCCGATGAGGGTATTCGATAAGCCTCCGTCGACATATGCAGAGCTTCTTCAGACATTGCTGGGGTTGAATTTGGTCGAGAAAAGAACACTAGAACCACCTACAGGACCGGTACTTCCTAGGGGGTACGACGCTAGTAAGCACTGCGAATTCCATTCCGGGGCGCCCGGACATGATGTAGAATCTTGTCATGCTTTCAAGCATAAAGTTCAAGACTTGTTGGACAGTAAAGCCATCAACTTTGGCCAAGTGGGGCCCAATATTTTACAACATCCCATGCCTAATCATGGGGCAAATGCTATCTTAACAGAAGAAAATTTGAACTTGGTGTTGGATGTTAATGAGTTGAAGACACCATTGAGTGAAGTGAAAAGCAGGCTGCTCAGAGGGGGAGTATTTCCCGGTTGTGATGAATAATGTTTAGAGTGTTGGACCCAGCCAGAGGGTTGTACTGATTTGAAGGAGGGCATTCAGGCCATGATCGACGAAGGGACCTTGCAATTTGATCGAACTACGGTTGAGAAGCCTGTGGAGGCATTATGTGATAAGCAGAATGATATTGTAACAGTGACGATCCCGAGGAAGACTATAACGATAGTGGCCAACTATTACGATTACCAAAGCAGGGCTTGTTCCCTTTGAAAGTATGAAAGTTGTCCCGTGGACATATGGATTAGAAGCATATTGCAACGGTGAAAAGATTGTGATGAATAGCCAGCCAGCAGGAGCTGTTGATAATGTTGTTGGAACGGGGGGCATGACCCATAGCGGAAGGATCTTTACCTCACCTAAAATAGAAGCAAAGAGGTTGGCCAAAGGTAAAGCCAAAGTAAACGAAAGCGGGCCTTCCCAATCGAAAGAAAAGGATACGTCGCTCAAGGACGTAGAGGAGTTCATGAGACTGATCCGCAAGAGCGACTACAAAATTGTTGAACACCTACAGCAGACGCCGTCGAAGATTTCTATCTTGTCGTTGCTGTTATGTTCCGAGGCCCACCGGAACGCCTTGCTAAAAATACTAGATACGTCATTCGTGCCCTAAGAAGTTTCTGTAAATCAGTTAGAGGGGGTAATGGCACATGTCAATGCTGGACATAGTCTAGGTTTCACCGATTTTGATCTAACACCTAAGGGTCGAGAGCACAACATGGCTTTGCATATATCGGTGGAGTGCCGGGGCACCGTAATATCGCATGTATTGGTAGATAATGGATCGTCGTTGAACGTATTGCCAAAGAAAGCCATGATGAAATTGGATATACGGGGAGTTATTTGCATGCCCAACGATTTGGTTGTGAGGGCGTTTGACGGAACGAAAAGATCGGTGTTTGGGTCAATAACATTACCGCTTCAGGTGGGGCCGGAAATTTTTGATACCGAATTCTACATCATGGACATCCATCCAGCTTATAGATGCCTTCTTGGGCGCCCCTGGATCCATGCTGCAGGGGCCGTCACGTCCACATTGCATCAGAAGTTGAAATACATGGTGGGTGATAGTGTCGTTACCGTTTGCGGGGAGAAGGATATTTTGGTCAGTCACCTGTCATCGTTCAGATATGTGGAGGTCGACGGAGAAATACACGAGACACCTTGTCAAGCCTTCGAGGGGTTGCGGATTAAAGACAAATCTCCGGGTTCCAGCAAAATATCAGATGTAGCAGTGTCATCTTACAAAGAGGCTCAGGCTTTAGTGCAAACTGGTGAGACTAAAGGTTGGGGGCAGGTACTGGAGATTCCCGTGAAGAATGATAAGTTTGGGCTAGGGTATCAACCGACGTCGTCGGCGTCCTCTTCAGGAGCGCCCAGGTTCAAGGGACCGGTCACGATTACGCCAAGCGGGGTGTGCTTCGAGACTATCAACGCTATTTCCGACGCCGAAGACGGAGATAGCGACTGCGATATGGACGCGTGGATCAAGCCAAGCCTGCCAGGACAAAGTCTCTGCAACTGGTCCATCCGGGAAATTGTCCCAGTGACTTTTAAACAGTAATGATTTGTTTTATCAATTGTTGAATAATCCTATGTCCTACCCGGGGCATAGTGATGTTACATTAGGGCTACTTGATTATGTGCATTGCACTGTTTTAATCATGAAATAAAGGCGTTTTTCATATTCAAATATTGTGATCCCTGTTTTTCTTGTTTTACTTTAACAATAAATGGCAACGTGGTTATTTGCTTTGTTTGCATGTTGAAGCGTTTAACCATTTCCTTTGCAGGACTAATGTTTCAGATGACATCTCATACGAACCGCCTATGACTCGCTTCGACTTCGAGCACCCGGTATTCCAAGCAGAGGAAGAGATTGCTGAGGATATCGACCTGCCAGAGGAGCTGACTCGTTTGTTGAAACAGGAAGAGAGGATCATTCTGCCTCATCAGGAGGAAATTGAGATTATCAACTTGGGGTCGGAAGAAGTTGTGAGAAATATCCGTATAGGGGCTGCGCTGCAGAGCGACATCAAGTAAAGGCTGATTGAGATACTGCGAGAGTATAGTGATATATTTGCTTGGTCGTACGAGGATATGCTTGGGTTGGATACGGACATGGTTGTGCACCGTCTTCCGTTGCGAGAGGAATGTCCGCCTGTTAAGCAGAAACTCAGAAGAACCAGACCAAACATGGCTGTGAAAATCAAAGAGGAAGTTCGAAAACAGTGGGATGCTGGTTTCCTAGCCGTTCCAACTTATCCGTCATGGGTCGCTAATATAGTACCAGTGCCGAAGAAAGACGGTAAAGTGCGAATGTGTGTAGACTACCGTGATTTGAATAGGGCGAGCCCTAAAGACGACTTTCCACTTCCTCACATTGATGTGCTGGTTGATAACACTGCTCAGTTCTCCATATTCTCCTTCATGGACGGCTTCTCGGGCTATAATCAGATCAAAATGGCGCCAGAAGACATGGAGAAGACTACCTTCATTACTCCCTGGGGAACATTTTGTTACAAAGTGATACCCTTCGAATTGAAGAACGTTGGGGAAACATATCAACGTGCTATGACGACTCTCTTTCATGACATGATGCACAAAGAGATCGAGGTTTATGTTGATGATATGATTTCCAAATCCCAGACGGAGGAAGAGCATTTGGTTAATCTGCTGAAACTGTTCAAAAGACTTAGGAAGTTCAGGTTGAGACTGAACCCTAACAAGTGCACCTTCGGGGTGAGATCGGGTAAACTGCTGGGGTTTATTGTGTGCGAAAAAGGAATAGAGGTTGATCCTGCAAAAATAAAAGCTATACAAGAAATGCCGACGCCTAAAACAGAAAAAGAAGTGCGTGGGATTTTAGGGAGGTTGAACTATATCGCCCGGTTCATATCTCACCTAACTGCGACATGCGAGCCGTTATTCAAGTTGTTGAAAAAGGATTAGGTGTTGACCTGGAATGAAAATTGTCAAAAGGCGTTCGACAAGATAAAAGAATACTTGCAGGAACCTCCTGTTTTGATACCCCCAGTGGCTGGGAGACCTTTGATTATGTATTTGATGGTTCTTGAGGAAAGTATGGGTTGTGTTCTCGGTCAACACGACGAGACCGGACGTAAAGAGCATGTGATCTACTATTTGAGTAAGAAGTTTACCGACTGTGAGTCCAGATACTCAATGCTCGAGAAAACGTGTTGCGCGCTAGCCTGGGCCGCCAAACGTTTGAGGCAATACATGTTGAATCATACAACCATGCTAATTTCAAAGATGGATCCAATCAAATACGTGTTTGAGAAGCAAGCACTCTCCGGAAGAATTGCCCGATGGCAGATGGTGTTAACCGAATACGATATCCAATATGTCTCACAAAAGGCTATTAAAGGTAGCGTTCTGTCCGAGTACCTTGCGGAGCAGCCTGTTAAGGACTACCAATCAATGAGGTTTGATTTTCCTGACGAGGATATCATGTACCTGAAAATGAAAGATTGTGAAGAACCATTGTCAGACGAAGGACCAGAATTGGGTTCCAAATGGCAGTTGATATTTGAAGGAGCTGTGAATTCTTATGGTAGCGGAATAGGTGCAATTATCACTACTCCATAGAGGTCGCACATCCCCTTTACTGCCCGATTGACTTTTCCCGTTACCAATAATGAGGCTGAATATGAGGCTTGCATCATGGGGCTTGAAGAAGCCATTGATTTGCGAATCAAGAATCTGGATGTATACGGAGACTCAGCTCTGGTGGTGAATCCGATTAAAGAGGAATGGGAGACACGTCAGCCCAATTTGATACCATACATGAATTATGCAAGGAGATTGTTGCCTTTCTTTGACAAGGTAGAATTGCATCACGTGCCACGAGCAAAAAATTAAATGGCTGACGCTCTGGCGACATTGGCTTCCATGTATAAGGTTAACTTCTGGAACGAGGCTCCCCGGATTGTTATCTCTCGACTTGATAGGCCTGCATTCATATTTGCCATTGACGAGGCTCCCGACGGTAAACCCTGGTACTTTGACATCCAGAATTTCCTGAAGAATAAGAAGTATCCGGCTGGGGCATCCAGTCGAGATCAGAAGACTCTTAGGAGATTGGCTGGTAATTTCTACCTGAATCCGGACGGTGTTCTATATAAAAGAAACCACGACTTGGTGTTGCTACGTTGTGTAGATGAGAAAGAGGCGAAGTTGCTCATGGAAGAGATACATGAGGGTACATTTGGTACGCATGCTGGTGGGCATGCTATGACGAGAAAACTGCTGCGGGCAGGTTATTATTGGCTAACTATGGAAACAGACTGTTTCAAGTTTGCAAAGAGGTGTCATAAATGCCAGATTTATGCGGACAAAATCCATGTGCCTCAGAGTCCTCTGAATGTGATGTCATCACTGTGGCCTTTCTCGATGTGGGGAATTGATATGATTGGCAAGATTGAGCCTACGGCATCCAACGGACACCAGTTCATTTTGGTGGCAATCGATTACTTCACCAAATGGGTGGAAGCAGCATCATATGCTAATGTCACCAAACAAGTGGTCGCCAGATTTATCAAACGAGATATTATCTGCAGATATGGAATCCCTGAGCGGATTATCACCGACAACAGTTCGAATTTGAATAACAAAATGATGAAAGAGCTGTGCCAAGATTTTAAGATTGAACATCACAACTCTTCTCCTTACCGGCCCAAGATGAATGGCGTTGTTGAAGCGGCCAATAAGAACATAAAGAAGATTGTTCAGAAGATGGTTGTGACGTATAAGGACTGGCACGAGATGCTACCTTTCGCCTTGCACGGTTATCGTACGACGGTACGCACATCAACCAGGGCAACCCCTTTCTCATTGGTATACGGGATGGAAGCAGTGTTACCATTGGAGGTCGAGATTCCTTCCCTGAGGGTTTTACGTGATGTCCAACTTGACGAGGCAGAGTGGGTTAAAGATAGACTGAATTAGCTCAGTTTAATGGATGAGAAGAGGCTGGCTTCTTTAGCATACGGTCAGTTATATCAGAGCCGGATGAAGAAAGCTTACGACAAGAAGGTATGCCCTCGGATCTTTCAGACGGGAGATCTTGTTTTGAAAAAGATTCTCCCACCACAAACAGATCACAGGGGCAAGTGGACTCCTAATTACGAAGGCCCCTACGTTGTCAGAAAAGTCTTCTCTGGAGGAGCCTTGTTACTATCCACCATGGATGGTGAAGACTTTACGTCTCCTGTGAATTCGGACGCAGTTAAAAAATACTTTGCTTGAAAGTGACCCGCTGGACAGTAAAAAGAGAGTCCAGGCAAAAATGGGGCATCCTGGCGAACCATAAAAAATGAATAAAAGGTTCAGGAAAAAATTAGGGATAAAATTGAAAAAATGTACACCCGCGAAGTCGAAAACTTGAAAAGGGAGATTTCGGCAAAAAAAGGGTATCCCGGTGAATTGAAAACCCGCAAAGGGCGATTCGCGCAAAAGTTAGGTATTGAAAAAGCAAATGACTGCGGTCCGGATTTGATACGGCATTGTTTAGTGGTTTGGGAGTACCTGGGGGCCGTCTATCCAAAAACAATCTCTTCCGAAGATCGAGTATCGGGAAAGTGCAGAGTCAGGCGAGTCATAGGAGGATCAGCTCATGGTGTTTGTCTGTACCACGTCGCCGACATGTATACAAATATTGTTTTGTATTTTATTTATGCTTCTTGTGCATATATGTATGTGTGTTTATGCGTAACTTCCTCTTTTCAGGAGTTGCATCCAGTGTACAAAACTTTGCCTATTCAGAGGCCCGTTATCAATAAAACATGTTATTTTGTACTTGATGCTTGTTCTTTACCGTTTTGTTTGTGAAAGACGCCGATGTTTTTGATAAACTTGCACTTGCATAATCTTGCTAGCCCTTGCCAATGATTGATAAAACTTCGAATTGACTGAAGTAATGTCACGGATGCTAACCCGGGTAGATTCTATTATATAGGCCTGTTTTGTCTCGTTTGTTTTGTAGGATTCTTACCTTTGGAGCCAACAGTCAGGGATTGTATTCCCCAGCCAAAATCTCTTGACGTAGGACCTAACTCTAGTCGAGGTCATTCCCCAGCTAGTCGCAGCTTATTCCCAGAGAGTTGGAATGACGTTATCCCTTACCGAATGAGGGATTATTCTCCCTAGAAGAGTGTCCTCAGGGAAGTTGTCCATAGGATATCCCCTGCAAGTCAAAATCAATGTTCCCTGTAGAGGTTGTGCTCCTTAGCGAATCGAAGGTGTACGTGTTCAATCTCCAGCATGGGAGACTCTCGCAATAGTTAACCAAGTTTGTTGGTTCGAAAGGATTATACCCGGAGGACGGTTTCCCTTCTCCCCACAGGTCGTCATGCCATTGACAGGATGTTGATCCTCAGCAGAGTAGTAGCTCCGAGTTCGTAAACTGTGCCTAGACAGTGTGCTTTTCCTAGAAGTGTCGCTTTTCCCCCAGCTAAGTTTGTTCACCAGCAGGGTGGCTTGTTCTTTCCTCCCAGTGGAAATTGATGTTTAGTCGCTCCTCGGCAGAGTTGATTGTGTTTCCGGCATTTATTTTGCCGGAATAACTTATGATACTTGTTCTCCCCAGCGGAGTAGCGTTATCCTCAGCATTCATGATGTTGAGACAACACTATCAGAGTGGCCCCGACAGCTTAATCCTGCATTTGCATGTGCATATATCGTCACATTTGCATCTACTCAAACGCGTAGCATTTCCGTGCCGTACGGAGCATTACGCTATTTTCAAACATGCGCATTTTGAAGCATAAGTCAGGTTGGTTATCTCTTTGTTTTCCGGTGTTCTTCCCTGCAGGTAATTGGAATTCTTGTTCAGGATCGTTTTCAGATATTCAGATTTGTGGCATAAGATATGTGATGATAATGTTCGTCCCGCCATGTGTTCCCTTATCAGAGGTGCTTGATTAACTTCTCTTCTTCCACCAGCGGAGTGTTCTTTACACGGTTTCATAATTGGACTTTGGAGTTATTGTCAAAAATCCCCCGGCGGAGTGTTCCCTCGGTTTGCTGTCATGTCAGCATTTTAAGAAAAGATTTCAGGGATTAGACATCTGAAGTCATTACTTGTCGTCAAGTTGGATGTCTGGCAGTTGACGTCAGAATTCCCCCGGCAGAGTTCTCCCCAGTTTGCTGTTATGGCTTCATAATTAGACTTTGAAGTTTGTTATGTCAGCATTTTACTGCTTCATAATTAGACTTTGAAGTTGTTACCATCATGGTATGGCTTCATAATTTGACTTTGAAGTTATTGTCAGTTCTGAAAGGCTTCATAGTTTTGAAGTTGCTTTCAGTAGTCAACGACTTCATGAATAGACTTTGAAGTTGTTGTAGAAAAGAGATTTCAGTGATTTGACGGTTGAAGTCATTACTTGTTGTCAAGGCTTCACGAGTTGACTTTGGAGTTGTTGTTTGTAACAGCCCAAATTTCATTAAATAATTAATTGTAGTAATTAATTGATTTAGTGGGATTTTATGTTAATATTGGAATTAATTTTTATTAATTGGAATTAATAGAGAATTGAAAGGAAATTGGAAGGAAAGAAAATAAAAGGGATATATAAGTGAGAAAGAATAGAAAGGAAATTAGAGAAAACATTTGGAGAGAAAGAGGAAAGAAAGAAGAAAGAAGAGAAAGAGAGGAGAAGAAGAGGAAAAGTGGAAAAATCATCAAGAACCAACATCAAAGCTCCGATTAATCGAGGTAAGGGTGAGAAATGTTTCTATTTGATCATTGCATGATGTTATGTATGTTGGGTTGGGGTTTTGGTAGAGTTTTCATCACTTTCCAATTAGGGCAAATGTTGGATTAATCGGTAGATTGATGATTTAATCGGTCGGAACTGAGTAATAACGCCGTAAAATAGTCGGGTAACATGTACTGATGTTATTTGTACTGATTTGGATGTTCAAGAGTTGGTGGATGGTGGAATGGTGAAGGAGGGACAGAGTGTGGTTCTGTTCTGCGCAGGTTCGCTGGCTCTCGCCAGGCGAGCGAAGGCGAAGCTTCGCCAGGCGAAGCCCAGCGAATGCTGGCGAATAATTAAGTTTAAGTTCCAGTGGACTTCGCTGGCGAGTTCGCCAGGCGAAGTTGGATAGCGAAGGTTCGCCCAGCGAAGGTGCTAGCGAATGGTGGCGAATGAAGTCAGTAGCTACTGACTTTGGCTCGCTGGGAAGTCTCGCCAGGCGAAGCCTAGCGAGTGTTCGCTGAGAGAGTTCGCCAGGCGAAGGCCAGGCGAAGGTTCACTGCGAGGGTTCGCCAGGCGAATGAAGGCGAATGTGACAGCATTTTTCTTTTGTTGTGTTGCTCATGTGGTGATTGTTTGATTGATTCACATAGGTTAATACCTCTATGATATGATATAGATATGATCTATTGTGATGATGTGTACTGTGGGTAGCCTCCGGGCGTGAATCCTAGTTGATGTGCGGTGCGTATTAATTATGATAAATAGAAATACATGTGAATACAATGATGAATGTATGTGTATTGTCTAATGAACTTGCGAATGCTTAATGGGTATACAATTATGTGATGAGTATGCATGAGAACATTGTGGATATGTGTGCATGACTTATAATTGTATAAATGGTATTGTGATGTGAATACCTCGATTGTGTGATATATGTTGTATATGCAATCATTGTGTAATTCTTGAAGAGATGAATTATGTAAATGCATGAGATTAAGATGTCGGTCTTAAGTGCATTTGTTGTGGTTGATTGTACATGCATCATTTAGTCAAGAGGCAATGTCTGTTAGTTTCGTGGAAACTAGTGGCTTGTCCCAAACCTAGAAGAGTGGGTTTGAAGGCTTAGAGGACGGGCCTTTGTGGTTATCGGTCTAGAAGAGTGGACCCGGTTTAATGTAAAAACCGAAAAAAAGATAACGGGTTATCGGTCTAGAAGAGTGGACCCGGTTTAATGTAAAAACCGAAAAAAGATAACGAGAGTCGGTACCGCATTGCATGAGTTGCATTGAGTTGTTGAGTCACATTAATATATGACATATGCATGAAGAGATGCTTATGTGTGAATGATGAGATTGTGAAATTGTGAGAGTATGCATGATGTGGAAATGCTTTACAAATATTCGTGTTGTCATTATATGTGTGGCAAATATATATGACTAAGAAATTGAATTGTGGTGAGAAATACGGAGTGGAACTTGTATTGATTACCTATATATATATAATCTTATGCTTTGATTATTATGGTTATATTTCTCACCCTTCTGTTGTTTTATAATGCTCTACGAGGCATTGCAGATTAGGATGCTGGAGTCCCTTTTGTGAAGTATTCTTCATTCTTTTGAGTCTGCTGCTCTGATATGTAACACCGGGTAGTTAGACTAGTATAGTCATTCTTTTGTGATACATTGCGATGTATCAGTTGATGTGATTGTGTAATCTAACTGATATGATGTATTAATTTGGATTAACTTGTTTGTACGTGGATTAATATTTTGAAAACGATTAAATGATTTGATCTTCCGCTTAATTTTGAAATTGTTACATATCTTATGGAGAAAAATGTGAAAGTGTTTTATTGGTGAAATTGTGGCATTCTTCTTTTATACCTTATTATAAAACCTTTTTACTCTGATAATTTGTATGTGCTTAATTGTTTTATATGCATTTATTTGGGGTATAGAAGGGGGTGTTACATTGTCAGCATTTTAAAGGAAGATTTCAGCGATTAGACGGTTGAAGTCATTACTTGTTGTTACGGCTTCGTAATTTGACTTTGAAGTTCGTCAGCGTGGGATGCTCCATAATTAGACGTTGGAGACGTTATCACTATTACAATGGCTTCATAATTAGGCTTTGAACTTCCTCGGAAGGAGTCTAGAGGGCTTCATGATTTGACTTTGAAGTTCAATGGAGTTTCCTGGAATTGCTGTTACGTCAGCATTGCACGGCTTCATAATTAGACTTTGAAGTTCGTTACATCAGCACTATAAGGCTTCATGATTTGACTTTGAAGTTGTTGTTGGCATTTTTAAAGGGGGATTTCAGCGATTAGACGACTGAAATCGTTACTTGGTGTCACTGCTTCATAATTAGACTTTGAAGTTGTTAGCAGCAGTGGATGGCTTCATAATTAGACCTTGGAGTTATTATCAGTTTATACGGCTTCATAATTCGACCTTGGAGTTGTTGTCAATGTTAAACAGCTTCATAACTAGACTTTGGAGTTGTTGTTAGGAATTCCCTAGCGGATTTTCCTTGCGTAGCTGTTATGTCAGCATTGCAGACTTCATGATTTGACTTTGGAGATCGGCATAGTTTTCTTCGAGTGGCTGTTACATCAGCGTTACACGGCTTCAGAATTAGACTTTGGAGTCGTCGTTAGCGATTCCCCAACAGAGTTTTCTCTAGCAGCTGTTACGTCAGCATTGCGCTGCTTCATAATTAGACCTTGGAGTTGTCGTTAACATCAAACGACTTCGTAATTAGACTTTGGAGTTCTTCAGCGGTACCGCATCTTCATGATTAGACTTTGGAGTTGTTGTCCGAAGGTTTTGTCTGCATGGAATAGCTTCATAAGTAGACTTTGGAGTTGTTGCCAGATTTTTTTCCCACAGAGTTGCTTGTTGAAATTTCTCTTATCCGGCCAGCGGAGTGTTTTTCCAGTTTGTTGTTCCGTCAGCATCACAGGGTTTCATAAACAAAATTTCAGAAGTTGTTGCCTGTTGTCAAATAGGGGCCTGGCAGCTAATTTCAGAGCGTCCCTAATGGGTTCGGCTACTGCAAGGATAAGGTGGAGTTATTGTCCAGTATGATTGACTGAATTGAATTCCTATTGGGTGGAAGAGTTCTATCCCCAATGAAGTCGCCGTGATTTCTTCGTGTTGACGAAATATTATTATCCCCACTAGAGTCCTCCTCAAAGTCGTTTGCAGGTTGGGACCAACGGAGTTAGCTACTGCAGAGATAAGCAGTTTCCTGTGTTTAGACAAATGATTTTCCCGTATGAATAGGCGGATGAAGTTTCCTTTGTTTCGACATATGAGTTTCATGTGTTTAGACAGATGATTTTCCTGTATGGATAGGCGGATGGAGTTTCCTGTGATTAGACAGAAATGTTTCCCCAGTGAAGTCGACGGATTTTATTGCCTATGATTGATAGGACCTCCTCGTGTTGGTGGGAGGCGACCAACTCATCCCCAACGGAGTAGCCGGGATTTCTCTGTGTTGACGGAATGTGGAGTCTTGACGTGGACAATATTTCTTCGGGTTGACGAAATGTGAGTCCTGACGTGGACCGATTGGTGTTTAGTTGTGATTTGACGAATTTGTTTATCTTCTTGTGTTGACAAGATTAGTCCAGTTGTGGACGGAGGTGTTCAGTACCTGTGGCGTTACACAGGTGGTTGATGTTGGAATCAGAGTTATTATCAGACGTTGAATCAGTTGTTGTCGTAACAACCAGGTTCAGTTGGTGGATGTCGTTCCCCAAGCAGTTGTGCAGTTTATTTCTGCGGTTAGCAAATTTCCGGGTTTCTTGGTATTCAACCGTCTCGTACCTCGATTGTTTGAAGGCCGTTCGCTCTTCACCCAGTCGGATCCAAGCCGTTTGAATAGGGGCAGCTATTGCACCCCAAAATTTGCTCAACCTTTTCTTGCCTGATTTATGTTTCATTGCATTTCATTTGCATATCATAGCATATCAAGTTATACAATAAGGTATCAAGTACCATTTATGTCAAAAGAAGCCTATCTAGAGGTATTCTCTGAGCCTGAGAGACCATCCAAGTCATCAGAGAAAGGTTGAAGTCATGAGAAGTTTGAGTGCCCACAGGTAGATTTCTTCTCCTAACTTGGGGTGTATTGAAGATCATCAACAGGGAATGTGAATTTGAGGTGTGTATGGATCTCATGGGATGACTAGAGGGCCCTATTGAAGCTTAGACAAGTCATTGTATCAAGTTCAAGAACCATGGTTGAGGTGTGTACAAGTAGGGTTTCATCTGGGTAACCCTAGGTCAAGGAGAGCAAAGAAAGGGCATCAAGACCTAGCTCTAGGTCATGGAAGTCATGGATTGATATGTTGAAGCATGTGTATGGATGAGCCAAGATCAAGTTCAAAAGAATCAATAGTGGTTAGAGGTGTTTGAGACAGGGTTCCTAGGGTAAAATCCCCTGTATAGCACTGGACTTCCAAGCCACATAAGTCAAAATACAAGTTTCAAATGGATCTTTGGCCAACATGAAACTTGTATATCTTCTCAATACCTTTAATTTGAGTACTAGAAGTCTTCAAGAAGATTTGTAGAACTCAAGTTATGGTTCTTGCAAATTAAAAGTCACCAGAGGACACTGAAATTTATCTGTGAAAGTCACTTGATTTCCAAGCAACTTTTTCCCCTCAAGGAATTTTCAAATGGATTCTTGGCCAAGATAAGAGTTTTAGGGCTTGATATTAGATTTAATTTGAGTACTAGAAGTCCTCAATAAGATTTGTGGAACTCAAGTTATGATCTTGGCAATCCAGGGGTATTTTCGGAAAGTTGAATTATAGGTCATTTTCAAGTATGTGTCAAAATCTCTATCTTCCACTCCTCAAATGAAAAAGTGTTCAACATGAAATGTGTTTATAATGATGTTTTTAGGCCAGGTAAGAAGTCATGAGGTATTGGACTGGCTTGCTTCACAAAATGATCCAAAATGGCTTAAAAAAGGAAGAATTTAAAGTCATTTAAAAGGCCAAAAATGGGATTTCATGTTTTAAGGTCAAAACAAGGCATATGACATATCAAATTGATCAGAAATGATGTTTTAAAGATGATGGAAATGTTAATTTTTCCATTTGAGGTAATTTGAACACACTTGTATTTTGTAACATCACATGTAAGTAACACTTGCCAAATCACTCATGAGATCAAAACCAAGGTGTCATACCCTAAATTTGTCCTACCCATTTTCAGTTTTTTTTTTTGCATTTTTCAATTTTTTTTTTTGATTTTGCATTGCCCGATTAATTTCTTGTTATTTAGACACGTGTCCGCTCGCAATTGGTTGATTTTTCAAAAAATTATCTTTTTGACCAATTAGGGCGTGACACGTGTCTTAACAACATTTTTGTGAATATTATTTTCTTGAAACTTTTTCTTTTTTGAAAATGTTGCTAATATTATTTTTAAGTAATTAATATCGTTTTTGTTTTTTAGTTTGTTCTGTATATATTTGTTAATATTCATTTAATCTTTATGTTAATATTTGTTAACTAATTAGTATTGTTAATAATAGTTATTTAATAGCTATTATATAATTGTTAATTCTTATTTAATTATGATTATTGTTGGATTTGAAAAGAGTTAATTGTTAGTAATGTTGGAATTAAAATAAAATTAAGAAAAAGAAGGGGCTGAGAACACGGTTGGAAAGTTGGAAATAGGCCCATTGCTTGCAGCCTGTTAAGGTTGTGAGAAAGGAAAAATAGGGTTTGGGGAGATTAAAAGGGGGCAAAAGTTACTGTTTTGGAAAAAAGAAAAACCTAAGCTACAACTGTTCATCTTCCTCAGAAAATCCAAAACGGCGCCGCCCCCAGTCATCTTCTTCCTCTCTCAAATCCGTAACTCAAACCCTCTCACCCAAAAACAGCTGCATTCCTCTTCGCCTTCCCCGTCTTCAACAACTAATGGATCGCAGTACTTTTTCGACGATGTCATAACAACACCTTGTAGATTCTCAAACTCAGCGACAAATCATGGCATAACGGTAAACCTCGAGTTATCTTATTGGTGTTGATTGATGGTGCTAATGTGTATTTTTACTTCGGTGCTATCATATTCAGTACAACGTATATTTCAAGTTAGCATTTAATCCAAACCCCGTTAAGAATTTTTCCATTGTGATGGTTGTTTTAGAATCTGCATTAAACTCATACTTATCCTGTTAAATATTATGTTTATCATTTTCGGTTTATTATAGTTGGTTCATCGTTAGAAATTATGTAATGTTTGAGGCTGATTCAAACACGGTTTCGTTTTCACCTTCAACTCTGTTTGATTTCTGCTTGAGTTTTCATTTAGGTATGGCACTGACGTAACCCGCAACTAATGTTCTGCCATGTTTTTCTTCTTCGCATCATTCTGGTTTAATTATTTTCTGTGAGCTATGATTAATTTATGATGTATTTGCGATTCAATAACGATTCAAAGTCAAAAGTTCATTGTATACTGTTTTTTTAGATTTTCGCAATGGTTATGTATTCTTGTGTATTTACGACGCCGTTTCGATCTTGTCTTTATGGAAATACTGTTCTTTGCCTTCTGTTATGAAAGAGTGTTGGGGTTCATGTTGTTATTTGCCTGTTTTGGTTTAAATATAATGTTGCTTTCTTTTCGGTGATGATAGTTTTGGATTTCAATACTCTGTATATATTTATTATGCTTTCCATATGATTATTCTACATTTTTTTTAAAGTTTGTATTTGATTGACATAGAGTAGATGGTCTTGGTTTGTATTCCTCCCTCACTGCAATTTCATAAATTATAATTTTGCTGCCATAGTATTCATGAATAGCTATCCTTTGGTGATTAATATGATTTGCTACAAATACTTTTATTAAAGCATATATGGTTGTAACTACCTGCGATTTCATTGCCTTGTGTTATCTTAGCTTTAGTTTATATAATAATACAACCTTAAATTTAAGATTAACAATTCATGTGAATTATGCTTGTAGCTAAGTTTATTAATAAGTAATATCATGTCATTGTACCACCAAGCGTGCTCGTATACCAATTGGTATTTCCGTCCCATGTTCCGATTTTATTACGAGTGAATCTCCATGTGAATTTCAAATTTCAATAATTATTTCTAGTTTCTAAAAAAAACACTTTTAAATTTTAATTGTTTAGTTTATTTTTATAAGACAATTCAAAATAATTATTTTTAAGCGAAAACTTTGGACCATTGCAAAATATATTTTCAGAATTTGACTAAATATTTTCCAATTATAAAATCTATTCTCTTAACTAATTTACGAAAAATTAAACTCTTAAAGTCTAGCACTTCTTGAGTTTTTGAATGATCATTATTGGGGCGTACGCTTTGGATTTTGAATCATTCGACTTTTCGTTTTAGAAATACATTTTTATTTAGACAAAAAATATCATCGGAGTCTAGCATTTCGTGTGATATTCTCGTTGTTCATTCAAACTTTTTTCAAATGAAAAATGTGTCGTTGGGATCAAGCATCTCGATAATATCCCAATTGATTGGTTGTGAGCCCTACGTCTCATTTATCAAATAATTGTCATTTCTCTTAAAAAAATTTAATCCAATTTCGTATTTTCACCTCACACATACACAAATTATTTTCATACGTTTTTCACTTCAAATTATTTTCAAAAAAACATTTTTCTATTCAAACTCCGAAAGAAGGAGGTTCTTGGAATCTAGCATTCCTTGAATCTTCGAGTGAATAATTCTCGAGGCACGCTCTTGAGTTATTATTCATTCAATCTTTCGACTTTTTCAAAACATTTTTTCGATTAAAACTCCGAAAGAAGGAGATTCTTGGAATCTAGCATTCCTTGAATTTTCGAGTGAATAGTTCTCGAGGCACGCCCTTTGAGTTGTTATTCACTCAACCTTTCGACTTTTTCAAACTCAATCATTTTCCAACGTTCTCCTAAGTCGAATGCTCGTACGCATTCGCAACCCATATTTCGTACACGCATTCGCAACTCCTCGTGGTTTTGATATTGGAAGCACCCTTAGGGACCAATATCATTTCTCACAATCTAACCCTTGACACGTCGTCAAGTCAGTTCCATCTTCGGTCAAATCCTCGACACGTCGTCGAGCCACTTCAAAACAACTTCCTTTTTGCCTCACATTCCATTTTCGATTCAATCTTTTCACAAACGTTTTTTTCAACTTACGAAAGAGGGATATCCTTAGAATCTAGCATTCTTTGAATATTCGAATGAGTAACTCTCTAGGCGCGCCCTTGAGTTATTATTAGTTCATTCTTTTGACTTCAAAACATCCAACTCTTATCTTCAATCTATTCAACCCAATTCCCGAAAGAACTGAGTTCTTGGAATCTCGCATTCCTTGAATTCTTAAGTGACAAGCTCTTGAGGCACGCCCTTAGGTTGCTTGTCAGTCACTCTTTCGTCTCTTTATCAAACTTCCAACCCATTCAACCTCATCTTTTCATGGTTGTTACCACGAACTATGACTGCTCTGATTCTTCATTCTCGTCTGAATGTAAGATACGTAGGCACAAGGTTGCGATGATCTTGGCGAGCACACTTCTACCTTTTTCCATTATTCCATCCACCCATTCCCAACCTTTCCCGTAGTCGAACTACGATGCTCTGATTTCTCATTCCCGTCCGAATGAGCATACGTAGGCACAAGGGCCCCAATCTTGGCGAGCACACTTCTACCTTTTTCCATTATTCCATCCACTCATTCCCAACCTTTCCCGTAGTCGAACTACGACACTCTGATTTCTCATTCCCGTCCGAATGAGCATACGTAGGCACAAGGGCCCCAATCCCTGGCGAGCACCCTATCCTCTAACCACCCATCTCTCCTTTGCGTCTTTAATCTTTTAACCTACCAATTCTACCTTTAACAACGAGAAGAAAACAAGTAAACCTGAACAACACTCCCCACATTTACCTTAAGAGGTTCCCGTCGAGTACGACGGACGTGAGGGGTGCTAGTACCTTCCCCTCACGTAACCGACTCCCGAACCCGGAACATGGTTGCGACAACCTTGTTCCTATCCTTTCGTTTTTAAGAGGTTTTCTTGATATTTTCCTCTCCTGTTTATTCGGGAAAAATAAAGTTCGGTGGCGACTCTGTCGAACCGCATTTCCGCGCCTTTTGCGCGAGGGTCGTTTCTCCGAAATGTCTCCGTGATTTTTCGAGGTGTGACAGCTGGCGACCCTGCTGGGGACATGCTCCATGCAAAGAGAGAGTCGAGCCTATCTTTTGGTTTGTGAGGAGTGTTTGTTTTTTGTTTGTTTCCTTCTTGTTTGTGTATTTGTTCTCTTGTGGATTTTATTTGTGCTTGTTATCTTGGTTGCCTGTTGGTTCTTGGGATGACATCATGAGTAAAGCTCTACGCCCGAGCTTTGGTAAAAGCAGATAGAACACATAGTTTAGAATTGGTAGTCGAGTAGTGTTAGTCTCCGAGGACTTGCTCCTTGTGAGCCTAGCATGAAAGCTCCTCCAGAGGAGACCTATTCGTAGATCTTGTTGTAACACAGCTAGCCTGTTGCACAATTTGATCCATGAAGGGTCCATGATTCTGGGAACCTTTTTTAGCACCAGTTTCGATAATGGTGGTCGTGTAGTGTTGGTCTCCGAGGACTTGCTCCTTGTGAGCCTAGCATGAGGACTCCACTCAGGAGAGACCTTATCGTTATTATCGTCGTAATACAGCCAGCCTGTTGCGTGACGCTAATACGACTAGTGTCCGTGATCCTGGGAACCAAACATAGAAACCATCCCGTAAGTGGATTTATGGGTAGAGTGTCTAGATCTTCATATATAGGACTTACCTGTCAAGTTTCTTTAGTCAGAAATTTTGGTTACCTACCTGTTACATTTATCAACTTCAGAGTTATTTGAACTATGAAAATGTGATCCTGGATCTTGTATCTTGCATTGCATCTTGCATATCATTTGCATTGCATCTCATATGTTGTGCATTTTGCATTTCCAATCTTTCAGCAAAGTCTTATGTCTCCTTCCTTCCTCTCCAGTAAATCAAGCTGATTCCTCGACACCAGTACGTAACTAGAGGCAATACAAGACGAATGATAGAGCAGATTCAGCAGGAGCAAGCTGCCTTCAGGGAAGAGTTGGATTCTATGAAAGGAAAGATCAACCAGATCCTCGAAGCCATCCTCGCGGCTAGAAGAGAGGAAGAACAGCGTGAAGCCGCTGCTGTCGTCAACAACAATGGTCAAGGTCAAGGGTCTACTGCTATCCCTTTGGCTCCGATTCCAAATCCTCATGGGATGCCGTTGAATTTCAATAACGCAGCCGAAGGAAACACTTCTCAGCCAATCCCAGCGCCTGGAGTTACTGTTGGAGCTATCCCGCAGGCTCAGCCTACTGTCATGCAGATCCCAGCTCTCCATACTGAAGATACTCTGATGGATCATTATGATGATGTTCAGAATTATCATGTTGCTATCCCCATTTCCAGTCCTATTGCCGCTCAGGATTCAGAAGCCATGAAAATGTGCCGAGATCTAGCCGAGAAACTCCGAGCCATGGAGGGGCACAGTTCAAATTCTTTCAGTGCTTTGGAGTTATGCCTGGTGCCTGATGTTGTCATTCCTCCTAAGTTCAGGGTGCCCGAATTTTCAAAGTACAAAGGTCTTAGTTGCCCAAATATTCATCTGAAGATGTACTGTCGTAAGATGGATGCCTATGCCAGAGATGAAAAGCTCATGATTCATTGCTTCCAAGACAGTTTGTCTGGGGCATCACTCGAATGGCATATGCAGTTGGAACGTAACAGTGTGCGCACTTGGGCCGAGCTAGCCGATGCATTTGTCAGGCAGTATAAGTACAACACCGATCTTGCTCCGAATCGTACTCAACTTCAGAGTATGACTCAGAAGGATGGCGAATCCTTCAAGGAGTACACGCAACGATGGAGAGAGCTAGCCGCAAGGGTGCATCCACCTCTGGTTGACCGTGAACTGATCGACATCTTTATGGGTACATTGCAAGGCCAATACTACGAAAAGCTGATCGGTAGTGTCTTTGCTGGATTCTCTGACCTAGTGATCGTCGGTGAGAGAATTGAAGAAGGGTTGAAGAGTGGAAAGATCCCCGGAGGTTCTAACAACCAGGCCAATGCCAATAAGCCTTTCAACGGATACAAGAAGAAAGAGGGCGAAACAAATGCTATCTCTTTGCAGAAAGGGCAAGCTTCTCAACAAGTCCATGTTCCTATGCCTTATCAAGTCCCTTACTACCAATATCCGTATGTCGCTGCTGCGCAATATGCTCCAACGCCTTATCAGCCAGCTGTTCAAGCAGTGCAAGCTTAAATGCCACATCAACAGGCTCCTCAGCAACAAGCCTACAATCAGTAAGGATACCAATATCCTCCTCAGCAACAACAAATGCAAGCTACTCATCAACGACAAGGTACCCGCCCACAGCATCAGCAGAGAACATGGAGTCCAGATAGAGTCTTTGACCGTTTACCAATGACATATGCTAAAATCTTTGCTCAGTTGATGGAGAAGAAAGCTGTTGTTCCGAGAGATTTGGCTCCTCCAACTGTCATTCCTGCCGATTACGATGCAAATGCTCATTGCGAGTTTCATAAGGGCGCTCCAGGTCATACCATTGAGGACTGTAGAGCTTTCAAGCACATAATTCAAGACATGATCGACAGGGATGCTATCAACTTTAATGGGAAGTCTCCAAATGTCATCAACAATCCGATGCCACCAGTTAACTAGTGCCAACATCAGATCAAGCAGGGTCAAGTTCATTTCTCGAAGAAGGCCGTCATGTCGCCATTTCATATTACGCATTTCTTATATTTGTCTTTGTTTGTTTAAGTATTGTATGCTTTGAACAATTGCCATTCGTATTTGGTTTTCATTAATGTATCGTTTATGCATGTTTTGAATTAGTTATGTCGTATTCACTCATTTTCACTTATCACCGACACATTTTTGTTCACTTCACTCTATTCACTGTTGTTTAACATGATTTGAGGGAGGATGATGAAAACGAGATACCCATAATTGCAAACCATATGCTTTCAGATCGAATCTCGTCAATGATGTACATGCATTGCTTCAATTCCCCAAACACTGGAGATATAAGGAGTTAATCCCTAGTAAACCACTTCGAGCCTAGAAGTAGCAGTTTCCTTCGGATATTCAAACCTTTCACACTCAACCTGGGGCAGGGTAGTGTTCAGTGAATCCAATCCCGCATTCGAATCAACAAAGAAAAATCCAGAAGACGGTTGTCCATCAAAGACCCGTGACACGGCAGTCACAATCCTCCAACAAAATAAAAAATCAAAATCCTGCTAAGTCAAACACCTTAGAGGAGACTTAGTCAAAATCAAGGCAATCCCGATGGACTTGGCAAGCGAAGTCAATCCATGCAAAAGTTAGGGATCAACAAAAACAAAAGCAAAAGAGGACCCCGAAACCCTCAACAAAAACAAAATAAGATTCAGTGGCCATTCAAATAGGGTCACTGATATCCATCAAAATAAGGTGACTGTCACATTGAGCAAACCTTGAACCATCAAGTTTGTACCGTCAAGATAAGTGCAGAATTAACTGAACGTAGGAATGAAGATCGTTAAGAAGAAGGGGTGGGTACAAATCATACTTTGAGCCTAATATCCTTTGTTTCATAACCGCGAACCAGACCACGTTACAACCCTCGAAAGACCTAATTGAGGCGAAGTTTATTCTGAAAGAATACTATCGCAAGGTTGCGTAACCTGACTCCCCACATGATTGCTAGCATTGGTGTCATTATCCTTGCAATATTTTTTACACCAATCAAACAGTACAACGTTTGGGCTAACAGTACATTCGTCTCAATATCACGACACTCAAATAAACGATACTTTTTCAAACTTGCATCGAACTTTGCATTAATTATTACCATTTATGAATGTATAGTTTTAATTGCAAATCAGTGCTAGGTATTCAAGGACATCTCAACGAGGGGCAACCGAGGAGGAACTTGACTTTCAGTGGCGTACACGAAGCAAGAGTACTTCAAACCCCATAGGCTGGGGCAGGTCATTCAACAGCTCGAGCAGGGGCAAGCCATCAGAGTTTGGTTTCAACTTCAAAATGGGTTAATCTGAGGCAGACCATTATCATGTTCAGACTAGGGAAAGTCCAGATTATCCTAATCATCAAGCAGAGCTGCAACCTTCTCTGAAGTAAATTCACAACCACCAAGTACCCAAACTTGCAGCATCCAGACCATCTTCTTCTGCTTCATCATGGCATTTTCAGCAAACTGCGTGTCGAGGAAGTTAATCCCTCCCACCACCCGAAGTCCAATCCGTATTGGCAACTACCAAAAGTCCACCACGCTGGCGTCTCCACCTACATTTCCAATCACCCGTCTGCATCATATGCATCATACGCATTGCATTCATCGTCATAAGAATTTTGCATCATTTTGCATACCCAATCGTATCATACTTCCCCAGCTCTTGCATCTCCGCTCGTCAGCATTTGCATTTGCACTTCCATTCGTTATGGAACATCATTTTACATCCAGCATCAACATATGCACGTCAAGGTCCAGGATCAATTTCGAAGATTTCCAAGACCATCATCAGCCTAGACAGGGGCATTCTCCGCAAGACTGTGGGTTTCTCCCACAAACTTCAAGAACTTCAAAGCAATCATCAGCCCAGTCGGGGGCATTTTTGCAAGATTGTGGGTTTCTCCCACGAAATTCAGAGATATTCAAAGCAAGATTCAGCTCAGACAGGGGCATCTTCAGCAAAACCATGAGCATTCCTCATGAAGTTGTTCAGCCTTTTGTTGAGTAAGACAAGACACCAAGGCAAACTCAGCCCAGTCAGGGGCATCCTCTTCAGAGTTCATGGGCGTAAACATGAAATCATTTCAACAAAATTATGATTTCCAAGCAAGACGGTGGGCGTACCCCGTTGATTCATTTCAATCCAATCTTCCTCTTGGATGTTCCCTAATGAGTTGTATTCAACAAGCGTGACCGTTGTCAATTGCCTTACTATCATACTTTTGGTGATAGTCGAACCTCGCCAGTTCAACCTATCCTACATCCTTTTGGGTGTCGATAACCTTCAATTTCTGTTGTTCTATCATCCTTTTGGTGATAGTAACTTGTGTGTGTGAGTTTCGCTCCGTCATCCTTTTGGTGGGGGGTCTATCATAGTCATTAATGATAGATTGTGCGATAGTTTGTTTGTGTTTCGCTCCGTCATCCTTTTGGTGGGGGGTCTGTCATAGTCATTAATGATAGATTGTGCGATATTGTTTGGTGTGAGTTTCGCTCCGTCATCCTTTTGGTGGGGGGTCTATCGCAGTCATTAACGATAGATTGTGCGATAGTTTGTTTGTGTTTCGCTCCATCATCCTTTTGGTGGGGGGTCTATCATAGTCATTAATGATAGATTGTGCGATGTTTGTTTGTGTTTCGCTCCGTCATCCTTTTGGTGGGGGGTCTGTCATAGTCATTAATGATAGATTGTGCGATATTGTTTGGTGTGAGTTTCGCTCAGTCATCCTTTTGGTGGGGGGTCTGTCATAGTCATTAATGATAGATTGTGCGATATTGTTTGTGTTTCGCTCCGTCATCCTTTTGGTGGAGGGTCTGTCATAGTCATTAATGATAGATTGCGCGATATTGTTTGGTGTGAGTTTCGCTCCGTCATCCTTTTGGTGGGGGGTCTGTCATAGTCATTAATGATAGATTGTACGATATTGTTTGTGTTTTGCTCCGTCATCCTTTTGGTGGGGGGTCTATCATAGTCATTAATGATAGATTGTGCGATAGTGTTTGGTGTGAGTTTCGCTCCGTCATCCTTTTGGTGGGGGGTCTATTATAGTCATTAATGATAGATTGTGCGATATTGTTTGTGTTTCGCTCTGTCATCCTTTTGGTGGGGGTTCTGTCATAGTCATTAATGATAGATTGCGCGATATTGTTTGGTGTGAGTTTCGCTCCGTCATCCTTTTGGTGGGGGATCTGTCATAGTCATTAATGATAGATTGTGCAATATTGTTTGTGTTTCACTCCATCATCCTTTTGGTGGGGGGTCTGTCATAGTCATTAATGTCAGATTGTGTGATAATGTTCGGTTTGAGTTTTGCTCAGTCATCCTTTTGGTGGGGGGTCTGGCATAGTCATTAATGCCAGATTGTGCGAGTGTGTTGCTCTACCATCCTTTTGGTGGTAGTAGCCGTGTGTGTTTCATCCCATCATCCTTTTGGTAATGACGACTTTTTACCGTTTATTTACAGTTTACTTTTGGGTTTACATTTTCCAGTATTTCAATTCTCAAGCATCTCTTTTCTTTTCGGACAAATTCGGGGTCTTCTTCATATCTAATTGACTTCTACCTCGGGAAAGGGAACGCTGTAGCAGTTCATTTCCCTTGATTTAAGCCAATTAGATAGGGGCATTTGTCATACCCTAAATTTGTCCTAGCCATTTTTAGTTTTTTTTTTGCATTTTTCAATTTTATTTTGATTTTGCATTGCCCGATTAATTTCTTGTTATTTAGACACATGTCCGCTCGCAATTGGTTGATTTTTGAAAAAATTATCTTTTTGACCAATTAGGGTGTGACACGTGTCTTAACAACATTTTTCTGAATATTATTTTCTTGAAACTTTTTCTTTTTTGAAAATGTTGCTAATATTATTTTTAAGTAATTAATATCGTTTTTTTTTTAGTTTGTTCTGTATATATTTGTTAATACTCATTTAATCTTTATGTTAATATTTGTTAACTAATTAGTATTGTTAATAATAGTTATTTAATAGCTATTATATAATTGTTAATTCTTATTTAATTATGATTATTGTTGGATTTGAAAAGAGTTAATTATTAGTAATGTTGGAATTAAAAGAAAATTAAGAAAAAGAAGGGGCTGAGAACACGGCTGGAAAGCTGGAAATAGGCCCATTGCTTGCAGCCTGTTAAGGTTGTGAGAAAGGAAAAATAGGGTTTGGGGAGAATAAAAGGGGGCAAAAGTTACTGTTTTGGAAAAAAGAAAAACCTAAGCTGCAACTGTTCATCTTCCTCAGAAAATCCAAAATGGCGCCGCCCCCAATCATCTTCTTCCTCTCTCAAATCCGTAACTCAAACCCTCTCACCCAAAAACAGCCGCATTCCTCTTCGCCTTCCCCGTCTTCAATAACTAATGGATCGCAGTACTTTTTCGACGATGTCATAACAACACCTTGTAGATTCTCACACTCAGCGATAAATCATGGCATAACGGTAAACCTCGAGTTATCTTATTGGTGTTGATTGATGGTGCTAATGTGTATTTTTACTTCGGTGCTATCATTTTCAGTACAACGTATATTTCAAGTTAGCATTTAATCTAAACCCCGTTAAGAATTTTTCCATTTTGATGGTTGTTTTAGAATCTGCATTGAACTCATACTTATCCTGTTAAAGATTATGTTTATCATTTTTGGTTTATTACAGTTGGTTCGTCATTAGAAATTATGTAATGTTTGAGGCTGATTCGAACACGGTTTCGTTTTCACCTTCAACTCTGTTTGATTTCTGCTTGAGTTTTCATTTAGGTATGGCACTGACGTAACCCACAACTAATGTTCTGCCATGTTTTTCTTCTTCGCATCATTCTGGTTTAATTATTTTCTGTGAGCTATGATTAATTTATGATGTATTTGCAATTCAATAACGATTCAAAGTCAAAAGTTCATTGTATACTGTTTTTTTAGATTTTCGCAATGGTTATGTATTCTTGTGTATTTACGACGCCGTTTCGATCTTGTCTTTATGGAAATACTGTTCTTCGCCTTCTGTTATGAAAGAGTGTTGCGGTTCATGTTGTTATTTTCCTGTTTTGGTTTAAATATAATGTTGCTTTCTTTTCGGTGATGATAGTTTTGGATTTCAATACTATGTATATATTTATTATGCTTTCCATATGATTATTCTACATTTTTTTTAAAGTTTGTATTTGATTGACATAGAGTAGATGGTCTTGGTTTGTATTCCTCCCTCACTGCAATTTCATAAATTATAATTTTGCTGCCATAGTATTCATGAATAGCTATCCTTTGGTGATTAATATGATTTGCTACAAATACTTTTATTAAAGCATATATGGTTGTAACTACCTGCAATTTCATTGCCTTGTGTTATCTTAGCTTTAGTTTATATAATAATACAACCTTAAATTTAAGATTAACAATTCATGTGAATTATGCTTGTAGCTAAGTTTATTAATAAGTAATATCATGTCATTGTACCACCAAGCGTGCTCGTATACCAATTGGTATTTCTGTCCCATGTTCCGATTTTATTACGAGTGAATCTCCATGTGAATTTCAAATTTCAATAATTATCTCTAGTTTCTAAAAAAAACACTTTTAAATTTTAATTGTTTATTTTATTTTTATAAGACAATTCAAAATAATTATTTGTAAGCGAAAACTTTGGACCATTGCAAAATATATTTTCAGAATTTGACTAAATATTTTCCAATTATAAAATCTATTCTCTTAACTAATTTACGAAAAATTAAACTCTTAAAGTCTAGCACTTCTTGAGTTTTTGAATGATCATTATTGGGGCGTACGCTTTGGATTTTGGATCATTCGACTTTTCGTTTTAGAAATACGTTTTTATTTAGACAAAAAAAATATCATCGGAGTCTAGCATTTCGTGTGATATTCTCGTTGTTCATTTAAACTTTTTTCAAATGAAAAATGTGTTGTTGGGATCAAGCATCTCGATAATATCCCAATTGATTGGTTGTGGGCCCTACGTCTCATTTATCAAATAATTGTCATTTCTCTTAAAAAAATTTAATCCAATTTCGTATTTTCACCTCACACATACACAAATTATTTTCATACGTTTTTCACTTCAAATTATTTTCAAAAAAAAAAATTTTCTATTCAAACTCCGAAAGAAGGAGGTTCTTGGAATCTAGAATTCCTTGAATCTTTGAGTGAATAATTCTCGAGGCACGCTCTTGAGTTATTATTCATTCAATCTTTCGACTTTTTCAAAACATTTTTTCGATTAAAACTCCGAAAGAAGAAGATTCTTGGAATCTAGCATTCCTTGAATTTTCGAGTGAATAGTTCTCGAGGCACGCCCTTTGAGTTGTTATTCACTCAACCTTTCGACTTTTTCAAACTCAATCATTTTCCAACGTTCTCCTAAGTCAAATGCTCGTACGCATTCGCAACCCATATTTCGTACACGCATTCGCAACTCCTCGTGGTTTTGATATTGGAAGCACCCTTAGGGACCAATATCATTTCTCACAATCTAACCCTTGACACGTCGTCAAGTCGGTTCCATCTTCGGTCAAATCCTAGACACGTCGTCGAGCCACTTCAAAACAACTTCCTTTTTGCCTCACATTCCATTTTCGATTCAATCTTTTCACAGACGTTTTTTTAAACTTATGAAAGAGGGATATCCTTAGAATCTAGCATTCTTTGAATATTCGAATGAGTAACTCTCTAGGCGCGCCCTTGAGTTATTATTAGTTCATTCTTTTGACTTCAAAACATCCAACTCTTATCTTCAATCTATTCAACCCAATTCCCGAAAGAACTGAGTTCTTGGAATCTCGCATTCCTTGAATTCTTAAGTGACAAGCTCTTGAGGCACGCCCTTAGGTTGCTTGTCAGTCACTCTTTCGTCTCTTTATCAAACTTCCAACCCATTCAACCTCATCTTTTCATGGTTGTTACCACGAACTACGACTGCTCTGATTCTTCATTCTCGTCTGAATGTAAGATACGTAGGCACAAGGTTACGATGATCTTGGCGAGCACACTTCTACCTTTTTCCATTATTCCATCCACCCATTCCCAACCTTTCCCATAGTCGAACTACGACGCTCTGATTTCTCATTCCCGTCCGAATGAGCATACGTAGGCACAAGGGCCCCAATCTTGGCGAGCACACTTCTAACTTTTTCCATTATTCCATCCACTCATTCCCAACCTTTCCCGTAGTCGAACTACGACGCTCTGATTTCTCATTCCCGTCCGAATGAGCATACGTAGGCACAAGGGCCCCAATCCTTGGCGAGTACCCTATCCTCTAACCACCCATCTCTCCTTTGCGTCTTTAACCTTTTACCCTACCAATTCGCCTTATCAACGAGAAGAAAAACAAATAAATCTAAACAACACTCCCCATATTTACCTTAAGAGGTTCCCGTTGAGTACAACGGACGTGAGGGGTGCTAATACCTTCCCCTCGCGTAACCGACTCCCGAACCCGGAACATGGTTGTGACAGCCCTGTTCCTATCCCTTTCGTCTTAAGAGGTTTTCTCGATATTTTCCTCTCCCGTTTATTCGGGAAAAATAAATTTGGGTGGCGACTCTGTCGAACCGCATTTCCGCGCCTTTTGCGCGAGGGTCGTTTCTCCGAAATGTCTCCGTGATTTTTCGAGGTGCGACACAAGGCACTAACCCTTACCAATCAATTCAATATGTCATTTGGTGAGAAATTGGAGCAAAATGAAGCTGCTGCACTAGCCAAGAACCCGACTGTCATGACATGAGATTTCAAGTGCAAGAGAAATTGAATTTCTCACATGGATCATTCCAGAACTTTCTTGATCATTACAACATGTTCTATATAAAGAGTGTAACTGACTCAGTTATTTTTTTGGCCAAGAACTCTGAAGAATTGAGAGAGAGCATAGTGAGTTTCAACCTTGCAACTCAAAATCGGATTTGGTGATTAAGAAGGATTCAAGGCAATTCAGTGCATACAGAAGCTTCACAAGACTTCATTGATCGTATCTGGAGAAGATTGAAGTGTGATTTGAAGGATTTCTTGCTCTGTTCCTTCAGTTTTACCAGGTTTGCAAATTTCATCTTGTAGCACCATTTAGGTAGAATTGTTAGGATTTGAACATGTAGATGCATTGTAGACATGACTAGGATCGTTTCTGGTAGGAAAACTTGTTGATTAGAAACAAAATCTTAAGCATCACCATTTCTGTTGAGGATCGTTTCTTTGAGTTCTTGATGAGTTAGACCTGTTTAGATGGTGAGAATCAATCAGTGAAGCGTGTAGATGATGATAGACTCATTAATTTTGAGAATCCTGATGATTGAATTTTGGGGCATATTCTGAAACTTAGGTCGTGTTTTGAGATAGAGTGGTTTTCAATGAGAATGGAGGGCATGGTTGGATTCAGTGAAAAAAAACGAGTTGAATGATGTACTCATGTTTAGATTTTGGTGAGGTTTTGTGTTGTTGATGTTTGGGGACGACGGTGGTGCCACCTCCGGCCACCGTCCTGTGTGTTTCCCTCCCAGTTTTTGAAATGGAGAAGATGATAAAACAACCATTAGATTTAGGAAGACCTTTGACTGAAATCACCCACCAACGACCACGATTGGTTTCAATTTTGTGAAGAACTCTGAATTCCCCTCAACGCACCGTTTCATTAACGTTTACTGGTTGGGCTTTGGTAATCAGTTGCTAATCACACACCCTTCTTAAGCCCAATTGAATTTTACACAGGATATACTTGCTATTTGACACAGAGTTTTCTTTATTTTCATCTTATTTTCAATTCTATTTTCTGGTAGGTCTGGGCTTAATGCGTGCATGATAATGACACCCCCTCCTGAGCCCAATTGAGGAAATGAACTTGGTTCACTTGCTATTTGACACAGAGTTTTCTTTATTTTCATCGTTTTACATAGGATAGTTTTTAATTCATATAAAATTGAAAAATGATAATTTTGGAGTGAGACTTTTTTCCCTAATTCCCTTAGGATCTCTAGAATTTAATGAAACCAAAAAATATTAATTTCATGCATTTTATATTTTCTGGCATATGTTTATAGTTTTATTTCCTTTATTTTACTTTTGTTTGATACTTCATCTTTCTGAATTTTGTGTGAGAGTTTGGTGAGGATTTTTTGATTGATTCTTGTGTGGTTGATTATAATAGGGAAGCATGTACCCTTAGGAATTTTATCATAATTTTGTGAATAAAATTTAGGTTAGTTTGAGAGGTGAATAGGAGATGTGTTAGAATTAGGGTTTTAAAACAAATAGTTGTAGTTTAATGCATAGTTTTAGGATTAAATGATTGAGTTAGGTTCTGGGATTTATATGGGGTATTGGGTATAGGGTTAGGTTCCCTTAGAAATTTACTTAGGATTTTATGATGAGTTTTAGCATTTTATTTGATTTTTGCAACTTGTGTGGTGATTGTGGGTTTTCCCCTTGGATATTTGGTTTGGTTATTTTTGTTTGGGCTATTTTGATTGGTCTTTGGGCTTGGGTTTTGCTTGGTGGAGCTTCTGGAGGCATTGAGGATGCTTGGAAATAAAGCTTGGAGCATGGGCATGAAGATCTTTCCCTTGTGAAGATTGCTTTTGGAGACTTAGGGATTAGGGCATATAGGAAGAGCATTAGATTAGTCTTGTTTCTTCTTTCAAACATAGAGAGCTTCTTGTGCCTCTATTCATTCCTATGACACAAAGTCCTTTTAAAGTATTCACATCCCTAAAGGAGGGATGAGTGACATGCTTTAGAAGTAGAACTTTGAGGATACTTTTCTCTTATGATGTTAAGTGCTTAGGGGCTTCCTTTGGTTGTCACTAAGCTTCTTAACATCTCAACTTAATCTGTTAATTGATTCTCTCTTGGATTGAGCTTATTGAAGATAGGAGCTTATTTGAAGCTTGAATATTGTTGAAGATGGAATCTTGATTGAAGATGGAGCTGTTGCTGTCAGCCCCCTTTGCTGTTTGATCAACTGTAGCTGTCAGAGCTGTTGTTGATTGTGCTGCTTACTGTAGGAGCTTAATTGTTGCTGTCAGAGCTGGTGCTGATGTTGTTTTCTTTTTTCTGTATTGTTTGTTGGCTTGTACAGCTTTCCCCCAAAGGTTTGAAGTGAATACTGTTTCACTTTGCCTGTTGTTTTCCCAGGTTCGAGGTAGAGCGGGACTCCCTTGCCTTGCTTGTATTGCTGCATTGCATACATTTTTACTGTTTACTGTATATATCTGTTTCTTTTACTGTTTATCCCCTAGGATCTCTGTTTCCCTCTGTACAAGAGGGAAATATGACAGACATTAGGATGTTTATCCATGCATGACAACTTTAGGGTAGTTTTGCCTCCCGTTTCAACCTTAGGTTTTTTTTAGAGCGTCTTCTCTCTTCTCATCTCGAAACGACTCAAAAACACAATAACATTTCAAACAACTCTAAAAAACAGTTCTTGCGTAAAAGACTAAAAAAAAACTTCAAACGTCATTTTTGTCCTCTTGGACTCTTAATCAGAAGAAAACCTTTTTCAGAAGGATGTAAAAAACAGCTAGACAGACTTGTGTCGTACGTAGCCCGAACTACGTTTGCTCTGATCTTTCATGCTGTATGAAAGTACGTAGGCATAGGATGATCCTAGCGAGCAACCTTCCCACCTTCATCCGTAGGTAGGCGAACTACGTTGACTCTGATTTCTCGTTCCAGACGGGAATACGTAGGCATAAAGTGCGATACTTTGCCGAGTCATTTTCTTTTCTTTTTAACCCAGGCCTGTAGAGTAGGTAGAATACAATCCGTACTAGAAAACAAGCGTGGATCCCGTCGAGTACGGCGGACGTGAGGGGTGCTAATACCTTCCCCTTGCGTAATCGACTCCTGAATCCAGGAATTTGGTGGCGATGACCATTCCTTTCCCGTTTTGCGTTAGGTTTACTCTGAGCGTTTCCTTTCCCTCCGTTGGGATAAATAACGCACGGTGGCGACTCTTCTGTCATAGCCGGCGTCAATTTTCGCAGTAGCGACACTTGTGTTTCATTGCATTCATTCTAGCATTATCATCTGTATTTCATTGACATATATGCAGGAGATCAAGAGGTATGACTACCAACAAAGGGCTACACAAGGGTATGAAGCTAGCTAAGAGGGTTATTCAAGTGTTCAGGGGTTGATATCCTCATCATAGAAGCCAAAGATCCTCAGAAAGAGTGGTTGAAACCAAGTGTGTATATCTCCTAACTTAAAGGTTGAGGGAAGAGCATCAGGTGATTCTGAATCCATGGAGTTGGACTTGAGACCTGGAGAGAGCTCATGAGAAATTTTGAAGATTATTTTGAAGCCTAGACAGGTCATCAGGTGAAGGATATGAAGCAACTACCAAGATTGGCACAACTAGGGTTTCATCTGGTCAACCCTAGGTTAACTGATGATTTGAGGAAGGTTGAGACCTAATTCCAATGCCATGTGATCATGGATTGATGTATTAAGATGCCTAAGGGATGATTCCAAGGTCAATTCATCATGAATCAAGAGTGTGAGGAGTTCCTAAGCTATGGTTGATATGCTTGACAGTGTAAAATCCCCTGGTTTAGTGCCTGACTTCAAGACCATATAAATCAAGATGAGATTTTCATATCACCTTGACCCTAACATGATTGTTGTAGAGCATGATCATAGCTTTAATTTGAGTACTAGAAGTCCTTTATAGGGTTTATAGAACTCAAGTTATGAGCCAGACGAGTTACAGGTCATCAGAGGATTGTGAAATTGGAGCTTGAACGTCAACCAACTTGCATGACATTTTTTAGTTAGAAAGATGATTCTCATGAACTTTTGGCCAACATGAATGTTGTTACTTATCTTCTTAGCTTTCTAGAAAGTACTAGAAGTCCATGATTCGATTTGTAGAGCTCAAGTTACAAGCTTTATAAGATAAGGGTATTTTGGAAATTTGGAATTATAGGTCATTTTTGGTTATGGGTCAATTTCATCAACTTAGACATCTCAAATGGACTTTTTATCAACTTGAAAGTTGTTCAAAATGGTGTTATTTGTCTAACCATGACCCAAAGATTCATTGATATGGATTGAATTAAGAAGTGTATGAAGAAAATTTGAAAAAAAAAGATTATTAAAGGCATTAAAAAAGGGAAAATTCAAAATAAGTCATAAGTGTTCAAAAAATGACAAGTTGGTACATATTTTGATTGGAAATAACATTTTGAATACAATGACATTGCTAGAATTTCAATTTGACTCATATTTCATGGACTTTCTTTTGGTTGCTTCATGATGAAGTTACACATCAAAGATTGACCATTGGATGAAATTAAGGGTGCAATCTGATCCATTCACCTTTACCAAGTCACAAGTAATGAGTATGAAGCTTCTTAAAGCTGAAACAGAGCAAAAAAACATGACTTCCATGGTTGTACATTGAAGAAAAAATTGGAAATTGGATCGATCAAATTGGGATTCTAATGGGCCTGATAATTATCCAAACACATCATATATAAGTTTAGGATCCATTTCAGATCGTTTTTGGATGGCATTTTGGTGAAGAAGCAGTTATTATAGTTGAAGTTTTGGAGCTTTCGAGCAAGAAACGGTTTTGGAGTTTGAGGAAGAATCAAGAGCTTCTGAGTATCAAGAATCATTCAGGATCGTTCGGTGAAGAAATCTGCACATTTTGGCATCAAGATTCGCACACAAACACCTTCAATTTCAAGCTTCTTTTCAGGTTTGTTCACTTCAAAATTCCTCTAGTTCTAGGCTGATTTAGAATGAATTTGGCATGTGGTTAGGTTGTAGATATATCCTAGATCGTTTCAGGATTAGAATCTTGAGGTTTATAGGTGATTTAGGATTGGATGACATTTCTGTTGAGCATCGTATCTGGCTGTTCTTTGAGAGTTAGCAAGAATTGGATAGATCAGGATGATCCTTGAGAGGTGAGGAAGAGTTCTGTGTAGTTAATTTGGAGTTTGATAATAATTGTTGAATTGGCGTTTTTTCTGTTCATCATCGTGTTTGATTATTCATGGAGAATCAGTGAGAATAGAGTAGATCATGATGCTCAGGGTGAGGAGACGAGTGGATTCGTGTATTTTTCATTGAGTTTAGTTGAGTTTGAATCCAGAGCATTGTTGCTCTCACCAGAGAAGACGATGGAGCTCTTCTCCGGCCACCACAAAATATTTTCCCTCCTAGTATCAGTTCAAATGAAGAAGAAAGGTCTGGAACCGTTGGATCCGTTTGAATTCGTGGATTTGGTCTTAGCATCCAACGTATAAGATTTAGTTTGACTAGGTCTTTGTGAGGTGGCAAGACCTGGAGCCTCAGATCAACATACTTTTCCATTCAACGCATATGATTAGACCACACCATAGGACTCAGTCAACACAACGCACCTGATCACTTATCAAAACGCAGAGTTTAATTAAATAAGGTGGCGTGCGGTGGTCCTTTAGATGAGTGGACTGAGTCATAGATCCAACAGCTGTGATATTTTCTGAATTCTTGTGTTTTATTTTAATCATTTTCCATTTCTTTTAATTGATTTCTTCATCTAAAATTCATATTAATTAGAATATTGATCAGAAAATTATGGAAAAAATATGTGAGTGATCCTTGTTTAATTTCTAATTTTTCTATGCTTTTGGATTTTATTTTGGTGATGTTTTCAATTTAATGTCTATTTTTCTATTTTTAATAGTTGATTAAAAATGCATGAAATGAGTAGTTTGCTTGCTGATTTTATTACTAGCTCATGCTTTGGAATTTGATGCTGAAATTTTGCATGCTTGTTATAGACTCCTTGATAGGTTTGTGTGATTTTTGTTGTATTTTTTTTAGATGATTCTAAGTAGGAGTTTGAGCTAGATCTTTAGGAGCATTCCATGATGGATCCCCTTTAGCACACCCTTTGAGTTTAGATTTTATTAGAACCTTTAGGAGTAGGTTTTTCCCCTGGTTTTTATACCATAGATTCTTAACCCATGTAGGATAATATAGGATTTTCCTTAAGATTTTTAGAAGTGATTTTCTATTATTGCCCCATTTTGCAAGTTGATTATGGTTTAGGTGATCCTAACTAGGATAACTTCATAGATTAATCTTTTAAGTGACCATTAGATGATTCTAAGTTTTATATCCTTTCTTGAAAGAATAGTACTTAGGTAGATACCTCATTAGAACCTTGTTTAAGCCTTGATAGAGCTTTTGATTCCCCTAGTCTAGGTGATCCTTATAACTGGTCATTAGGGTCTTAGAAGTTGATGTAGTGCCTTCTTTCCCTTATGTGATTTCTTCCCTGGGCTTTGCCCTACCCTCTTTCTCCAAGTCTTGAAGAGGAGCCCTCCTGGGAGAGCCTAATCCTTTCTTTGGTTGGATTCTGTGCATTCCTCAGGAGGTTGAGCCTTGAATTGACATTCATCAGTATAGTACATTCCTTTGGTCTGCACTATCTTTCTCCTTCAAGTCTTGATGAGGAGCCCTCCTGGGAGAGCCTAATCCTTCCCTTAGTTGGATTATGTGCATTCCTCAGGAGGTTGAGCCTTGGATTGACATTCTTGGCATGGTATATTCCCTTGGTTTATATACTGTCATCCATCTCAAAGTCCTTTTCTTAGGATCCCTCTTGGGAGAGCCTAATCCTTCCCTTGGTTGGATTCTGTGCATTCCTCAACAGGTTGAGCCTGAGATGGACATTATGTGTTGATACAATTAAACCAGTTACCTTAGATTGATATCTAGGACTAATACCCAGTCTTTTCTGTCCTATTGACATAGGATCCCTCTTGGGAGAGCCTAATCCTTCCTTTGGTTGGATTCTGTGCATTCCTCAAGAGGTTGAGCCTATGATGGACTCTGGTGTTGATACACGTCCAACCTGATGTAGCCTGGGATGACTTCCCTGTTGCTCATTTTAGTTTCTCTTCCTTGTTTGAGATTGCTTGATGCATTAGAATAGGGCCATATTTAGAATATTTTAGGCTAGGTGCATGACTGCATTAAGAGGTTGAGTGGGTCTCCCTCTGCTTGTTTTCATTAAGGGTTGAGGTGATCCTCCCCTTTGCTTGTGTGTTGTTTTTCTTTTTGTAGCTGAGGTGTTTGCATTGAAAGGTTGAGCTGAGCTCCCTTTGCTTGTCTGTTTTGATTGTTTTCTTTGCTTGATTGCTTAGAGGTTGAGTGAGTATCCCTCTGCTTGTATTGCTGCATTACATGTGCATCTTTACTGTTTGGCTTTGCTGTTATTTGCTTTAATGATTTTTGCAGTTATTGTCTGTCTCCCATTGACATGATCCCCTAGGAATCTCACTTCCTTTGATGAGGAAGTTATGATAGAAATTTAGGTTGAAACCTTTGCATGATAACATCTAGGAGTTCCCTGTTTTAAAACTCAACCATAGGATGAATCCTTGGCATGACAACATTAGGGCTTGATAGTTTCCCCCGTAGAGTTTGTTCTCTTCTTTCTCTAAAACAACAGTAAAAAACGTAATAAAGGCAAGTTGGTACAAGCGCGTTACAAGCCTTAAGCCACTTGGGAAATGATAATTGAGCGGTCTCCTCTCAATCGTCTAGAGTGTTTAGTATACGTCCTTTGGACGATATGCGACGCATTTGTTCCCAAGTCATAGTTGTCGCTACTGCGAAAATCAGCGCCGGCTGAACAGAAGAGTCGCCACCGTGCGTTATTTATCCCAACGGAGGGAAAGGAAACGCTCGAAGTAAACCTACCACAAAGACGGGAAAGGAATGGTCATTGCAACCAAATCCTGGATTCGGGAGTCGGTTACGCAAGGGGAAGGTATTAGCACCCCTCACGTCCGTCGTACTCGACGGGATCCACGCTTGTTTTCTAGTACGGATTGTTATTCTATCTATTCTACAGGTCTGGGGTTAAAAGAAAAGAAAATGACTCGGCAAAGTATCGCACTTTATGCCTATGTATTCCCGTCTGGAACGAGAAATCAGAGTCAACGTAGTTCGCCTACCTACGGGAAAGGAGGGGAAGGTTGCTCGCTAGGATATCGCATCCTATGCCTACGTACTTTCATACAGCATGAAAGATCAGAGCAAACGTAGTTCGGGCCACGGAAGACACAAGCTTGTCTTGATTGTTTTTTTATCCTTCTGAAAAAGGTTTTCTCCTGATTACAGGTCCAAGCGGACAAAAATGACTCTTTGATTGGTTTACAGTCTCTTACGCAAGAACTGTTTTTTATTGATGTTTAACCTTTTATTGTATTTTTTGATTGTTTTGAGATAGAAGAGAAAGAACTCTAAAACCTAGGGTTAAAATGGGAATCAAAATCTACCCTAATGTTGTCATGCATGGATTAACACCTAATGTCTGTCATATTTCTCTCCTGCACAGAGAGAAACAGAGATCCTAAGGGATAAACGGAAAAGAAACAACATATACAGTAAAGCAGTAAAATGCATGAATGCAGCAGTACAAGCGAGGCAAGGGAGTCCCACTCAACCTCGAACCTAGAAAACAATGAGCAAAGTGAAACAGCTTCACCTCAACCTCAAGGGGAATATTAACAAACAATACAGCAAAGAAAATAAAACCCCAAAACCAGCCCTGACAGCACCCCAGCTCCAGTTGAACTTCCAAAGTCAAACTCCAATGGTACCCAAGCTACAACAAGCTTCCATTTTCAAGAAATCACCAAGCTCAAGCAAGCACAAAATCTTAACCAGTTGACAACATCAGACAGCAGATAGCTCCAGACAGCAATAAACCCTAGCTTTAACAGTTGCACAGTCTTGACATGAATAACCTTCATTTTTGTCAATCTCTGATCTTCATCTCTATCTTCAATGGCTTCTTTCTTCAAGGTAAGCACTCCTAGATGAGAATTGATTTATCAGAATAAATTGAATGTCAAACAGTTCATTGACAACCAAAGGAAGTCTATGAATAGTTGACATTGTAACAGACTGTTTCCCTCAAAGTTCTACCTCTAAGGTAAGGCCACTTATCCCTCCAAAGGAGGGAGGTGAATACCATAGAGGGACTTTATGTCATAGAGAGGAATGGAAGCAAAGGAAGCTATCCATGTTTATGAAAGAATTTGTTCTATTCTAAGGCTTTACCTATCTCCTATTATTTCATATGTCTTCAACCAACTTCAATCCAAGCAATCTTCGTGCACAAAGCTTTGATTATTATCCTCAATCTTCTCCTTTGATGTCTTCAGGCTCCACAAGCTCAAACCAAGACCCATACCCCACATAAAAAACCCAAAAGCCCAAGCAAGCAACATAAACCCCAAATGGGAACACCAAACAATCACACAATTTGCAAAATATACTAAAAATAGTAAAATAGTATTTAAAATTCTAAGACTTATTCTAAGGGGATTTCTATATCTACCCTACATACCCTATATGTCTCATAACCTAATTCATGCTAAAAACCCCAAAAGAAAATGTTGTAATGCACCTATGTTGAGTTTAAACCCTAAAACTATCACCCTAATGTTCTCTAATCAAAACTAATCAAAATTAATCCACAAAAATGTGAAATAAATCTCTACGGGATCTTAATGTTCTAATCTAACTACCACAAAAAGAATGGAGTCAAAATACGAATTTAAATGCCTGAACAAAATTCACCAAAATGTATGTATGAACAATATGAAAATAAAAGCAATTAAAATGTAAAAATTCACCATAAATGGAAAAAAAATACCTAAAATAATATTTTTATTTTCTTACAATTTTCTTGAAACAATTACTAAAATGTAGCAAAAATCCCCATATCAAAATGATCATTTTTTGATTTTTTATGAATTATTTGTGAACTATATGCAAACTAAAAGAAATAAAAAGAAATTCAATTAAAAGGATATAGCAGGGGGTGGAAACAGCAGTTTATTGCACTTCACAACACACTGGGCCCAGGATGGGGGGGGGGGTGTTGAAAGCAACACGATGGGGCCAGTAACCAACTCAGAAAAACAACAAAAATAATAACCCAGGGGGGGTGCGAATAGCATCAAATTCGTTTGCAATTCTCGCTGGGCCTCCAACGGGGGTGTTAATGGCAATTAGGGTTAGGCCCAAACATATTACACACCAGGGGAGAGGGGTACGAATGGTAAACGAGGGATGATGGTTCAGCAAATTATGCAATTGGGCTTAAGGCCCGAGATTCATTACAACCCAATCTCAGCAAAGATCAAAACCCTATGTTTCTACTATCACTCTCATTCACTCGGCCACTGTTCATCTTCCCCTCTTTGAAACCCTAACGACGCTACCCTCCCATGCTCTCCCTCGTCTCTCTCTCGTTTCAATCCTAAATCCATATCTCTCAGATTCATTCAAGATCCTCCAAATCTCAATCTCACATACCCTAACAACATCTAGTTGAGCCTCAAAACTCTCCCTCAGATCCAATCAACCTCACACAAAAACTTAACCTCAACCTAACACTTCGCTATGCAAATCCACAAAAGAAAGAAGGAAGAGCAACACTAACCTGGTTGACGAGATTGACGAAGATCCTTGGAGTTAACGGAAGCTCGATGGAGTTCTTGAAGTTGTATGGCGAAGTTGATTACGGCGTGCTGAATGTCACTATGGATTTCTGGGGATGTCTTTACATGTTCTTGAATGTTCTTGTGAAGAACATGAAGATGACGAACACCACAACGAAGTTGGCTAAAAATCTGTTCCTGGACGCATATGAATGAGGAAGATGGTGGCAATCTGGGAATTCCTGGAGGAGTTGATGAGTTTCACGGCGAGAATTGATGAAGATCGTCGGTGAGGAAGATGAAGATCGTTCGGAGGTGTTGGCGAGGAAGATGAAGTTGGAAGGTTTTTCTGGAAAAATTCTGGGTTTTGCAGTTTCCGGCGACAGTTGGCGGTGGTCGGAGTTGGTTCTGATGGTCGGAGATGGTCAGTTAGGGTGGTTGCATGGCCGGCAGTGGGAGTCTCCGGCGAGAGGACGAGTGGCAGAGGGAGGCGCGAGAGTGAGACACGTGTGCTGTAGTCACTGCATGTGTGACGCGTGGAGGATTCTGAGGGAGAGAGAGAATGAGGTGGCTGAAAAATGAGTCCTACGCGTGGCAGCGTATATATATGACACGTGGCTCATTGGACCTGACTGGGCTTATGGACTCTGGATAATTGCTAGCCCAATAAGACTAAACCTGGATTAGATGACTTAAACAAAATTAAAATTGAAAATTAAACCTAATTAACCTATTAAAACCTAATTAAAATCTAAAAAACGAAAATAAAATGAAAAATAAAAAAAAAAACCTAATTAAAACTGAAAAATATCTAAAAAACTATTATTTGATATCTAAAAAAAATATCTTTTTAAAAAACCTAATTAATTCTGAAAAACAAAATCAAAAAATCTAAAAAAAAACATTTAATCTCTATTTTTCTTTTAAAATCTATTCTATTAAAAAAAATTTTAAAACAATAAAACTCTAATAAAAATCTAAAAAAAACAATACTATCTATTATTATTTTTTTTCTACTCTTTTTTAAAAGAAAAATAACTATTTATCTATTAAAACTATTAAAAGAAAATTAATCTCTAAAATTTATTACAAACTATAATATCTAAAAATTCTTTAAAAATCTATTAAATTTCTAAAAAAGAAAAAAAAATTTATTTAAAATTCTAAAAATTATAAAAAAACTCTATTAAATCCAGAAAAATCCATTAAATGCACTAAAAAATCCAGAAAAATACAAGAAAAATCCTAAAAATGCCAGGAAGCCGATTAAATCGAATAAAACCCAATTACGCAACCGTGGCGAAACCCGGGCACCGAGATGGCCTGAAAACACAGGGAACGAGCACCAATTCTCAACAGACTTTTATTCCAACCGGCCTGAACTGCCTGAAACGCCAGGGGCTATAATCCCGATAAAATCAATCTGACTGATGAAAATGCCATGTATGTAGTATACTAATGCGAATGCAAAATGCGTTGAAACATAAACCAGATATGGGAACCGGTTGGTCAAATTTTAGGGTGCAACAGCTGCCCCTATTCAAGCGGCTTGGACCCGACTGGGTGAAGAGCGAACGACCTTCAAACAATCGAGGTACGAGACGGTTGAATACCAATGAAACCCAGAAATTTGCCAACTGCAAAAAATAACCCGCAAAATAACTACACCACTACTAGGGGAACAATATCCACAGATCTGATTTCAACACTATTTTGTCAATATTGGAATAAACTTAATGACTTCACTGGGAGAATATTTTTGTCGAATATAAGAACGCGATTCTGTCTTGTCATGGGACACATACTATGTTCCCTACGGGGAAATCATCCGTCTAGATACAGGAAAGTTCATCTGCCTATCTCTCACGGGACATATGCGCTGGTCTAGTAACACTTCGTCCGCCTATCCAATACAGGAATATCTTGTTGTTTATATCACACAAACTCTTCATCCGCCTATCTAATACGGGAACGTACTTCTGTCTACATCATAGGAAAATCTTCATCCGCCTATCCAATACAGGAACAAACTTCTGCCTACAACACAGGAAAATCTTCATCCGCCTATCAATACGGGAATACACTTCTGCCAACAACACAGGAAAATCTTCATCCTCCTATCCAATACGGGAATACACTTCTGCCTATAACACAGGAAAATCTTCATCCGCCTATCCAATACGGGAATACACTTCTGCCTACAACACAGGAAAATCTTCATCCGCCTATCAATACGGGAACGTACTTCTGCCTACAACACAGGAAAATCTTCATCCACCTATCCAATACGGGAATACACTTCTGCCTATAACACAGGAAAATCTTCATCCGCCTATCCAATACAGGAATACACTTCTGCCTACAACACAGGAAAATCTTCATCCGCCTATCTAATACGGGAATACACTTCTGCCTACATCACAGGAAAATCTTCATCCGCCTATCTAATACGGGAACACACTTCTGCCTACAACACAGGAAAATCTTCATCCGCCTATCAATACGGGAACGTACTTCTGCCTACATTGCAGGAAATCTTCATCCGCCTATCCAATACGGGAATACACTTCTGCCTACATTACAGGAAATCTTCATCCGCCTATCCAATACGGGAATACACTTCTGCCTACATCACAGGAAAATCTTCATCCGCCTATCTAATACAGGAACACACTTCTGCCTACAACACAGGAAAATCGTCATCCGCCTATCAATACGGGAACGTACTTCTGCCTACATTGCAGGAAATCTTCATCCGCCTATCCAATACGGGAATACACTTCTGCCTACATTACAGGAAATCTTCATCCGCCTATCCAATACGGGAATACACTTCTGCCTACATCACAGGAAAATCTTCATCCGCCTATCTAATACGGGAACACACTTCTGCCTATAACACAGGAAAATCTTCATCCGCCTATCAATACGGGAACGTACTTCTGCCTACATTACAGGAAATCTTCATCCGCCTATCCAATATGGGAATACACTTCTGCCTATAACACAGGAAAATCTTCATCCGCCTATCCAATACGGGAATACACTTCTGCCTACATCACAAGAAATCTTCATTCGCCTATCCAATACGGGAATACACTTCTGCCTACATCACAGGAAATCTTCATCCGCCTATCAATACGGGAATACACTTCTGCCTATATTACAGGAAATCTTCATCCGCTTATCCAATACGGGAATACACTTCTGCCTACATCACAGGAAATCTTCTTCCGCCTATCCAATACGGGAATACACTTCTGCCTACAACATAGGAAAATCTTCATCCGCCTATCAATACGGGAACATACTTCTGCCTACAACACAGGAAATCTTCTCGGACATAGCTTCTTTGCCTATTCGCTGCAGTAACTAACTCCGTTGGGGATATTCCGAAAACAACCGTCAAACACTCGTCTTGATAACAAGTGGCTACTTCTGAACTTTGATTTTATGAAAACCTGAAACGCTGCCGCAACAACAAATCTTGAAGAAAACATTCCGCTGGCCGGATACAATACTGCCTCAATTGGCAACTCTGTGGGGAAAATAATAAACTGAACTATGTCATCACACGTCTCCCGACGAGACCTCGATTGTCCGATAATATCTGAGCTTTTAGAGCTTCATACTCCTATTGAGAACCACACCTGAAAGCAAAAAGTCAACCAACCTGATCTATGTTTCAAAATGCGCATATTTGATAATGGCGTAATGCTCCATACAATATGGAAATGCTACGCGTTTTTTTGTTTGGTGGATGCAAATATGACACTATATGCCGATGCAAATGCAGGCTCGAACGGCTGGGATAGCTTTAACAAGCTTGCTCCATCAATCTTGGCCGTCGAGGACAAATATCACCCTGCTGGGGAGTGAACGGGTATCACAAAGTATTCCGGCAAAATAAATGCCAGGACACACAACCAACTCTGTCGGGGAGAGTTTTAACCTTCGATTTTCACTGGGAGGAAAGAAAACACTTGCTGAAAAGAGGGAACTCCGCTGGGGACGAAACGACTCTCTTGGGGAAAATCAACTGACTCCGTTGGGGAGAATAAATGACCCTACTGGGAAGGGTATCTCTGCTGGGGAGAGTAGACTGTCTGGGTACAGCTCACAAGTTTGGAGATATTAGTCTTCTGAGGCTAAACAACTCTGCTCGGGATAGGGAATCCTTTTGGGGGACACCACACTGTCTGAATACAGCCTACAATCTTGGAATCATCAATTCTGTTAAAGACAAATGACCCTGCTGGGAAAAGTAAACCATCTGGCTATAGTTCACGAACTCGGGACTATCACTGTGCGAAGGATAGACATCTTGTGGCGAGCATTAACCTTGACCTGCTGGAGAGTATCCTTTGGATGAGCTGCGACTAGCTGGGGAAATTGATCCTTCTTCAGTAAAGAACATTATTATCTCAGCTTCGGGAAATGAAGTACGACCTGCGCGGGGATTCACCTCGCATAATGCTCAAGTATTTTCGTCAAGAGCCTCTGGTTAACTACATGAATTCCATTCACCTTCTCAGAAATTTGCTCCAAAAATACCGACATGCCCCAGTCTGAACACTTAGTATGGAAAGGAAAAGCTAGCCATAGTGCTACTCACAATACCTCACCCCTGAATCGGCACCAACCTTCCGATAAGGACTCTTCGATCTCTGTACCCTGACGGTTAGATCTGAACTGTTTCTGCACGTTAAACCCAAAAGAATGTCCCAACAACATCTTTTGTTTTTAGGGTGATCTGCCCCGGTCTTGCAACAATCTTTTGCCCCTGATCGACCGACTCGTGGAGCAGTGCCCATAGCTGCGAGAGATTTGCCAAATCTCGACCTAATTGCCCCAGATTAACTGATTCTCGAATGTACGACTTTGCTGGGGATAACCGAACGTGCCCAGTATGGTTGGACTTTTGTACATCCGTGATAGGTCATACACGCCTGATGCTGGACAATATCCTGTCTGAATTCACGACTTCTAGTTGAAGGGTCACGATTTCCCGCCATTCGTCTCAAACTTGAATATTGGCTGAATCTGCTCAAGTAGCTCTGAGTAACTCTATTGTAGAAGAACAATTCTTTCGCCTCTGTTATGCCCCGGCCTACAGGAACCTCTGTGGGATAGTCTGAAAATCTGTACCCTACTGGTTTGATATGAACTGCCCCAGTATTCTGAACTTCCGCGAGATACTTCGAATCAAATGCCTCTCGAATAAAGAATAACCCCTGCGCTCTTGGGATGGCATGCCCCTGTCTGCAATGACTTTGCCGCTATCTGGTTCTTGGAAAAAACCCCTCTGAACCGAAAGCACCTTGCTACAATACGACCTTGCGATGGCTTACCCCGGTGTCTGCACGACAAAAGGATTCCCTCAATTCAACAACTATCAACATAGTGACTTGCCCATGAACGAGCGTTGAGCGACTTAACCTGCCCTGATCAAACATAGCATTCTAGATAACTGCTCCTGATTGGCTCTTGAGAAGATCCGCTTCTGATCAACTGCTTCTCAAGTAAACTGCCCCGTAATTAATCGATGCTTCGGGACTGGTCCTCAGACCGACTGATTCTGAACTCACTGAAAGTCAATGCTCCAGATTCGCGGGATTTCACAAAATACACCATTCTGGTCCAGACTGCTGAATTATTCAGTCCTGTTTGATTATTCCCTGGTGGAATTTCCTTCCTGTCAACTACTAACCTGCAAACAAAATTGTTCATTCCCGAATGGTAATTTTAATGCAGTGTTCATGCAAATTTTGAAAAAATTGTGTTGTCACTCATTTACGTGTCATGATTGTGAGTGACGAATGAACCAAAGTTCAAACGTAGTGCTTACGTGATCAGTGAAAAATACAACAAGGATATGACTAGCAAATCAAGAGGGAGTCAGGTTACTCAACCTTACCGTAATGCGCCTTCAGAATAAACCTTGCCTCAATTAGGTCTTTTAAGGGCTGTATCGTGGTCGGTTTCACGGTTCGTGAAACCAAGGATAATTGGCTCAAATTATGATTTGTACCCCCCCCCCCTTCTACGTGATGATCTCCGATCCTAAAGTTCAGTTAACCTGGCTCGAGCGCTCGCCTCTTCGAGAGGTATGTTGAATAGTAGGAACAGTGGTCAAAGAATTCGCAAGGTTTTTCCGGAGCGACAGTTACTCCTTTCCCGTTTTCGGTGTCTGTATCCACACGACTTTGTCCTTGTTCGAGGATTTTTCTTTTTATATCCTTTCTTTTCGTTCTTTTGATTCCCTAACTTTTGCCTGGACTAACTCCCTTTGAGTTCTTTTCGATTTTTTCTTTTGAAGTCCAGCGGGATGCCCTAATTTTTGCCTAAGTATTAGCTTTCCAGCTTTTTCTTTTTCTTTTTACTTAGCGGGCTCTCTTATTCTTTCTTTTTTCTCTTGGAACAAAGTCGTGTGACACTGGTTGTCTTGATCGCTCCGAAAGGATTGCAACTGTCTTACTCCTGATTGGTGAGGTTTAACCATTGGTGGTCGAGGAGATACTACCTCTTGAGAGGCATAAACTATGACTGGTCCTCGAAAGGCAACACTCCTCTATAAGACTTGAACGCTCAGTCAAGTTAACTGACAACTACCCTGCCCCGGGTTAAGATGTGAGGGTTTAAAGGTCCGAAAAAAACTTCTACTTCTTGGCTCGAAGTGGTTAACAAGGGACTAACTCCTTATATCTCCAGTGTTTAGGGGATTTGAAACAATGCCTTGTACGTCATCAGCAAGGTTTTATCTAAAAGCATATGATCATCGGTTATGAGTATTCAGTTTCGTCATCCTCCCTCCAATCTTTGCTAATCATAGTGATAAAGTGGAGTAAATAAAATGCAAGTGTCAGTACAATGCAATAAATGAGTGACGGCGACATGATTAATTCAGAAAAATGCATAGTCACTTTATCAATATTACCATTCGAAACAAACAATATTTAACAGCTAGTAACTAACAGAAAAGAAACTACAAATGCAAATGATAACAGCCTGAGGACTGCCAATGCTGAGGGTGTCGGCCTGTCTGGACCACTGGCTTCTCGAAAATAAACCCTCTGAATCTGCGAGCTCAGACAGCTGAGAGGTAGGCGTGAACAGACAAAACTCCTTCTGGAAAGGAAATGCATTCTTGGTTGATCGACTGTTATACTGTCGCCTAAAAAGCTTTGCAATCTTCAGTTGAGTGCCCCGGGGATCCGCCATGGTAACTACACTGAACGTGGGGATTGTACCCAGGAGGGTAAGGTTCTGGCACAGGCTTAAGAGCTTTAGGTTCCACCGAAGAATTCTTGATCAAAGATGGCCGCAACTGGCTACACGGCATAGGCACTGAGTGGGAAGGAGCATTCCTCCGTTCCAAGTCGTTACGAGGTCTGTTCTGATTCTGGCGCTGATTCTGATAACCTCGGCCACGAGTCTGCTGATTTGCAAGAGGAGCAATATAAAGTTCGGAATAGGGTGCCCTGGGCACAGTTGTCTGTCCAAAATAACAAGACACAGGAGGTACTGATCTCTGAGAAGGTGAAGAACCAACAGGTTTCAACGACTCATCTCGAGGATACTCAACATCTGGCATGATTGCATTGATCACAACTCCTTCTTCATTCTGATAATCATAAAGAGATTCAGCTTCACTAGCCTGACCGTTTGAAATAATCTGAATTTTCCCGATTTTGTGGCATGCTCAATGCGTTCCCCAAATCAAGTCAGAAAAATTTGACGTAACTCCAAGCATTCTTTCGAGGTACGGGCTCTCCAGGGAGTTTACAAACATGCTCATTAACTCTCGGTCTAGGAGCGGCGGCTTCACTCTGGCAGCAAATTCTCTCCATCTCTGAACATACCTCCTGAAAGTCCATTGTTCCTTCGAGACAACTCTTGCAACTGCATGCGGCTAGGAACCATGTCTAGGTTGTAATCATACTGCTTCAGCAAAGCTCTGGCTAAACCCACCCATGATCGGATCTGATCGCTCTCTAACTGCATATACCAACTCAGAGACGCCCCAGTCAGACTATCCTGAAAGCAGTGAATCATCAACTTGTCGTCTTGCACAAACAAAGTCATTCTTCGGCAGAACATCACCCAATGTTGCTTCGGACAGCAATCCCCTCTGTACTTCTCAAATCTCGACGCTTTGAACTTCGGAGGTAACACCAGGCCAGGAACCAAACACATGTTTGCAGCATTCAGGTTAGCAGCATCTTTGACTTTCAAGGCTTTCACCCCTTCTTCCAACACTCGGAGTCGTCTATCATACTCAAGAGCTCTTGGGTTTTCAGTCCTTGCTACTGGGATCTCTCTTCGGATATTCGCCATAGGGGGGAAAACACCTTGACTGTTGATAAGAGACACTCGTTCATTGCTGACAAAAAACTGCTCACATCGATCTCGGTCCCTGACGGGAGGTTGCACAAACTGGTCTGCAATAAGGTGGTTCACTTGCGGGAAGTCTTCGTCATGCAGAGAACCATACAAAGGATTGGACGTCACAGTGAACCCTGACAAGGTATCAACAAACCGGAAGTGGCTCTCTGACATAGCTACCAACAACCTTCAGCTGGCTTCACTGCTCAATTCTGCCCCAATCTATTTCAACCCCTTGGTCGTCTTCTACCAATCAACACTTGCTCAGACCAATCACCGGAGAATTACCCTCAGAATCAAAGCAACGACTGGATAAGAGCTCTGGCTAGCTGGAGAATGATATGCAATATGATGCAAACATGTTTATGCAAATGCAATGCAATATGCAGCAAATACGGGATCACAGCCCCTGGCTGAGAAGCTCAATCCACAATATTGGCCTCAAGTAGACCCACAAACTGCTCAAGACCATCCACGATGCTCCAACCTGGTCTCTGACAGACCCAATAACACTGTCCTCAGATATCAACGCCACTGAATCTCAATAAAGAAAACCGGTAATCTGGAGGTCAAGTTACCTGCATGCCCCAACCCCTCTCACAGGTAGGTGTCCTAATAACTGACACAAGGTATGGCATCCTATGCGGTCATTGGCGTCACATACTTTCAAGACTGATGATACGATACCCAGAAGGTGTGGCATCATCATGTCCTAAAGAGGCCTCACTTAGCCAACTTCCAAATGATCGGTCCCCAGAGTCGACAATCCAACTAACCAGCAACCCCCTCAACCCAAAGGGTTGAAAAAGAAGCCAACCAGAAGAACCTCGTCTGAGCGTGGATTTCATGAGACACTAGTACATGCAAAGCATGCACGCACCCACTAATTTCCACTCTAATTCTAGGTGCACTCAAGCCCAGGTCCGGCTTATCTCTCAATCATAGATCCCCCTCATACCCACAGCAATAATCACAATAATATAATGCTGAATGTAAAATACGGAAACGTAAATCCATACAAAACCCACGACGGGAAAACAAGCGCTAGGATTGACTCGCGTAGGGAACCGTTGGAGTCCCCAGCAGAGTCGCCAGCTGTCGCTACTGCGAAAATCGGCGCCGGCTGAACAGAAGAGTCGCCACCGTGCGTTATTTATCCCAACGGATGGAAAGGAAACGCTCGAAGTAAACCTACCGCAAAGACGGGAAAGGAATGGTCATCGCAACCAAATCCTGGATTCGGGAGTCGGTTACGCAAGGGGAAGGTATTAGCACCCCTCACGTCCGTCTTACTCGACGGGATCCACGCTTGTTTTCTAGTACGGATTGTTATTCTATCTATTCTACAGGTCTGGGGTTAAAAGAAAAGAAAATGACTCGGCAAAGTATCGCACTTTATGCCTACGTATTCCCGTCTGGAACGAGAAATCAGAGTCAACGTAGTTCGCCTACCTACGGGAAAGGAGGGGAAGGTTGCTCGCTAGGATATCGCATCCTATGCCTACATACTTTCATACAGCATGAAAGATCAGAGCAAACGTAGTTCGGGCCACGGAAGACACAAGCTTGTCTTGATTATTTTTTTATCCTTTTGAAAAAGGTTTTCTCCTGATTATGGGTCTAAGCGGACAAAAATGACTCTTTGATTGGTTTACAGTCTCTTACGCAAGAACTGTTTTTTATTGATGTTTAACCTTTTATTGTATTTTTTGATTGTTTTGAGATAGAAGAGAAAGAACTCTAAAACCTAGGGTTAAAATGGGAATCAAAATCTACCCTAATGTTGTCATGCATAGATTAACACCTAATGTCTGTCATATTTCTCTCCTGCACAGAGAGAAACAGAGATCCTAAGGGATAAACGGAAAAGAAACAACATATACAGTAAAGCAGTAAAATGCATGAATGCAGCAGTACAAGCGAGGCAAGGGAGTCCCACTCAACCTCGAACCTAGAAAACAATGAGCAAAGTGAAACAGCTTCACCTCAACCTCAAGGGGAAAATTAACAAACAATACAGCAAAGAAAATAAAACCCCAAAACCAGCCCTGACAACACCCCAGCTCCAGTTGAACTTCCAAAGTCAAACTCCAATGGTACCCAAGCTACAACAAGCTTCCATTTTCAAGATATCACCAAGCTCAAGCAAGCACAGAATCTTAACCAGTTGACAGCATCAGACAACAGATAGCTCCAGACAGCAATAAACCCTAGCTTTAATAGTTGCACAGTCTTGACATGAATAACCTTCATTTTTGTCAATCTTTGATCTTCATCTCTATCTTCAATGGCTTCTTTCTTCAAGGTAAGCACTCCTAGATGAGAATTGATTTATCAGAATAAATTGAATGTCAAACAGTTCATTGACAACCAAAGGAAGTCTATGAATAGTTGACATTGTAACAGACTGTTTCCCTCAAAGTTCTACCTCTAAGGTAAGGCCACTTATCCCTCCAAAGGAGGGAGGTGAATACCATAGTGGTACTTTATGTCATAGATGTAACAGCCCAAATTTCATTAAATAATTAATTATAGTAATTAATTGATTTAGTGGGATTTTTATTAATGTTGGAATTAATTTTTATTAATTGGAATTTGTAGTAGAGAATTGAGAAGGAAATAGAATGGAAAGAAAATAATAGAGAGGAAGGAAAAGAAATAGGAGAATATAAAAAGGGAATTGGAGAGAAAGAGAAAGATAGAAAAGAAAAAGAAGAGAAAGGAAGAAGAAGAGGAGAAATGAAGAGGAAAAGGGAAAAGCTTGGAGAATCTTCAAGAACCGATTTCGAAGCTCCGACTAATCGAGGTAAGGGTGAGAAATGTTTCTATTTGATCATTGTATGATGTTATGTATGTTGGGTTAGGGTTTTAGTAGAGTTTCCATCACTTTCCAATTAGGGCAAATGTTGGATTAATCGGTAGAATGATGATTTAATCGGTTGAAACTGAGCAATAATGTCGTAGAATAGTCGGGTAACATGTATTGATGTTGTTTGTACTGATTTGGATGTGTAAGAGAGGGTTGATGATGGATTGGTGAAGGTGGAACAGAATAGGGTTCTGTTCTGCGCAGGTTCGCTGGCTCTCGCCAGGCGAGCAAAGGCGAAGCTTCGCCAGGCGAAGCCTAGCGAATGTTGGCGAATAATTATGATTAAGTCCCAGTAGACTTCGCTGGTGGGTTCGCCAGGCGAAGTTGGATAGCGAAGGTTCGCCCAGCGAAGGTGCTGGCGAATGATGGCGAATGAAGTCAGTAGCTACTGACTTGGGCTCGCTGGGAAGTCTCGCCAGGCGAAGCCTAGCGAGTGTTCGCTGAGAGAGTTCGCCAGGCGAAGGCCAGGCGAAGGTTCGCTGCGAGGGTTCGCCAGGCGAATGAAGGCGAATGTGACAGCATTTTTCTTTTGCTGTGTTGTTCATGTGGAGATGGTTTGGTTGCTTCACATAGGTTAATACCTCTATGATATGATATAGATATGATCTATTATGATGACATGTGCTGTGGGTAGCCTTCGGGCGTGAATCCTAGAGTTGTGATATGAATGATTAATTGTAATCGGTTAAAATACATGAGAACATAATGATGATTATGTGTGTATTAATTGATGAGTTGTGAATGTTTGATTGTTGTGTACAATTATGTAATGAGTATGCATGAGAACATTTTGAATATGTGTGCATAACTTATAATTGTATGATTGGTATTGTGATGTGTATACCTTGTATGAGATGGCATGAGATAAAGAATAAACATACTATGAAAAATGTGTTGTGGATGCATATTGTTTATATGCGATTGTATGTTAAAATACATGAAGAATGCATGAGAGCATAATGATGGCTATGCGTGCATTGCTTGATAGATGTTGTAAATGCATATTGTATGTATGTTAATAAATGTATGAGATGCATGGGAACATATCGTGGATATGTGTGCATCGTTAATAATTGTGAGAAATGCATGGGAATATATCGTGGATATATATGTATGCGATTGTGGTGTGAATGCATGGGTACATATGTGATATGTGTGCATTGTTGTTGAATATGATGATGTGTGAAATGAATACATTGATAAATGTTTGATATATGTTGTATGTGCAATCATGATGAAATTCTCGAAGGGGTGAATTATTCGAATGCATGAGATTAAGATGTCGGTCTTAAGTGTATTTGTTGTGGTTGATTGTACATGCATCATTTAGTCAAGAGGCAATGTCTGTTAGTTTCGTGGAAACTAGTGGCTTGTCCCAAACCTAGAAGTGTGGGTTTGAAGGCTTAGAGGACGGGCCTTTGTGGTTATCGGTCTAGAAGTGTGGACCCGGTTTAATGTAAAAACCGAAAAAAGATAACGGGTTATCGGTCTAGAAGTGTGGACCCGGTTTAATGTAAAAACCGAAAAAAGATAACGAGAGTCGGTACCGCATTGCATGAGTTGCATTGAGTTGTTGAGTCACATTGATATATGACATATGCATGAAGTGATGCTTATGTGTGAATGATGAGATTGTGGGAATTGTAAGTGTATACATAATGTGGGAATGCTTTGTGAATATCCATGTTTGTATATATATATGTGTGGTAAATATATATGACTATGAGAATGAAGTGTGGTGAGAAATGTGAATATGTGTTATATGACTACCTATATATATATATATATATATATATATATATATATATATATATATATATATATATATATATATATATATATATATATATATATATATATATATATATATATATATATATATATATATATATATATATATATATATATATAATCTTATGCTTTGATTATTATGGTTATATTTCTCACCCTTCTGCTGTTTTATAATGCTCTACGAGGCATTGCAGATTAGGATGCTGGAGTCCTTTTGTGAAGATTAGTCTTCATTCTTTTGAGTCTGCTGCTCTGATATGTAACACCGGGTAGTTAGATTAGTATAGTCATTCTTTTGTGATACATTGCGATGTATCAGCTGATATGATGTATTAATCTGGATGACTTATGTGCATTTGAATTAATATTTTGGAACTGCTTTAATGATTTGATCTTCCGCTTACTTTTGAAAATGTTACATATTTTATGGAGCAAAATGTTAAAGTGTTTTATTGGTGAAGTTGTGACATTCTTCTTTTATACCTTATTCTAAAACTTTTACTCTGATGAATTTGTATATGCTTAAATGTTTTATATGCATTTATTTGGGGTATAGAAGGGGGTGTTACAATAGTGGTATCAGAGCAGGTCGGTCCGTCTGGCCAAGTTGTCTAATGTTATTTGTTCCCTTGTATGCGACATGTGTGTGAAAACACTGTCGATACATGTTGTTGTTTAACCTTGTCTGGAGAAGTGGGAATGATCTAAGTGGGGGAGAAGTTGTGCTTCTCCAAGATGCTGCAGGTGTAGAAGTTGTAGCTCAGAGGGTGGTTAACACTCTTGTGGTTTGGTAAAGATAGTCTATACTCCATCATGATTTTTAGCTGCCTATTGACAAATTGAGGAACCGATCACCCTTAATCTCTTGTTGATAGTAGTTGGAGTTCTGTTGGATGGGATGGACGTGTCTTGCAAGCTTAGGTGGCGTGAGCAGAGAGTGTTTGGAGCTAAGCCAGGTGCTTAAGAAGTGTGTTGATGAGTCGGCACGAGACAATGAGGAGATGGTTAATTTTGATGGGAATTCGGGGTGCTAATGAAAGTGGGAAGATGGCGGTTTTGCCGACTAATTATATCTGTTTGGACAGTCGAAGAATTAAATTGATTGAGTAGTGTTGAGAATTATGTCTGGTGTGTGTGCTACGGCAACAGATTGTGGAGTTGAGTATAAGGGTGGATAATGACTTCTAGTGATTACTAAAGGAAATGAGATGTGGAATACATGGTTGGTATAATTGGACCCTTAAGCATTTCAAGAGTTGGAGAGGTATTGGATGACCTTTAAGTGTGGAAGGGTTGTTTCCGTGATTTTGTCGTAACAGAAAACCGTAATTCGGAATGACGCAAGATTAGAAGCGTTGGAAGATATTACAGTGCTCTATGTGATGGGAAAGTAGTGACATGGAATTAAGTACTTATTGGCGAAAAATGTTTGGATGTTATGGTAAGCGCGGAGAGTGCGGTTTGTGTTATCACCATAAGTTCACAGCTGAGTGTCCGTTTGATATAATGATTTTCCACACTTGATTGAGAGAGTCAATGGTTATGTAACCGATGGTGTTTGGATATGTTCGGAGAGTATAGGGGTTCATGTTGAGCGTCGGGAACTTGAGTTATTAGTATTGGGGAAGAGGCAGTGATGTACTACTGTGAAGAAAGTTCAAAGGGTTTTAAGAAAGCTGTCAACAGTTCGTGTATTGGTTTTGCCAAGTCCGACAGGATTGTCGTTGTGTTTTGAGATACTTGTTGATATGATTAAGAGATGTGTTAAGTACAACATTAATGAGTTTTGGTTATGCTTGAAGGCAATATAAAGTATAGAGAGGGATTATCTGACAAGTAATTTGGAGTGGGTTGCTGTTGTGTGTTTGTACCGGAGTTGGAAGCCTCAATTGTTTAGTTGAGATTTGAGATGGTTACTGACCTTAAGGTATTTGTTTTATTTGAGAGAGAGTCAAATATGAGACAGAGAAGTAATTGGAACTCCTGAAGGAGTATGGTTTTGGTTAAATTACCATTCGGATGAGACCAAGTGGTAGCTAAGATATCGAATCGGGAATTTTGGTATACACTAATGAAGATGATAAGGAAGTTAGAACTGATTAAGCAAATTCAGATATGAGTTCGGCCTGTGAAGAGAATTCTTATGGAGTTGAGCCTTGGATGTTGAGATTGACTTTTGGTATTCTGATGAGGTTCGAGGAAATCGGAATTCTGAGTTGAGTTGATAGATTAATTGAATTTAATGGATAAAAGTCAGAGGGCTTATTTTCGGATTAAGGGAAATGGTATTGTGAGATGTCGTGGTGAAGTGTGTATTCTGAATAGTGTGAGTTGGATAAGAGTACTCAGGGAGAAGTACATCGAGAAAGATGGAGTATCCGTGCAGGTACTAGGAATATGCGACAGAATTTGAGAAATAGTTTTGGATAGCCATAGATGGAGAAGGAATTGATTGAGTTTGTATATGTTGATTAGACTTGCTGGGAATTGAAGTATGGACATTAGAGATGGTTGGATTTGATACAACTGTTGAGTATTTCGAGTGGGATGGGATAGTATTCCCATGGGCTTTGTGCCGGGTTTTCTGATGAATTTGAGGAAGTATGATCCGATTCGGACAGTTAAGAATGGATTAACAAGAGTAACTCGTTGCCTACCAGTGAAGATGAATCATTCTGTTAGATGGGAACTCAAGTCTTTCGTTAAGATTATGGGAAAGATTGCGAAAGCGGTTGGGTGCCATGTTGAAGATGAACTCTGACTAGCGTCCGTGAATGGCATGGACAAACGAAGAAAACTATCTAGTATGAAGAGGACTCGTTGAGAGCTTGTGCGTTGGACCAAGATGGATCTAAGGGTAGTTAATTGTCGTTGATGGAGTTGCCTACTATAACTGTTGCCATTTCGTATCGGAAACAACATCGTATGAAGTTCGTTGGGTAAGAGGGTATGACTCCTTTGTGTTGTTGCATGTCCAATGGGGGTGTTATACTCGGATCAAAGACCGTGCAAGGGACGATGGAAACGATCAAAGAATCCAAGTAAGGCCGTGTTTTGAGAGTTATGGTAGTAATTGGAGTTGGTCGAGCTTGAAGTCTCTTGAGCACCCTGTGTTTTGTTGATCTGTATCAGAGTAGCGCAGCGGAAGCGTGAGGCGGATAGCATGTTAGACTGTTTTACCGCTGTCGCTTGAGAGGATTGCATGAGGTGTTCATATGTCTAAGTTGAAGAGGTACATTGATTCAGATGGATGGTGTACAAGTGAGAGAGAATTTGACTTCGGAGGCGTGGCTAGTTCTAGTTGTTGATAAGAAACAACTTCGAAGTATAGAGATTCTTTTGGTGGAAGTAGTTATGGGAGAATTGGAATGCGAGAGTCGTATCCAGAGTTGTTTGGATCAGGTAACATTTTCGAGGACGAAAATTCCTAAAGTGGGGGAGGGTTGTAACAGCCCAAATTTCATTAAATAATTAATTATAGTAATTAATTGATTTAGTGGGATTTTTATTAATGTTGGAATTAATTTTTATTAATTGGAATTTGTAGTAGAGAATTGAGAAGGAAATAGAATGGAAAGAAAATAATAGAGAGGAAGGAAAAGAAATAGGAGAATATAAAAAGGGAATTGGAGAGAAAGAGAAAGATAGAAAAGAAAAAGAAGAGAAAGGAAGAAGAAGAGGAGAAATGAAGAGGAAAAGGGAAAAGCTTGGAGAATCTTCAAGAACCGATTTCGAAGCTCCGACTAATCGAGGTAAGGGTGAGAAATGTTTCTATTTGATCATTGTATGATGTTATGTATGTTGGGTTAGGGTTTTAGTAGAGTTTCCATCACTTTCCAATTAGGGCAAATGTTGGATTAATCGGTAGAATGATGATTTAATCGGTTGAAACTGAGCAATAATGCCGTAGAATAGTCGGGTAACATGTATTGATGTTGTTTGTACTGATTTGGATGTGTAAGAGAGGGTTGATGATGGATTGGTGAAGGTGGAACAGAATAGGGTTCTGTTCTGCGCAGGTTCGCTGGCTCTCGCCAGGCGAGCAAAGGCGAAGCTTCGCCAGGCGAAGCCTAGCGAATGTTGGCGAATAATTATGATTAAGTCCCAGTAGACTTCGCTGGTGGGTTCGCCAGGCGAAGTTGGATAGCGAAGGTTCGCCCAGCGAAGGTGCTGGCGAATGATGGCGAATGAAGTCAGTAGCTACTGACTTGGGCTCGCTGGGAAGTCTCGCCAGGCGAAGCCTAGCGAGTGTTCGCTGAGAGAGTTCGCCAGGCGAAGGCCAGGCGAAGGTTCGCTGCGAGGGTTCGCCAGGCGAATGAAGGCGAATGTGACAACATTTTTCTTTTGTTGTGTTGTTCATGTGGAGATGGTTTGGTTGCTTCACATAGGTTAATACCTCTATGATATGATATAGATATGATCTATTATGATGACATGTGCTGTGGGTAGCCTTCGGGCGTGAATCCTAGAGTTGTGATATGAATGATTAATTGTAATCGGTTAAAATACATGAGAACATAATGATGATTATGTGTGTATTAATTGATGAGTTGTGAATGTTTGATTGTTGTGTACAATTATGTAATGAGTATGCATGAGAACATTTTGAATATGTGTGCATAACTTATAATTGTATGATTGGTATTGTGATGTGTATACCTTGTATGAGATGGCATGAGATAAAGAATAAACATACTATGAAAAATGTGTTGTGGATGCATATTGTTTATATGCGATTGTATGTTAAAATACATGAAGAATGCATGAGAGCATAATGATGGCTATGCGTGCATTGCTTGATAGATGTTGTAAATGCATATTGTATGTATGTTAATAAATGTATGAGATGCATGGGAACATATCGTGGATATGTGTGCATCGTTAATAATTGTGAGAAATGCATGGGAATATATCGTGGATATATATGTATGCGATTGTGGTGTGAATGCATGGGTACATATGTGATATGTGTGCATTGTTGTTGAATATGATGATGTGTGAAATGAATACATTGATAAATGTTTGATATATGTTGTATGTACAATCATGATGAAATTCTCGAAGGGGTGAATTATTCGAATGCATGAGATTAAGATGTCGGTCTTAAGTGCATTTGTTGTGGTTGATTGTACATGCATCATTTAGTCAAGAGGCAATGTCTGTTAGTTTCGTGGAAACTAGTGGCTTGTCCCAAACCTAGAAGTGTGGGTTTGAAGGCTTAGAGGACGGGCCTTTGTGGTTATCGGTCTAGAAGTGTGGACCCGGTTTAATGTAAAAACCGAAAAAAGATAACGGGTTATCGGTCTAGAAGTGTGGACCCGGTTTAATGTAAAAACCGAAAAAAGATAACGAGAGTCGGTACCGCATTGCATGAGTTGCATTGAGTTGTTGAGTCACATTGATATATGACATATGCATGAAGTGATGCTTATGTGTGAATGATGAGATTGTGGGAATTGTAAGTGTATACATAATGTGGGAATGCTTTGTGAATATCCATGTTTGTATATATATATGTGTGGTAAATATATATGACTATGAGAATGAAGTGTGGTGAGAAATGTGAATATGTGTTATATGACTACCTATATATATATATATATATAATCTTATGCTTTGATTATTATGGTTATATTTCTCACCCTTCTGCTGTTTTATAATGCTCTACGAGGCATTGCAGATTAGGATGCTGGAGTCCTTTTGTGAAGATTAGTCTTCATTCTTTTGAGTCTGCTGCTCTGATATGTAACACCGGGTAGTTAGATTAGTATAGTCATTCTTTTGTGATACATTGCGATGTATCAGCTGATATGATGTATTAATCTGGATGACTTATGTGCATTTGAATTAATATTTTGGAACTGCTTTAATGATTTGATCTTCCGCTTACTTTTGAAAATGTTACATATTTTATGGAGCAAAATGTTAAAGTGTTTTATTGGTGAAGTTGTGACATTCTTCTTTTATACCTTATTCTAAAAATTTTACTCTGATGAATTTGTATATGCTTAAATGTTTTATATGCATTTATTTGGGGTATAGAAGGGGGTGTTACAATAGAGAGGAATGGAAGCAAAGGAAGCTATCCATGTTTATGAAAGAATTTGTTCTATTCTAAGGCTTTACCTATTTCCTATTATTTCCTATGTTTTCAACCAACTTCAATCCAAGCAATCTTCGTGCTCAAAGCTTTGATTATTATCCTCAATCTTCTCCTTTGATGTCTTCAAGCTCCACAAGCTCAAACCAAGACCCATACCCCACATAAAAAAACCCAAAAGCCCAAGCAAGCAACATAAACCCCAAATGGGAACACCAAACAATCACACAATTTGCAAAATATACTAAAAATAGTAAAATAGTATTTAAAATTCTAAGACTTATTCTAAGGGGATTTCTATATCTACCCTACATACCCTATATGTCCCATAACCTAATTCATGCTAAAAACCCCAAAAGAAAATGTTGTAATGCACCTATGTTGAGTTTAAACCCTAAAACTATCACCCTAATGTTCTCTAATCAAAACTAATCAAAATTAATCCAAAAAAATGTGAAATAAATCTCTACGGGATCTTAATGTTCTAATCTAACTACCACAAAAAGAATGGAGTCAAAATACGAATTTAAATGCCTGAACAAAATTCACCAAAATGTATGTATGAACAATATGAAAATAAAAGCAATTAAAATGTAAAAATTCACCATAAATGGAAAAAAATACCTAAAATAATATTTTTATTTTCTTACAATTTTCTTGAAGCAATTACTAAAATGTAGCAAAAATCCCCATATCAAAATGATCATTTTTTGATTTTTTATGAATTATTTGTGAACTATATGCAAACTAAAAGAAATAAAAAGAAATTCAATTAAAAGGATATAGCAGGGGGTGGAAACAGCAGTTTATTGCACTTCACAACACACTGGGCCCAGGATGGGGGGGTGTTGAAAGCTACACGCTGGGCCCAGTAACCAACTCAGAAAAACAACAAAAATAATAACCCAGGGGGGGTGCGAATAGCGTCAAATTCGTTTGCAATTCTCGCTGGGCCTCCAACGGGGGTGTTAATGGCAATTAGGGTTAGGCCCAAACATATTACACACCAGGGGAGGGGGTACGAATGGTAAACGAGGGATGATGGTTCAGTAAATTATGCAATTGGGCTTAAGGCCCGAGATTCATTACAACCCAATCTCAGCAAAGATCAAAACCCTAAGTTTCTACTATCACTCTCATTCACTCGGCCACTGTTCATCTTCCCCTCTTTGAAACCCTAACGGCGCTACCTTCCCATGCTCTCCCTCGTCTCTCTCTCGTTTCAATCCTAAATCCATATCTCTCAGATTCATTCAAGATCCTCCAAATCTCAATCTCACATACCCTAACAACATCTAGTTGAGCCTCAAAACTCTCCCTCAGATCCAATCAACCTCACACAAAAACTTAACCTCAACCTAACACTTCGCTATGCAAATCCACAAAAGAAAGAAGGAAGAGCAACACTAACCTGGTTGACGAGATTGACGAAGATCCTTGGAGTTAACGGAAGCTCGATGGAGTTCTTGAAGTTGTATGGCGAAGTTGATTACGGCGTGCTGAATGTCACTATGGATTTCTGGGGATGTCTTTACATGTTCTTGAATGTTCTTGTGAAGAACATGAAGATGACGAACACCACAACGAAGTTGGCTGAAAATCTGTTCCTGGACGCATATGAATGAGGAAGATGGTGGCGATCTGGGAATTCCTAGAGGAGTTGATGAGCTTCACGGCGAGAATTGATGAAGATCGTCGGTGAGGAAGATGAAAATCGTTCGGAGGTGTTGGCGAGGAAGATGAAGTTGGAAGGGTTTTCTGGAAAAATTCTGGGTTTTGCAGTTTCCGGCGACAGTTGGCGGTGGTCGGAGTTGGTTCTGATGGTCGGAGATGGTCAGTTAGGGTGGTTGCATGGCCGGCGGTGGGAGTCTCCGGCGAGAGGACGGGTGGCAGAGGGAGGCGCGAGAGTGAGACACATGTGTTGTAGTCACTGCATGTGTGACGCGTGGAGGATTCTGAGGGAGAGAGAGAATGAGGTGGCTGAAAAATGGGTCCTACGCGTGGCAGCGTATATATATGACACGTGGCTCATTGGACCTGACTGGGCTTATGGACTCTGGATAGTTGCTGGCCCAATAAGACTAAACCTGGATTAGATGACTTAAACAAAATTAAAATTGAAAATTAAACCTAATTAACCTATTAAAACCTAATTAAAATCTAAAAAACGAAAATAAAATGAAAAATAATAAAAAAAAACCTAATTAAAACTGAAAAATATCTAAAAAAACTATTATTTGATATCTAAAAAAAATATCTTTTTAAAAAACCTAATTAATTCTGAAAAACAAAATCAAAAAATCTAAAAAAAAAACATTTAATCTCTATTTTTCTTTTAAAATCTATTCTATTAAAAAAAATTTTTAAAAAAATAAAACTTTAATAAAAATCTAAAAAAAACAATACTATCTATTATTTTTTTCTACTCTTTTTTAAAAGAAAAATAACTATTTATCTATTAAAACTATTAAAAGAAAATTAATCTCTAAAATTTATTACAAACTATAATATCTAAAAATTCTTTAAAAATCTATTAAATTTCTAAAAAAGAAAAGAAAATTTATTTAAAATTCTAAAAATTATAAAAAAAAAAAACTCTATTAAATCCAGAAAAATCCATTAAATGCACTAAAAAATCCAGAAAAATACAAGAAAAATCCTAAAAATGCCAGGAAGCCGATTAAATCGAATAAAACCCAATTACGCAACCGTGGAAAAACCCGGGCACCGAGATGGCCTGAAAACATAGGGAACGAGCACCAATTCTCAACAGACTTTTATTCCAACCGACCTGAACTGCCTGAAACGCCAGGGGCTATAATCCCGATAAAACCAATCTGACTGATGAAAATGCCATGTATGCAGTATACTAATGCGAATGCAAAATGTGTTGAAACATAAACCAGATATGGGAACCGGTTGGTCAAATTTTAGGGTGCAACAATAGTCTCTAGAGTTGTACGAGCTACAAATGTCCATAAAAAACACTTCTTCCGTAAAAGACAGAAAACAAATCTCAAACCTCTTTTTGCCCCGTGGGCTCCCTTAAGTCTGGAAAACATTTTCAAAAAAAGAGTTTCGTTAACTCTCAGTTCTACCGCAAATGGTAACGCACGAGCCTCTGACGAGCAAGCTGCATACACCAAACTGCTGGAACTGTTTGTTAACCCTACTCAGAAAAACAGATGAAACTAATCCCGTAATCCATGTTATCCCGAACTACGTAAGCTCTGATCTCTCATATCTGTTGAGAGTGTGTAGGCACAATACTGACGTATTGGCGAGCCACCTTCCCCCGTAACCCGTAGTTAGCCGAACTACATTGACTCTGATTTCTCGTTCTCTGACGAGAATACGTAGGCATAAAGCGCGATGCTTTGCCGAGTCATTCTTTTCTTTTTAGACCAGCCTTGATAGGTAGATAGATAAACCAACCCGTCAGATAAACACAACAAGCATGGCTCCCATCAAGTACGATGGACGTGAGGGGTGCTAATACCTTCCCCTTGCGTAACCGACTCCTGAACCCAGACATGGTTGCGATGACCTCGTCTTATACCTTTTCGTCAGGTTTTTCCGATCGTTTCCTTTCCCTTTCTGTGGGATAAATAACGAAAGATGGCGACTCTTCTATTTTGCCGGCACCTTATTTTCGCGGTAGCGACAGGTATTTGAAGCATGCCTTGAATGATGAATCCTTGAGGACTTTTGTTGCTTCCTTGTTCCTTTCTTGTGATGCTTGTGGTTGAGTGCATATTATGAGTTCCTTGCTGTCCTCATATAGCCTCCCATCCTCACTTTGTTTTAGGTCTTCTTTTCTTTTCATTTGATTTGTCTTATGGCAGTGTGGTTGATGTTTGAAAGGTTTAGACCATTTCATCCCACTTTTGGTGCATTTTGTGTGATTTTCTTCTTGTTGTGTGATCTCATTTTGTGCATTTCCTTCTCTCTTCTTCTTTTGCATTCTCATATGCATGTTTGAGGTTGAGATGAGCTTGTGGAGGCTACTTCCCCACACTATTTTCCTCCCTCACTTTCATCCTATTTGTGCATTTTATGTTTGCATATTTGCATTTGCATGTTTCTTTCTTCTTCTTTTTCTTTTTTCTTTCTTCCCTTAGGATTTCTAACCTCTCTTATTCAAGAGAGGTTATGATAGACATTAGGTGCTAAACCATGCATGATAACATTAGGTAGTTCCCTTTTGTATCCCAACTCTAAGTCCACTTGGCATGACAACTTTTAGGTTTGAGTTAGTCTCCCTTTAGTGTGTCCTTTCTCTTCTCATCTTCAAACACTTTCAAAACACATAATAAATAATAACAAGTGTTGTACACTATGAGTCTTAAGATACTTGGGAAATGGTGATTGGGGGGCTTCCTCTTAATGGCCCAGAGTGTTTAGTGTACACCCTTTGGGTGATATGTGATGCATTCGTTCCTAGGTCATAGTCTTTAGTGCAACATGAGTTACAAATCAAACTCAAAACACTTCTTCTCTAAAAAAACACAAAAACACTTCAAATCTTTTTATCATTCGGGATCTTGATAATGGAAAACCTTTTTCATAAAAGAGTGTTGTTAAGCTTTGGTTCTACCGCAAACAGGCATCATCCCTAACTGCTAGAACGGAGGTTTAACCCTACTCGGGTAAAACATTTTGAACCAACCGACGTTCTTGTCAGCCCGAACTACGTTTGCTCTGATCTCTCATACCTATTGAGAGTATGTAGGCACGAGACGGCGATGTCTCGGCGAGCAACCTTCCCCCTTTTCACCCGTGGTTAGCCGAACTACGTTGACTCTGACTTTCCCATTGCACGAGGGAGTACGTAGGCACATAGTGGTGATGCTCTGCCGAGTCTCTTTTCTTTTCTTTTGTCCCTGAGACCTTTAGCTAGATAGATAAACACCCTGTAGATAGATAACAAGCGTGGATCCCGTCGAATACGACGGATGTGAGGGGTGCTCATACCTTCCCCTTGCGTAATCGACTCCCGAACCTAGGTCTTGGTTGCAATGACCTGTCTTCTCCCTTTTTTGTCAGGTTTTCTCTACTCGTTTCCTTTCCCTCGTTGGGATAAATAACGAACGGTGGCGACTCTTCTGTCATTGCCGGCCTTCCTTTTTCGCAGTAGCGACACATACGCTTTCAAGGAAAATCCTAATGGTTGGAGATGGTCTCAAAGGATTATGTCTCTAACTCAAGCAGATATTCACTGGTACGATCCCGCCTATGATCGAGGGGTCTACGTTGATAGTTGTGGTTCTTTTACAAATGTATCACTCCTGGGAGTACAAGGGGGAATCAACTACAATCCCGCTTTGGCCAGACGTCAATTTGGATTCCCAATGAAGGATAAACCTAGCAACATCCTATTGTCTGGTTTCTTCTACCTTAACGCTATAGCAGATGAAAGTTCAAAGAACAATATAATTGTTGCTTGGGAGAACATCCAGAAGAAAACTAAAGTTGACCTTGGGAAATGGAATTGTGTAGCCTTTGAGCCATTCACTCAGTGCGTTCAATCTAGAGCCCGTGATCTCAAGATGCCTTACCTTCCTAAAAAGAATACGCAGATTGTCATCACATCATCTTCCGTCATCCCTATTGAAAAGATGAAAGAATACCAAGAGATCCTTGAGAGAGCCAAGCTTGAAAGGGACACTTGGGAGGGAAAGTACCATACTCTTCATTCTAAGATGACGGAATTGAAGAGAGAGTTAAAAGACAAAGATGAGTTGATTGAGTGGCTTGAAAGTCTCTTGATTGGTGAAGATGTGACGAAAGAGAATTTATTTTTCTCTAGCGTCAAGCCTACACAAAGTACTTAAATATCCCACCAACTTCTGGCGCCTGGAAAGGAATAGTAGATAATAGGGTGATGGAGAACACTGTGTTGAAAAGACTGAAGAGGGCGCACAAATATGACTCTTGTCAGATTTCTTGACCATATGGCATAGTCTTCTCCTTTGATGTAACCTCACATTTCTTGTATTGTATTTCAAAAGTTGTAACTTTTCCCAATATAAATGAAACGAGGGTTCTGCTTCAATTTATCTTCTGAGTTTTGTAAAACATGTTGCATCTTGCATCTTTGCATTGCATTTTGCATCTTACTAACCATTCAAGGAATTCAAAATATTTTTTGCAGACATAGTAATGGATCAAAGAAACAAGTTCACATTCCCAAGCCTAAGGTTGGACAACTTTAGGATCTTAAGAGGCATTGTAAGGAACTCTGCTGCTTTCATCGCCAAGTATGGAAACCTGTTATCTTTACTGGAAATGCAAGTAAATGAGGAAATGTTGCTAGCTCTCATAAAGGTTTATGATCCTCTTTACCATTGCTTCATATTTCCAGACTTTCAGTTGTTGCCGACTTTGGAAGAATACTCTGCGCATCTGAAGATTCCTATGACTTTTACACCTTACTATGGAAGAGAGAGAAGACCAAACAGGAGAGATGTTGCTGAGGCTCTACACCTGGGACCCACTAACCTTCCAACCCGTTTGGATATTGGAGGTGGATTTACTGGAACGGAAGCAAAACCATTTATGGAAAAGGCTAAGTTTCATTATGGTCATGGAGATATGGGAACCTTTAAAGCTATATTGGCTTTCTTAATTTATGGCTTATATCTGTTTCTAAGTAGCCCTGAGTTCATCAGCTTAGAGGCCATCAAGTTATTCATTGTCAGAAATCTCGCTCCTACTTTATTGGATGATACCTATTACACCATTCATCAGTGGAGGGTGTATGATCTCAGACAATTTGCTTGTTGCACGGTGCTCTTAAGCAAGTGGTTTGTTTCGCATTTTCCTAGGACGTTCTCTCTATGGAACTTAGAAGACATTGATGCATGGGTTAAAAAGCTGGATTCACTCTCTCACTATGACATCAACTAGTATGTTCTTGATCACAGAGGAATAATAATGATACATAGCTATGGGATTTCCCAAACATACCTCTGATCGGCACCAAAGGATATATCAGCTACAGCCATATCCTAGCCCGCCGCCAGTTAGGATATCCAACTGAGGAAGAACCAGATCCAGCCTTGTTAGAAACTTGCTTCTATGAAAAAGGTAGTGACCCATATTTCGAAGCACAAGTCATATTTTCTTGGCGTCATCCCAACATACAAGGAATGACTACCGTGGAAAACCCGAGTTGTCTCGCTTCAAAGGCATATCTGCTTTGGTCAAAGGAGATAGCGCTGAAGATGTTCTACACCCGCTCTTATAACATTTCGCCAGTCCAGGAAGAACTTTTGTCTAGAGGAGAGTTGAGGTTCGCTTTAGTCAAATCCGAACGAGAAAATGAAGAACTCTGGAAGCTGCTTCATCAAGACCAGAGGATGACAAGGCTGCAAGAAGGAGAATGATCATCTTGTTAGAAGATCTTGGCCTTTTAATTTCCTTTTGTTTAGTTTAAACCCCTAGCTTTTGGGAATGTGTAACCTTCATTTTGTAAAATGTTGTAAAAGTTTCATTCGTTAATGAAAACTTTATGCTTGTGAGACTCCATTTGTTAATGAGAATTTGGTTAAGCTTTCATTTGTTAATGATAAGCATCGCGTTGTTACGTGTTGATCCATTAATTTTGTTCGTAAACAAACCTTTTGGTTTTCCTTGAATGTGTGGCTTGAATTTGCATCTGCATCCTGCATTTCCTTTGCATTGCATCGGTTCCCCGACTCATCCTATGCTCTGTTACTGTCAGAAATCACGCTGAATACCCACCAATACAATACCAGAGCCAGCGCTCAGAGAAGAATGGATGATCAAGATCAAAGAATTAATCAAATCGACAACGATCTCGAGGGGTTACGCGGTGATGTTAGCCAGATTATAGAAGTCCTTCAAGTGATAAAAGTAAAAAGGACACACAAATTACAGTGGTATCTAAAATCAATACAACGTTGGCAAATCCTCCTCTGATAATGACCTCAGCAACTGAACATCCATTTGGTATCGCCAGGGATTTCATGCCACCATTCAGTAATGCCCAGCAATTCGACCTTCAGCAGTGCCCTAATCTGCAGAATGTTCCATTAATGACGGAATTCCAAAATCCTATCTACACTCAGGCAGGTGCTCAGGCACAGGCTCGACCGATCTTTAATAATCATCAGCAAATATTTGATATACCCGATGGGTCTGAGGTCGAAGATGAGAAACACGAAAAATTAAGGGTTGAGATGGATATAATAGCAAGACGGATGAGGGCCATAGAAGGAAACAACGTCTTTTGTTCCAATGCTAAGGACATGTACCTGGTTTCGGGTTTGGTATTTCCTCCTAAGTTCACGATGCCCACATTTGAAAAATATGAAGGAGCGACCTACCCAAAGATTCACTTGATCATGTATTGTCAGCGTATGGCCGCGCACATTAAAAATGACAAATTATTAATCCATTGTTTCCAGGATAATTTTAAGGGTGCCTCTACCAAATGGTACCTAAGTCTAGACCAGTCAAAAATCCATTGCTTCCAAGACTTGTCTGACGCATTAATTCAACAATACAAGTACAACATAGACTTGGCGCCAAACAGTCGTCAGCTCCTCAGCATGACACAGACGAGTTCAGAATCCTTCAAAGAGTACGCGCAGAGATGGTGCAAAACTGCTGCTCACTTGGAACCTCCCCTGACAGAGAAAGAATTGGCTGATTGGTTCATAGATACAGGTGGGCCTGAATTCTATGAGAGGATGATTAGTAGTGTCACAACAAACTTTTCCGATATTATGGTCGTAGGTGTGAAAGTGGAGGCAGGTTTGAAGAACGGTAAAGTAATAAGCTCAGCTAGTAGTATCAGCACTAGCACAACGAAGAAGCCACTGAGAAATTTTCATAAGAAAAAAGAAGGGGAAACTAATGTTGTAATGTGTGACAGGAGGGTTCAGAGCAGAAGAAATCTCCCACAAAATCAATTACTATCTCGTCTACAACCACAACAAAACTATCAGCAGTACCAACAACAGCAGTATATGTCCACGGTCACGCCAGTTTTTCAACCTCGGCCAATTCAACAAAACTTTCAACAACAGGCGCCCAACGCCTACCAGCAAAATCATAATCAACAAGCACAACAGCAACAAAGAGCTCTGGCTCCGAGGCCTGCTTTCCAAAATAGAAGGCCAAGGATTCAGCCCATTCATATGAGTTACACTGAGTTGTACCCCTTAATGGTCCCTTAATGGTGCGACAAAGTCTGATTCAGACAAGGAAATTGGGTCCTTCTCCAAATTCGTTGCCACATTTCTACAATCCAAACGCACGTTGTGCATTCCATAAAAATACTGCGGGACACGACCTTGAAGGTTGTATAGCACTTCAGCATATTGTGCGTGAGTTGATTGAAAAGAATATTCTCTTCTTCGAGAATAATCAGCCCAATATGGAAAACTGTCCTTTACCGAACCAAGGTGGTGTCCATGCTGTAGAGGAAGATTCTGATATGTGAATGATTTCCAGGGTTTCTAAAGTTAAAACTCCATTGACCGAGTTACACATGAAATTGATAAAGGCAGGTCTGATCAAAGACTCTCATGAAGACTATAGTAATTGTTATTATAATTCGCAAGGTTGTGACTTAGTACGGAGGAATATTCAATCGATGATTGACGAGGGTTTGCTACAGATATGTGGGAAAAAGAGAAAAGAATATATCTCAGTGATTGAACCTATATTCAATTTACCAAAGAAGTCTGAAAAAGTGTCGATATTCAACACAATAAATAACAAGTCCACTTCTCCTACTGTTGTTAAGCCTGTATTCCACAATAACCCAGTACCGACAGTTGGCCAATCTAAGCCATGTTCTGATCCAAGTAGAGGACCAGGTCCCAATCCAAAGGTTGTATATATCAACCCAAAGCAATTGTTACCATTCCCAAGGAAACTATTCCTAAGGAAACCATCTCAAAAGAGCCTGTTATTATCGAGAAGTCAAAAGGAAAAGAAGTCGCGAAGGAAGATGAAGAAGAGTTCTTGAGAATAATCTGTTAGAGCGACTACAAGGTAGTAGACCAGCTCAATTAGACGCCGTCAAAAATCTCAGTCATGTCTCTGCTGCTAAGTTCTCCTGCACACCGACAAGCATTGTTGAAAATACTGACACAGGCCCACATAACAAAAGATATCATTGTGGGGAAGTTTGATTTCGTTGTTACTAACATCACGACTTGCAATATGCTGAGCTTCAACAATGATGACTTAACCACTGAAGGTCGCAAGCATAATCGTGCCTTGCACGTATCTGTCAAAAGTGAAGATGATACTCTCGCTAGAGTACTTGTTGATACTGGGGCATCTCTCAATGTGATGCCCAAGAGAACATTGGCCAAGTTGGCATATAAAGGAGCTGTGATGAGAGCCACATCTCTGATCGTGAAAGCCTTCAACGGATCAAGAAGAACAGTAATTGGAGAAGTTGATTTGCCAATTATGGTGGGACCACAAGTCTTTGAGGTCACTTTTCAAGTAATAGATATAAATCTGGCATACAGTTGTTTATTGGGAAGGTCGTGGATACATGCAGCGGACGCTGTCACATCCACATTACATCAAAAAATGAAGTTTATTACTGAAGATCAGTTGGTCATAGTACACGGTGAAGAAGATTTAATGGTGAGAAATCTATCATCCTTTTGGTACATCGACCGATGACGATGCATTGGAAACAACTTTCCAGGCATTGGAAATTACACACGCTGTATTGATTGAGGACATTATTGTCACACGCGGGCCATCTTTCGTCTCTGTCCAGAGTATCAAATGTGCCATGAAGGAAGGTCTTCCTCAAGGTTAGGGATAAGTAATTGAGGTCAATGCTCGGGCAAAGAACAAACGACAAGGGTTGGGTTACAAACCAACTCTAGATGAAGGATCATAGATCAACGATAAGCACCTAAAGACCCTGAAAGAAACCTTTGTGAGCGGAGGCATTCAAATAAATGACATCGAAGAAGACGCTGAAGTAAGTTGTATTGATAACCTAGTATTCCGAGGTGAAGTTGTTTTGTGCAATTGGGAGGCCGTTGAAGTTCCCATCATGTTACCACTCTTAGAGTAATATGTTTGTCTTGCTTGTTAGATTTTTCTCTGTTTAAAATCCATGGTTACGCCCGAGGCTAGTGGATCATTTTGTATGGGCCACACTTTTACAATTAAAGATCAATCAATGGATGAGTGTTTTGTTAAACTTCCATTTGTTGTTTTCACTCTTTTAAAAAAAGGAAAATGGCAATCTTTTGAAAACCTAAAAAAGAATTCATCATCTGCATCTCTTTGTGTGTGTTTGATCATTTAAACCCATTAACACATGCAGAGAACCTCCATCACCCGCTAAATTCGATGATCATCCAGTTCTTTCTAACTTTGGTTCATCTGTATTCCAAGCTGAAGATGAGAGTGATGAGGATTTTGAAAATTTTGAAGAACTGATAAAGATGACTGAGTACGAGGATGCATATATTCAACCTTACAAAGAACACATCGACATTGTTGCACCCCAAAATTTGCCCAACATTTCTTTACCTAGCTTGTGTTTCATTTCATTCACATTAGCATTATCATTTGCATTTCATTGACATGTATGCAGGAGATCAAGAGGTATGATTACCAATCAAAGGTTACACAAGAGTTTGAAGCTAGCTAAGAAGGTTATTCAAGTGCCCAAGGGTTGATATCCTTGTCAGAGAAGTTAGAGGATCCTCAGAGAGTGTGGTCGAAACCAAGAGGGTGTGCCTCCTAACTTGAGAGTTGTGGAGAGCCCTCAGATGATTCTGAAGCCATGAGGATGGACTTGAGGTATTGAGAGAGCTCATGAGAAGTTTTAAAGATCACTTTGATGCCTAGACAGGTCATTGTGCAAGATTAAGAAGCCTCAGCCATGAGTGGTGCAGTTAGGGTTTGACTGGGTCAACCCTAAGTCAACTGATGATTTGAAGAAGGTTGAGACCTAATCCAAGAGCCATGTGATCATGGATTGATGCATTGAGATGTGATGAGGATGATTCCAAGGTCAACTCATCATGATTGAAGAGTTTGAGAAGTTTCAAGCTAGGGTTTCTAAGGCTTGACAGTGTAAAATCCCCTAGTTTGACTCCTATCTTCAAGGCAGTTTAGCTCAAGATATGATTGTCATCTCATCTTGCCCCCAACATGATTGTTGTAGAGCATGGTCTTAGCTTTAAGTTTAGTGCTAGAAGTCTTTAATAGGATTTGTAGAACTCAAGTTATGACTTTGACAAGTTACAAGTCATCTGAGGAATGTGAATTTGGAGCTTGAAAGTTACCCAACTTGCATGAAACTTTTGCCCAAGAAGGATGATTCCTATGAACTTTTAGTCAACATGAATGTTGTTCCTTATCCTCTTAGATTTCTAGAGAGTACTAGAAGTCCTTGATAGGATTTGTAGAACTCAAGTTATGGCTTTGACAAGTCAAGAGTATTTTGGACATTTGGTGATTATAGGTCATTTGTGATCATAGGCCATTTTCACCAACTTAGAGGCTTCAAATGAAGTTTTGTTCAACTAGAAAGTTTCTCAAAATGGGGTTTTAACCTTGACCATGCATCAAGGAGGCATCGAAATGGCTCAATGAGAGACTTGGTGCAAGAAACTTTGAAAAAAGAAGAATTAAAAGGATTTAATGGTCAAAAATTCAAATAATTCATTTGGTGACCAAATGAGACAAACTTATAGGTTATTTTGATTGTAAAATGCATTTTAAAGACAATGGCAATGTTGGTTTTTTCATTTGAGGCCCCATTCAAAGATTTGCATTTGATTGCTTATGATGTTTGTTACATAAACCAAACTATGCACAAGTGCAAGACCAATGCTCCAATCCATCCAAATGCATTCAGAATCTCATTTGAGGAGAAATTGAATCATGATCAAAGGGAAAAACAAGCTGCAAGCAGGGCTGCCATGGATGAGCATGAGATGAGAAATTCAAAAGCAAGAGATATTGGATATCTCATATAGATGGTTCTAGGAACTTCTAGACCATTCCCACTGGTTCTATATAAGCTCTAGAGCTGGTCCAAGGCCAAGGTTGGTGAGAATTGGGAGAGAAAAGAGAGATTGAGTTCTGAATTTTCTTCTTGCAAACTAAATTCGGTTACACACTTTTGATCCATTTCCATCCAAATTCTTGCTTTCAACATCTTCCTCTAGAGTGTATGAGTGATTCCAGATAGAATTTGAGCCAAGATCATAGCCAAATCGTGAGAGAGCACCTTGAATTCATAGCTTGCAAGTCAGAATCGAATTCAAGAATTCAGGGAGTTTCAATCCAATTTGTTGCATACATAAGCTTCCTTTGGTGTTAGTGAAGGTATCTGGAGATTCTTGGAGGTTGATTTGAAGGTTTCAGTGCTCTGTGCATTCAAGTTTTGCAGGTATGTAATTCTCATCGTGTAGCATGATCCAGGTAGTTTGGCTAAGTTTTGATAGGCTAGATGCATTGTAGATCATTGCTAGAAGCTTTCTGGATCATTAATTTGGAGATTAGTGACAATTTAGGGTTTATGCAATTTTCGGTTGAGATTGCTATTCTTGGATTCTTGAGTTTTTAGAACGATTGAGTAGTATAGGTGGATTCCTGGTGAAATTTGGGAGAAGATTCATGTAGAAACCATGTGGAATGGAGGCTTATAGAGAGAGTTAGGGTTGGATGAGGCTGTCCGGAAAAGCCACCGGCGGTGACCTTCACGCGCGCAGGTGGAGAAGTTTCAGAAATTTAAATTGGGGAAGACGAAATCTAGAGCGTTCATTCACGTGGTAGACTTTGACTCAGACCTGGATCCAGCGTTTCTTGTTGAGCCACGTACCCCCCTCCCCTCAACGCTGCGTTTCACTTATGGGAGTTCAGGCTTGGTGATGAGAGGCGTACATCCAAGGGAGCATGGGTTCGAAACTGGTTGTACATTGTTTTCTTTTGTTTCAGATTGATAATTGGAGAGGAATGTGAGCGCCTGGGCTTTATACTGGTTGATATCAACACCCCCCCCCCCCCCTTGGCCCAATCTAGAAATTAGTGAGAAATATTTTCTATTTACCACGTAGGTTTCACCATTTTCTTTTAATTTCATTTATTTTCTTCATTTTATATAGTTAGCAAATAATCCATAAAAAATTGAAAACTAACTCAAATAATTCCATTCTTTTTTTCCATTGATTCATGATTGAATCTAGTTTTTTTAGATAAAAAAAATATTAATATTTCATGCATTTTTTTATTTTATTTGCATTTATTGAATTTTAATTGATGTTAAAATAATCATGGTTGATACCTTGTTTTGATGAATTTTTTTTGATCATTTGCTAATGATTCTTGCCTTGATTTTTTGTGTGTATCTATCATAGATATGCATGTTCCCCCTAGATTTTTCTCACATTTTTTTGATGAATGTAGATGGTAGTTTTAAGTTGAAACTTTAGGTGTTCTATTTTTAGAATTTATGGTTAGTACCTTATGATTTAGGTTTTATATCTAGAACTTGGTGGATGATTCAACCTCTGAATTTTGTATGGCAGATTCATGATTGAATTAGGGTCCCATAGTTATTTTTGTAGGATTTTACAATTGATTTTAGTATTTTAGTTAGGATTAACTTTAGTACTAAGCTTTAGGTGATCCTAACTTGCTAATTCAACTAGAATGATTTCTTTAGTTCCCTTAGATTAGGGCTTTGCCTCTCTTGCTTTTGGTTGAGGATGAAGGCAAGTTGAAGATGCAATGGAATGCTTGAAGAGCTTGGATGTGAAGATCTTCCCTTCTTTTGGTGTAGTGTTGATTAGGTGTTAAGATTAGGGTTTGTAGGCAGAGCTTCTAGATAGATTCTCTTCCTTCATAAACATGGAAGATGTTGATCACTTCCATTCTTCCCTATGATGTAAGGTCCCCTTGTAAAGGTCTCATCCCTCCTTTGGTAGGATGTGTGGCTCTTTACAAGTTGGTAGAACCTTTGAGGGTCCCTTTCTCTGATGATAGGATGCTTAGTGGTGACCTTTGGTCTTCACTCTGCTACCAATCATCCAAACTTTTCTCTTGTCAGATGAATATTTCTCCCTTGCTAGAGGATAGAGTTCCTTGTTAGAAGACTGAAGAGGCTAGAAGTTGATACTTCTCTGTATTTGAAAACTGCCATTGAAGCTGAAGCTTGTAGATCAGGAAGAGCAAGTTGATACTTGTAAGGAAGAGAGAGCTGAAGCTTGAAGAAGAAGAGGAACAAGTTGACACTTGTGAAGAGAATCCGGTGGAGATCAGATGAAGAAGCTGAAGCTTGAAGTTGGAGAACAAGTTGATACTTGCAGCTAGGATGAAGCCTGAAGGTGGAGTTTACTTTGGAGCTGAGGCTTGAAGAAGAGGGATAAGTTGATGCTTATATTGGATGTATTGAAAGCTTGAAGAAGCAAGTTGATATTTGCTGTTGAAGATGATAGCCTTGAATAGCAGTTGAAGACTGAGGACTGAACTGCTGTCAGAAGATTGCTTTATTGTGGAGCTGTAGAAGCTGTTGATTTGCTTTCTTTCCTGTCTGTTTTCTTTCTGTGCAAATGTATTGATGTGACTTGTGTGATTTTCTTGATGCATTAGAATAAGTTCATGTTCAGGTTGATTTGAGCTAGGAGCATGATTGCACTAGAGGTTGAGTTGCTCCCTCTGCTTGTATTTTTACTGTATGGCTTTTCTTGCGGGTATTCGGTAGAGCCCTGCTCCCTTGCCTATGTGGTCTGTGTTTTGCTTGATGGCATTTTATTTTTTCTGTATGATTGCAGTTATTCATATCTGGCTTGAGGTCGAGACGAGCTTGTGGAGGCTGATGCCCCACACACATTTCCTCCCTCACTTGCATTGCAAGCATTTTACAGTTGTTTACTGTTTACTGTTTAAGCTGATGCTTTATTTGTTTCTGTTTATCATTGACATGATCCCCTAGGAATCTCACTTCCTTTGATAAGGAAGTGATGATTAGAACTTTAGGTTGAAACCTATGCATGATAACTTCTAGGAGTTCCCTGTTTCAAACCTCAACCATAGGATGAATCCTTGGCATGACAACATTAGGACTTGATAGCCTCCCCTTAGTTGAACCTGTTCGTTCTCTCTTCTCATCTCAAAACAAATCAAAATACAGTAATAAAGGTTAACTGATGTCGTATGTTACGAGCCTTAAGCTATCTGAGAAAGGGTTGTCGGAGAGTTTCTTTTCGACAGCTTGGATGTTTAGTATGGAACCCTTTGGGTGACATGCGATGCATTCACTCTCAGGTCATAGTCTCTAGTGCGATGTTGGTTGCAAACATCCATAAAAAACAGTTCTTCCGTAAAAGACAGAAAACAAACTTCAAACCTTTTTGCCCCGTGGGCCCATAATTCAAAGGAAGCTTTTCTGAAGAAAAGAGTGTCGTTAACTCTCAGTTCTACCGCAAACGGTAACGCCTAAGTCTCCAAGGGTCGAGTTGCGTACGCCAAACTGCTGGAATTGTTTGTTAACCCTACTCTAAAAACAGATGAATCTGAATCCCCGTAATCCGTATTATCACGAACTACGTAAGCTCTGATCTCTCATACCTGTTGAGAGTACGTAGGCACAATACTGACGTATTGGTGAGCCACCTTGCACCTTCCCCGTAACCCGTAGTTAGCCGAACTACGTTGACTCTGATTTCTCATTCTCTAATGAGAATACGTAGGCATAAAGTGCGACGCTTTGCCGAGTCATTTTCTTTTCTTTTCAGACCAGCCTTGATAGGTAGATAGATAAAACCAACCCGTCATATAAACACAACAAGCGTGGATCCCATCGAGTACGATGGATGTGAGGGGTGCTAATACCTTCCCCTTGCGTAACCGACTCCCGAACCCAGACACGGTTGCGATGACTTTGTCTTATACCTTTTCGTCAGGTTTTTCCGATCGTTTCCTTTCTCGTTCTGAGGGATAAATAACGAAAGGTGGCGACTCTTCTATTTTGCCGGCACCTTATTTTCGCGGTAGCGACAGCTGGCGACTCTGCTGGGGAATACCTAGTTTCCTAGGGATCCAATGTCCCTTATGCGAGTCAGTTTGGGGATCCAACGTCCCCTGCGAGAGTCAATCCTAGCGCTTGTATGATTACTTGTTGGGTTGTGTTTAGTTATTGCATTTTATTTCCCGCCCTTTATTTTCAGTATGATATGATTATCTGTGCTGTTGTGGGAGGGGCATTCTGATGAGTGAGAAGCCAGACCCAGGCTTGAGTGTACCTAGCATTAGTTGTGGAAATTAGTGGGCGCGTGCTTGCTTTGAAAGCACTAGTGTCTCATGAAATCCACGCTAAGATGAGGTTCTCCCGATTGACTTCTTTTCCGGCCCTTTGGGCCTGAGGGGTTGTTGGTTTGGAGGATTGTCGACTTTGGGGACCGATCATTTGGAATTCAACTGAGTGAGGCCGCTTCAAGAGATGGTGATGCCACACCTCCTGGGTATCGTATCACCTCTCTTGAATGTCTGTGACGCTGATGACCGCATAGGATGCCGAACTTGTGTCAGTTTAGGTCCATACCTGTGAGCAGGGTTGGGTTTGTTGCAGGAAACCTTAACCTTTAGACTACCTGGTTTTCTTGATAGTGAATCAGTTTTGTTGGTATCAGAGGTTTTCATCATCAGATATGTGTGTTCTTGATAGAGCAGATTCATGGTCCTGTATCAGAGGTCCTTATTGTCAGATGTGTGATTGTTCTTGATAGAGCATATTCATGGTCCTGTATCAGAGGTCCTTATTATCAGATGTGTGTTTGTTCTTGACAGAGCAGAGTTTATGGTCCGATATCAGGGTTTTCCTCTCATCAGAGATAGGGTTGTTCTTGACAGAGCAGTATTGTGGTTTTGTTGATACAGAATCTTCACCTTCATCTCTTCTGCAGCACAGTCATCTTGATCTCCTGCTGCATGATTGCATTTTACATTGCTTTGCATACCCATTTGCATTTCATTAACGTGTGTCTGTGTTGCAGGTACCGTTTCCCCCGATTCAGGTTTTCTTGCCTTCTGTTGTGCTATTATGGGTTCTCTGAGGAAGAGTGTGGCTTACAAGCTCCCCACCCCTGATGTTGTTCAGCTGACGGGTTTGATTGCTTTGGCAGATGATTCTGTGAGAGATGAATTCAGAAAGTCTTACGGTAAACTGCTCAGCCTGGTTCGTAAACCCTCTGTGTTTGAGTTGAATGGGTTGCACCCCCTGCTGCAGTTCTACGATCCTCCTTTGAGATGCTTTACTTTCCAGGACTTTATTCTCGCACCCACACTAGAGGAGTATGTTGATTTGTTAGGTGTGCCTATCAAGAGTCAGATGCCCTTTGTTCATATGGATGCTGAGCCTAATCTGGCTAGTTTGGCTCCCTCACTTCACCTAGATGCCTTCGAGTTGGTCTTGTCTAGTTGGAACAGGGTTCCCGGTTTCTCCCTGCAGTACTTAGTGGGAAAGGCTCATTAGTGCGCCAAAGACGGATGTTGGATCGTGTTCAACGCCATTCTTGCTCTGTGCATATATGGCATCATTCTGTTCCCCAATATGCCCGACTTTGTAGACTTCGACGCCTTCCACATCTTTGCATCAGGGAATCCCATCCCTACCTTGATTGGAGATGTTTACCATTCCGTCCACTACAAAAACGAGAACAGAAGGGGTAAGAATGTCTCATGTTGTGTACCCCTGCTCTATAGATGGCTTGATAGTCACCTACCCAAGAAGGGTCCCTTTGCCTCGTCTGCAGCCACAGCTGAGTGGTCGGAGCGCTTGATGAGTCTGTCAGCGGAGGATATTGCCTGGTTTGATAGAGATAGGTTGGGTAATGAGATTATCTTCAGCTGCAGTGGGTTTCCGAATGTGCCTTTGATAGGCAGGAAGGGTTGTATCAACTATAATCCAGCTCTGCTGGTCCGACAGTTTTCTTATGCTTTGAGAGCTCCGCCGAAGGATGACGAGGTGCAGGAATCTCTGTACCTCACTGGTCTTCTAGAGGGGGATATGTTATCTAAGCTTCGGCACGCTTGGAATGGTATCTGTAAGCGGGGAAAGCCGTTGCTGGGGAAAAGTAATAGCCAAGCCTACGCTCCATACGTAACTTGGATCAGAGCCAGAGCAGATATTATGGGGATGCTGTTTCCACCTGCCCAGCCAGAAAGTCCTCCAGTGATTAAAGGGCCTACCACCGTGCCTATTCAACAACATAATGAGGTGCTAGCTGAGAGAGATGAGCTGAAGAAGGCAAATGAAGAACTGGAGAAAGAACTGGCTCAACTCAGAAGCGAGAGAAGCGAAGCCGTCCATTCCTTCAAGAGGCAGACAGAGCTGGTGAACTAGTTAGGGACAAATTTGACTAAGCAGATGGCCGAGCGTGAGCGTTTGGGTCGGGACTTCAAAGCTATCAATGACGTACTGGCCACTAAGAAGCAGCACTTGGATGAAGCGTACCGGAGAATATCCAAGTTTAATTAGCATTGGAAGGCCACCCTAGCCAACGGCAAGGAACAGGAGGATAAACTGAAGCAGCAGATCTCCAAGCTGAAAGCCCAGGTGAAGGCTAGTGAGAAGAGGTTTGATGAAGAAACCGCTCGCAGATATGCCGCTGAAGGTCTGCTAAACAAGGCTCTTGCTAACCTGAAGGAGCGCAAACAGATGTTTGAATCCAAGAAGCGGAAGTTAGAAGATTGTTTCGGCGAAGGAGCATGGGGGGACTCAGTTGAAGGTCTTCAATACACTATTACGCAGAGGGAATTACTCGCCGAAGGGTTGCTCACTCGGCCGGATCATCCAGAAACGAGGAATCTGTTAGAAGAGTTCCGCGCCCGTGGCCGTGCTTGACTATATTTGTAATCCTTTTGTTTTGATCATTGTTGTATGCTGACCATCGCCAGGCTTGTTGGTCGAGCTCATGCTATTGATTCTGCTTGTACTCAGTGATGTTGTGTACCGCCTTAATGGGCTTTCTTTATATATACGAGATGCTATTTCCATGACTGGACTCGGACTTCTTATTATCAGCACTGGCACTCAGGCACTAGGATCGGGGGGGGGGGGGGGGGGGGGGAATCTCCCTAACGCACAGACACACGTTTGCATTTGCATGAAGCATTTGCATAACGAGCACGTTGTCGTTTTTCTAACCCTTTGTGTATGCAGGTTGTTCCAAGATTGATCAAAGACCAATCCACCGTTATCCGACCAGAGCAAATCAAGCTAGAGCAATGGAACAAGTGCAGACTGACGTTCAGGAGCTCCAAGAGAAGATGGACCGCTTCATGGAGCTCATGCAAGTGGTTGCCAACGGCCAAGACCAGCTCAGAACATTGGTCCAACCTCTGATTTCAAGGGTCGACAGCAATGGTGTACTCCACGGTGGGAGTGTTCCAACCCCTCCACCTGTTGAAACTCCTTAGAATGGCATCCCCGTGACCGGGGGGAACGGTAGTGGTAACGGTAATGTGCTCGCTAACATGGGGCTCAATGGTAATACGAAGGGCGTCGGTAATGGGAATTTCGAAGCTAATGTCAATGTTGGGCTGGGCAACGGCAACACAGGTGTTGGGAATCTGTATGGGCCTCAGCCATGGTTAGAAGACCATCAAGACGATTTGTTCTCACAGAAAGGTGCTGAAGGAGAGCTGACTGCTGAAGCACGTCTGAGGTTTAAGGCACTCGAGGACAAGATGAGGAATTTCGAGAACCTGAACACTATGGGCGTTGACATGTCCAAGTTGGGACTGATTGCTGATTTCAAGGTGCCTCCCAAGTTCAAGGTACCCGACTTTGAAAAGTACAAGGGCACCACTTGCCCTCGCGTCCACCTGAGATCATACTACCGGAAAATGTCCGCTCACTCTGAAGACGAGAAGCTGCTGATGCACTTCTTCCAAGATAGCTTGTCCGGGCCATCCTTGGAATGGTACATGAGTCTGGAGCCTACCAGTGTGCGCACGTGGAAGGAACTTGCTGAGGCATTTGTGCACCATTACCAGTATAACAGTGACTTGGCTCTGAACCGGGTTCAACTGCAGAATTTGTCACAGAGGAACAATGAAGGGTTCAAGGAGTACGCCCAGCGGTGGCGTGAATTGGCATCTAGAGTTCGGCCACCGATGGTGGAGCGGGAGCTTGTTGAAATGTTTGTAGCCACCCTCCCAGGGGTTTATTACGAGAAATTGGTCAGCAGTATGTCTGGAAGCTTCTCAGATCTCATCATCACCGGCGAGCACGTTGAAAATGGGATCAAGCTAGGGAAAATTCAAGGTGATCTGTCCTCAGCTGGAGGAGGAAAGAAACCGTATGGTGGCAAAAGGCGAGAAGGAGAGGCGAGCGCCGTGTCTAACGCTCAAAGGAAAGGCAAGGGCCAGCACCAGCAGGTGGCTAGCATAACCATCCCCGCGGTCCAACAGCCACAGCAGCAGCAGCTGAATCAGCAAGGGTACAGAAAGTATCAGAACAGGGCACCGCTATCAAGTCGCCACCTTGAAACACCGCCCATGTCTTACGCTCAGCTGTTACAGACTCTGCTCCAGTTACAGCTAATCCAGAAGAGAACCCTGGCTCCCTTGACAGGGGCACCTCCGCCAGGCTACGACGCGAATGCAACATGTGAGTTTCACTCAGGGGCACCAGGCCACACGATAGAAAATTGCAAAGCCTTCAAGCACAAGGTGCAGGATATGGTGGACGCTAAGATCATCAACTTCTCAGATAATGTGCCAAACGTCACGAAGAACCCTATGCCAAATCATAGGGGAGGCGGAGTAAATGCCATTATTGAAGACGAGAGCTTGGATTTGTTGACTGATGTCAAAGATCTGAAGACACCGCTTAGCTTCGTTAAAGCCAAGCTGATGAAGAGAGGTTTCTTCCCGGGATGTGGAGCTGTGTATGGGCTGTGCGACTAGTCCTGATGGATGCGAACAGCTGATAGAAGGGATTCAGAGTCTGATGACCGAAGCAATCTTGCAGTTTAGCCGAAGGGCAGAATGTGGATCTGGAGAGGTAATGCTAAAGCAAAATGATGAGGTTGCCACCATCACCATCCCTCGCCGGACTATCACTATTTCTGCACCCAGGCCGCCCACAATTACCATCACCAAGGCCGGGCCGATACCTTTTGAAAGCACCAATGCTGTCCCGTGGCATTACGGGGCAGACGTCTACTGTAACGGACAGAAGTTGGAACTGGAACCATCTGGGTCGTCTGTGGATAACCTAGTGGGCATTGGCAGAATCACGCGAAGCGGGAGAGTATTTGCTCCACCTGAGGTTGTGGCGGACAAAGCGGACAAAGCTGATGTAACCGATAAGGGAAAAGGTAAAGTCGTTGAGGAAACCCCTCGGGGGGTAGAGAAGGACTTACTTGTCAAGGACGCTGAAGAGTTCATGAGGTTGATTAAGAAGAGTGACTACAAGATCGTGGATCATCTTCATCAAACACCCTCGAAAATTTCCATCCTGAATTTGTTGTTGTGTTCGGAGGCACATCGCAACGCGCTGCTGAAGGTTTTGAATGCCATGTATGTGCCGCAGGAAATATCGGTCAACCAGTTGGAAGGGGTCGTAGCCCATGTAAATGCGGGGAACGGGTTAGGGTTCACTGACCTGGAGCTGACGCCGAAGGGAAGAAACCACAACAGCGCCCTACACATCTCGATAGAGTGTAGGGGAATGATTATGTCTCATGTGCTGGTGGATACGGGGTCGTCACTCAATGTTCTTCCGAAGAAAGCATTGATGAAGTTAGATACTCGAGGATTGATCTGCACACCCAGTGATCTGGTTGTGAAGGCTTTCGATGGAACCAAATGTCATGTTTTTGGGGAGGTGACGTTGCCAATCCAAGTGGGGCCGGAAACTTTCGACATAGTCTTCTACATTATGGACATCATGCCTGCCTACAGCTGTCTTCTAGGCCGGCCATGGATCCACTGTGCTGGCGCCATGACCTCCACGTTGCACCAGAAGCTCAAGTATGCTGTTGGAGGTAGCGTCGTGACTGTATGTGGCGAGGATGACATAATGGTGAGCCACTTGTCGTCCTTCAAATACATTGAGATGGATGGGGAAATCCACGAAACCCTATGTCAGGCGTTCGAAGTTGTTAAAGTCAAGAACGTAGCTCCTGTAATCACTGAGAAACCAGAGATGACTCTCTCTTCCTTCAAGGAAGCCTGGGCCGTTGTTCAAGCCGGATCTACCCCAGGATGGGGACGAATTCTAGAGATACCTAACAAGCAAGACAAGTTTGGGTTAGGATACTCTCCTGCGGCTGAAGCCTCATCTTCTCACAGCGCGTCGCGAGGTAAAGGGCCGATCCAGTTTACAAGCGGCGGGGTGATATTTGAAAGTGTCAACGCGGTGTCTGAAGACGGCGAAGACAGTGATTGCGACCTAGACTCTTGGATCCAGCCAAGCAAACCAGGCGAGAGCCTCAACAACTGGTCCATCAGGGATACCATCCAAGTGACAGGCAAAGAGTAATGATTTACTTTCTCCAATCATTGTACAACCCTATGTCCTACCTGGGGCATAGTGGTTTTATTGTCAGGGCCTTGTTTGATTATGTACATGCATTTTATCAATAAATCAAAAGGCGTTTTTTCGCATTCAAATGTTGTGATCTCTGTTATTCCCGTCTTATATTTGTTTTGAGAAAACAATAAAATGGCAATGAGGTTTGTGCTAACCTGCATATCCTTGTTTTAAGCTTAACCCTTGTTATTGCAGGATCCACATAACAGATGACATCGACTCTGGACCCTCTACGATTCACTTCGACTTCAATTGCCCGATCTATCAAGCCGAAGAAGAGATTGATGAAGACGAAGACCTTCCCGAAGAGTTGGCCCGCTTGTTGAAACAAGAAGAGAAAGTTATTCTGCCTCACGAGGAAGAGATTGAGATTGTGAATCTGGGTTCTGAAAAACTTGTCAGGAACGTCAGGATAGGGGCCGCATTGCAGAGTGATGTCAAGCAGAAATTAGTCGAGATGCTGAGAGAGTATAGTGACATCTTTGCTTGGTCATACGAAGATATGCCCGGACTTGATACTGACATCGTGGTCCACCACTTGCCGCTGCGAGAAGATTGTCCCCCCGTTAAGCAGAAGCTTAGGAGGACACGACCAGATATGGCCGTTAAGATCAAAGAAGAAGTGCAGAAACAGCTTGATGCTGGCTTCTTAGCGGTCACTACTTACCCTCCGTGGGTCGCCAACATAGTACCTGTACCGAAGAAGGACGGTAAGGTACGAATGTGCGTTGATTATCGGGATTTGAATAGGGCGAGCCCTAAAGATGATTTCCCGCTCCCTCATATTGATGTGTTGGTCGACAATACAGCTCAGTTCTCCGTATTTTCGTTCATGGATGGCTTCTCCGGCTACAATCAGATCAAGATGGCGCCGGAGGACATGGAGAAAACTACGTTTATCACACCTTGGGGAACATTTTGCTACAAGGTAATGCCTTTCGGTCTGAAGAACGCAGGGGCCACTTACCAACGAGCAATGGTCACTTTGTTTCATGATATGATTCATCATGAGATTGAAGTCTATGTTGATGACATGATTGCGAAGTCCCAAACGGAGGAGGGACATCTGGTCAATTTGATGAAGCTTTTTGAGAGGCTTAGAAAGTTCAGGTTGAGGCTGAATCCTAACAAGTGTACTTTCGGAGTACGGTCCGGAAAACTACTGGGGTTTATCGTGAGTGAAAGAGGCATTGAGGTTGATCCTGCGAAGATAAAAGCAATACAAGAAATGCCAGCGCCAAAAACAGAAAAAGAAGTTTGTGGTTTCCTGGGCAGAATAAACTACATTGCAAGGTTTATTTCTCAGCTCAAGGCCACGTGTGAACCGATGTTCAAACTACTAAAGAAAGATCAGGCGATTATCTGGAACGAGGATTGCCAGAATGCATTCGATAAGATAAAACAGTATCTGCAGGAACCTCCAATCTTGATACCCCCAGTGGCTGGAAGACCCTTAATCATGTACTTGATAGTTCTTGAGAATAGTATGGGGTGTGTTCTCGGTCAGCACGACGAGACGGGCAGAAAAGAGCATGCCATCTATTACTTGAGTAAGAAATTCACAGATTGTGAATCTCGCTACTCGATGCTGGAGAAAACGTGTTGTGCATTAGCCTGGGCTGCCAAACGTTTACGACAGTACATGCTCAATCACACCACCATGCTAATTTCGAAGATGGATCCGATCAAGTACGTCTTTGAGAAGCAAGCGCTTTCGGGCAGGATTGCCAGATGGCAAATGGTGTTGATGGAATATGACATTCAGTATGTTTCCCAGAAGGCCGTCAAAGGAAGTGTATTGTCTGAGTACCTTGCCGAACAGCCGATCGAGGATTACCAGCCGATGAAATTTGAGTTCCCTGATGAGGATATCATGTTTCTTAAAGCGAAAGATTGCGATGAACCGTTGCCCGACGAGGGTCCAGACCGGAAGTCCCAATGGAAATTGATATTTGACGGGGCGGTTAACTCTTATGGAAGTGGCATTGGGGCGATCATCACGACTCCCCACAGATCCCATATCCCGTTCACTGCGAGACTGACGTTTCCAGTCACCAATAATGAAGCAGAGTACGAAGCATGCATCATGGGTCTAGAAGAGGCAATTGATTTGAGAATCAAGAACCTAGATGTATATGGTGACTCGGCACTTGTGATCAACCAGATTAAAGGGGAGTGGGAGACTCGTCAATCGAATTTGGTGTCGTACATGAACTATGCCAGAAGGCTGCTTTCGTTCTTTGATCGAGTGGAACTCCATCATGTGCCCAGAGCAGAAAATCAAATGGCTGATGCCTTAGCCACGTTGGCTTCGATGTATAAAGTCAATTTTTGTAATGAAGCTCCAAGAATCGTCCTTTCTCGTCTTGATAGACCTGCATTCATCTTTGCGATCGAGGAAGCCTCCGACGGCAAACCATGGTTCCATGATATCCAGACCTTCCTTATGACTAAGGAGTATCCCGCGGGAGCGTCAAACCAGGATAAGAAGACTCTGAGGAGGCTGGCTAGAAATTTTTATCTCAATCCTGATGGAGTTTTGTATAAAAGAAACCACGATCTCGTGCTACTCAGATGTGTAGATAAGAAAGAAGCGAGTATGCTCATGGAAGAAGTCCATGAAGGCACATTTGGTACGCACGCCGGCGGACATGCTATGACAAGAAAGATCCTGAGAGCAGGATATTACTGGCTGACGATGGAGTAAGATTGCTTTAAATTCGCGAAGAGATGTCATAAATGCCAAATTTATGCTGATAAGATTCATGTGCCGTCGTGCCCGTTGAATGTCATGTCCTCCCCGTGGACGTTCTCCATGTGGGGCATCGACATGATAGGCAAGATGGAGCCCACTGCATCTAACGGTCATCGTTTCATTCTAGTAGCTATCGACTACTTCACCAAGTGGGTGGAGGCAGCCTCATATGCTAATGTGACCAAGCAGGTGGTGGCTAAATTCATAAAGAGGGACATCATCTGTCGTTACGGAATTCCCGAGCGGATCATTACTGATAATGGTTCGAATCTGAATAACAAGATGATGAAGGAGTTGTGCCAGAGTTTCAAGATTGAACATCACAACTCATCTCCTTACCGGCCGAAGATGAACGGCGCCGTTGAAGCGGCCAATAAAAACATCAAGAAGATTATGCAGAAGATGGTTGTGACCTATAAGGATTGGCACAAGATGTTGCCATTTGCACTGTACGGTTATCGTACAGCGGTACGTACATCAACCGGGGCAACTCCTTTCTCACTGGTGTATGGTATGGAAGTTGTCCTACCGTTGGAAGTGGAGATCCCTTCTTTACGAGTTTTGGTTGACGTGAAACTCGACGAGGCAGAATGGATTAAAAACCGACTATACCAACTCAGCCTGATGGATGAGAAAAGATTAGCATCGATTGCATATGGTCGTCTGTACCAAAGCCGGATGAAGAAAGCCTATGACAAGAAGGTGCGTCCTAGAAGCTTTCAGACGGGTGATCTCGTCCTGAAGAAGATTCTTCCTCCACACTCCAATCATCGGGGCAAGTGGACTCCTAATTACGAAGGTCCGTATGTCGTCAGCAAGGTCTTCTCGGGAGGAGCCTTGTTGTTATCCACGATGGATGGTGAAGATTTTGCATCCCCGGTGAACGCGGACGCAGTTAAAAAATACTTTGCTTAAAGAATGACCCGCTGGAAAGAAAAAGAATATCCAGGCAAAAATGGGGCATCCCGGCGAACCATAAAAAAGGAAAAAGGTTTGGGAAAAAATTAGGGATATAAAAGAAAAGAATGTACACCCGCAAAGTCGAAAACCTGGAAGGGCGACTTTGGCAAAAAAGGGTATCCCGGTGGATCGAAAACCCGGAAGGACGATTCAGGCAAAAGTTAGGGATATGAAAAAGCAAATGACTGCGTTCCGCGTATGAACTTTCATTGTTTAGTGGTTTGGAAGACCTGAGGGCCGTTTATCTGAATCAATCTCTTTTGAAGCTGAAGCGTCGGAGAAGTATCGAAGTCGAGTGGGTCATAGAGGGATCAACTCATGGTGTTCGTTTACGCCTCATTGCCGACATTTGTGTATATACTGATGTATATTTATGTTTTTATTTTTGCGCAGCTTCCTCATTCTAGGAGCTTGCATCTGTTGTAAAACATTTTTACCCATTCAGGGGTTCGTTATCAATAAAATGTATACTATTCATCCATTCTGTTCGTTTGTTTAGCATTTATCTGTTTTGTTTGCGAAAAAGAACGCTGATGTTTTTGATAAAATGCGCATACATAAACTTACTGGCCTAGGCCACTGATTGTTGAAACAATGAATTACTTGAACATTGTCACAAGATGATAACCTTGATAGGTCCCTTTGAGAAGGGTATCTTGTCTGTTTGTTTGTGTTGTTACAGGTATAACATATTCCAGACAGTACGCCGTATGCGTTCCCAAGCAGGATGATCCCTTCTTCTCCAGCAAGTTCAGCAGCATCTCCCCATGGAGTCTGAACATGAGATCGTAAGCATTGATATGTCTCCCCAGGCAGAGAAGATTCTCTCCCCAAGCAGATGTATCTTGAAGGGTCGTTGTCTCCCCAGCTGAGTCATATACTGAAGTGTGCAGCGCTCGGTAGTACAGACTGAAGTCTCCAGGAGAATTGAAATTCCCCACAGAGTCGTACTCTCCCCAGTAGGCAGGATGATTCCTTCTTCCCCAGCCGAGCTGGCAGTTCCCCAAGAGAGCCGAGTCCTTGGAAGCCGTTCAGGCCATGATTGGTTTTCCCCAGTAGAGTGTTGAATAGCTGATGCTGTATTTCCCAACCAGAGTCGTTATCTCCAGGAAAGTTTTAGCCGCGAAGGTCGTGCAGTTTATTTCTGCGATTGATATTGTTCCCTCGACAGTTTGTGGTTTGAATACCTGTTTAAGCAGGTTCAGGTTCTCGTAAAGCTTTATTTCCCTACAGCAGTCGACTGAAGTTCGTTTCCCCAGGCGGAGTCCAATTGAGATTGGTGTGACTTCTTCTCCTCGGCAGGATGAGTCCTTCCTCCACCAGAGTGGTTCTTTCTCCTTGACAGGAGGCTTTTCCCTTCAACATTTATTTTGCTGATGGGGTCATAGCATTTTGCATGATTGCATAGCCTTTACCCTAAACGCGTAGCATTTCCACCGTGTGGAGCATTGCGCCATTGACGATCATATGCATATGAAACATGAGCTAGGTCGTTACCGTTCTTGTTTTACAGATGTTCCTCAACAAAGTCGTTTGCCCAAGATGATTCTTGAATTCCTCAACAAAGTTGATTGTTTAAGATGATTCTTAAAATCCCCAGTGAAGTTGCCAGAGAGGGTTGCTCGAATCGATGCTTAGAGTCCCCGGCAGAGTGGTTGCTCAGGACGATTCCTGAAACTCCCAGCAGAGTTATTGGGTCAGGATGATTCTTGAAGTTTCCGGCGGAGTTATTTGTCCAAGATGATTCTTGAAGTCCTCAGCAGAGTTGATTCACCCAGAATGATTTCTGGATCCCCGAAGCAGAGTTACTCGATAGTTCTCCAGAATCCCCAACGGAGATGTGAGATCCCCAGCAGGTTTTGAAACAGAAAAGTTGAAACTTCTCTTGAAGACTTGATGATTGAAGTCCGACAGCGGTGCCAAAACCCCAGACTTATTGATAAAGTCTAGCTGCGGTGTCGAAGCAGTTCTCTCAGCTGATGCGGAGCGCCTGACAGCAAAAGATTGTATATCCTTATTGATTCGTGAATGATTAAGGATCCCATTGGAAGACTTACTGATGAAGTCTAACTGCGGTGTCGAAGCAGTTCTCTCAGCTGATGCGGAGCGCCTGACGGCAATAGATTGTATATCCTTATTTGGTTCATGATTGACCGAAAATTCTATTCCAGGCTTACTGATGAAGTCCGACTGACGCCCGAAAATTCCCTTGAATGCCTGATGTCATGATTAACTCGATTGTTAAAAAGTTCCTAATGACCCGATGAGTCCCAAGAATTCTTCTGCTATGACGCTGAATGCCTGACGGCATAATCGACCATCCATTACCAGTTACCGTGTAACTGGTAACCCCTTGATGACCTGAGGACGAAGATCTACAGCAAAATCAAATGATCATCCTGACTGAGATTTGAGATTAGACCTTTCACCGGTTACCGTGTGACCAATTCCCCAGCAGAGTTGTCGTGCAACTGGCATGCTCAGTTTTGAAGATGTTCCTAACAATCAGAGTATCGTTTACCTGTGCGTGGTTGGCAAATCACCCGTTACCGTGTAACTAGTGATCCCTCGATGATTTGAGGATGCAATGATATCAGATAAATCAGAGAATCATCCTGACGGAGATTCAGATCAGTATTTCTCCAGCTAGTTGTCGTGCAGCTATTATTTCAGTTTCCGAAGACTTATCTCCATCAGAGTACAGTGTACTTGTGCAGTTGGCAAATTTCAGGGTTTGTTGGTATTCAACCGTCTTTTACCTTGATTGTTTGAGAGCCGTTCGCTTCTCACCCAGTCAGGTCCAAGCCGTTTGAATAGGGGCAGCTGTTGCACCCCAAAATTTGCCCAACATTTCTTTACCTAGCTTGTGTTTCATTTCATTCACATTAGCATTATCATTTGCATTTCATTGACATGTATGCAGGAGATCAAGAGGTATGATTACCAATAAAGGCTACACAAGAGTTTGAAGCTAGCTAAGAAGGTTATTCAAGTGCCCAAGGGTTGATATCCTTGTCAGAGAAGTTAGAGGATCCTCAGAGAGAGTGGTTGAAACCAAGAGGGTGTGCCTCCTAACTTGAGAGTTGTGGAGAGCCCTCAAATGATTCTTAAGCCATGAGGATGGACTTGAGGTCTTGAGAGAGCTCATGAGAAGTTTTGAAGATCACTTTGATGCCTAGACAGGTCATTGTGCAAGATTAAGAAGCCTCAGCCATGAGTGGTGCAGTTAGGGTTTGACTGGGTCAACCCTAAGTCAACTGATGATTTGAAGAAGGTTGAGACCTAATCCAAGAGCCATGTGATCATGGATTGATGCATTGATATGTGATGAGGATTATTCCAAGGTCAACTCATCATGATTGAAGAGTTTGAGAAGTTTCAAGCTAGGGTTTCTAAGGCTTGACGGTGTAAAATCCCCTAGTTTGACTCCTATCTTCAAGGCAGTTTAGCTCAAGATATGATTGTCATCTCATCTTTCCCCCAACATGATTGTTGTATAGCATGGTCTTAGCTTTAATTTGAGTGCTAGAAGTCTTTGATAGGATTTGTAGAACTCAAGTTATGACTTTGACAAGTTACAAGTCATCTGAGGAATGTGAATTTGGAGCTTGAAAGTTACCCAACTTGCATGAAACGTTTGCCCAAGAAGGATGATTCCTATGAACTTTTGGTCAACATTAATGTTGTTCCTTATCCTCTTAGATTTCTAGAGAGTACTAGAAGTCCTTGATATGATTTGTAGAACTCAAGTTATGGCTTTGACAAGTCAAGGGTATTTTGGACATTTGGTGATTATAGGTCATTTGTGATCATAGGCCATTTTCACCAACTTAGAGGCTTCAAATGAAGTTTTGTTCAACTAGAAAGTTGCTCAAAATGGGGTTTTAACCTTGCCAATGCATCAAGGAGGCATTGAAATGGCTCAAGTAGAGACTTGGTTCAAGAAACTTTGAAAAAAGAAGAATTAAAAGGATTTAATGGTCAAAAATTCAAATAATTCATTTGGTGACCAAATGAGACAAACTTATAGGTCATTTTGATTGTAAAATGCATTTTAAAGACAATGGCAATGTTGGTTTTTTCATTTGAGGCCCCATTCAAAGATTTGCATTTGATTGCTTATGATGTAAGTTACATAAACCAAACTATGCACAAGTGCAAGACCAATGCTCCAATCCATCCAAATGCATTCAGAATCTCATTTGAGGAGAAATTGAATCATGATCAAGGGGAAAAACAAGCTGCAAGAAGGGCTGCCATGGATGAGCATGAGATGAGAAATTCAAAAGCAAGAGATATTGGATATCTCATATAGATGGTTCTAGGAACTTCTAGACCATTCCCACTGGTTCTATATAAGCTCTAGAGCTGGTCCAAGGCCAAGGTTGGTGAGAATTGGGAGAGAAAAGAGAGATTGAGTTCTGAATTTTCTTCTTGCAAACCAAATTCGGTTACACACTTTTGATTCATTTCCATCCAAATTCTTACTTTCAACATCTTCCTCTAGAGTGTATGAGTGATTCCAGATAGAATTTGAGCCAAGATCATAGCCAAATCGTGAGAGAGCACCTTGAATTCAAAGCTTGCAAGTCATAATCAAATTCAAGAATTCAGGGAGTTTCAATCCAATTTGTTGCATACAGAAGCTTCCTTTGGTGTTAGTGAAGGTATCTAGAGATTCTTTGAGGTTGATTTGAAGGTTTCAGTGCTCTGTGCATTCAAGTTTTGCAGGTATGTAATTCTCATCGTGTAGCATGATCTAGGTAGTTTGGCTAAGTTTTGATAGGCTAGATGCATTGTAGATCATTGCTAGAAGCTTTCTGGATCATTAATTTGGAGATTAGTGACAATTTAGGGTTTATGCAATTTTCAGTTGAGATTGCTATTCTTGGATTCTTGAGTTTTTAGAATGATTGAGTAGTATAGGTGGATTCCTGGTGAAATTTGGGACAAGATTCATGTAGAAACCATGTGGAATGGAGGCTTATAGAGAGAGTTAGGGTTGGATGAGGCTGGCCGGAAAAGCCACCGGCGGTGACCTTCGCGCGCGCAGGTGGAGAAGTTTCAAAAATTTAAATTGGGGAAGACGAAATCTAGAGCGTTCATTCACGTGGTAGACTTTGACTCAGACCTGGATCCAGCGTTTCTTGTTGAGCCATGTACCCCCCTCCCCTCAACGTTGCGTTTCACTTATGGGAGTTCAGGCTTGGTGATGAGAGGCGTACATCCAAGGGAGCGTGGGTTCGAAACTGGTTGTACATTGTTTTCTTTTGTTTCAGTTTGATAATTGGAGAGGAATGTGAGCGCCTGGGCTTTGTACTGGTTGATATCAACCCCCCCCCCTTGGCCCAATCCAGAAATTAGTGAGAAATATTTGCTATTCACCACGCAGGTTTCACCATTTTCTTTTAATTTCATTTATTTTCTTCATTTTATATAGTTAGCAAATAATCCATAAAAAATTGAAAACTAACTCAAATAATTCCATTCTTTTTTCCATTGATTCATGATTGAATCTAGTTTTTTTATATAAAAAAATATTAATATTTCATGCATTTTTGATTTTATTTGCATTTATTGAATTTTAATTGATGTTAAAATAATCATGGTTGATACCTTGTTTTGATGAATTTTTTTTGATCATTTGCTAATGATTCTTGCCTTGATTTTTTGTGTGTATCTAGCATAGATATGAATGTTCCCCCTAGATTTTTCTCACATTTTTTTGATGAATGTAGATGGTAGTTTTAAGTTGAAACTTTAGGTGTTCTATTTTTAGGGTTTATGGTTAGTACCTTATGATTTAGGTTTTATATCTAGAACTTGGTGGATGATTCAACCTCTGAATTTTGTATGGCAGATTCGTGATTGAATTAGGGTCCCATAGTTATTTTTGTAGGATTTTACAATTGATTTTAGTATTTTAGTTAGGATTAACTTTAGTACTAAGCTTTAGGTGATCCTAACTTGCTAATTCAACTAGAATGATTTCATTAGTTCCCTTAGATTAGGGCTTTGCCTCTCTTGCTTTTGGTTGAGGATGAAGGCAAGTTGAAGATGCAATGGAATGCTTGAAGATCTTAGATGTGAAGATCTTCCCTTCTTTTGGTGTAGTGTTGATTAGGTAAGATTAGGGTTTGTAGGCAGAGCTTCTAGATAGATTCTCTTCCTTCATAAACATGGAAGATGTTGATCACTTCCATTCTTCCCTATGATGTAAGGTCCCCTTGTAAAGGTCTCATCCCTCCTTTGGTAGGATGTGTGGCTCTTTACAAGTTGGTAGAACCTTTGAGGGTCCCTTTCTCTGATGATAGGATGCTTAGTGGTGACCTTTGGTCTTCACTCTGCTACCAATCATCCAAACTTTGCTCTTGTCAGATGAATCTTTCTCCCTTGCTAGAGGATAGAGTTCCTTGTTAGAAGACTGAAGAGGCTAGAAGTTGATACTTCTCTGTATTTGAAAACTGCCATTGAAGCTGAAGCTTGTAGATCAGGAAGAGCAAGTTGATACTTGTAAGGAAGAGAGAGCTGAAGCTTGAAGAAGACGAACAAGTTGACACTTGTGAAGAGAATCCAGTGGAGATCAGATGAAGAAGCTGAAGCTTGAAGTTGGAGAACAAGTTGATACTTGCAGTTAGGATTGAAGCCTGAAGGTGGAGTTTAATTTGGAGCTGAGGCTTGAAGAAGAGGGATAAGTTGATGCTTATATTGGATGTATTAAAAGCTTGAAGAAGCAAGTTGATATTTGCTGTTGAAGATGATAGCCTTGAAGAGCAGTTGAAGACTGAGGACTGAACTGCTGTCAGAAGATTGCTTTGTTGTGGAGCTGTAGAAGCTGTTGATTTGCTTTCTTTCCTGTCTGTTTTCTTTCTGTGCAAATGTATTGATGTGACTTGTGTGATTTGCTTGATGCATTAGAATAAGTTCATGTTCAGGTTGATTTGAGCTAGGAGCATGATTGCACTAGAGGTTGAGTTGCTCCCTCTACTTGTATTTTTACTGTATGGCTTTTCTTGCGAGTATTCGGTAGAGCCCTGCTCCCTTGCCTATGTGGTTTGTGATTTGCTTGATGGCATTTTATTTTTTCTGTATGATTGCAGTTATTCATATTTGGCTTGAGGTCGAGACGAGCTTGTGGAGGCTGATGCCCCACACACATTTCCTCCCTCACTTGCATTGCATGCATTTTACAGTTGTTTACTGTTTACTGTTTAAGCTGATGCTTTATTTGTTTCTGTTTATCATTGACATGATCCCCTAGGAATCTCACTTCCTTTGATAAGGAAGTGATGATTAGAACTTTAGGTTGAAACCTATGCATGATAACTTCTAGGAGTTCCCTGTTTCAAACCTCAACCATAGGATGAATCCTTGGCATGACAACATTAGGACTTGATAGCCTCCCCTTAGTTGAACCTGTTCGTTCTCTCTTCTCATCTCAAAACAAATCAAAATACAGTAATAAAGGTTAACTGATGTCGTACGTTACGAGCCTTAAGCTATCTGAGAAAGGGTTGTCGGAGAGTTTCTTTTCGACAGCTTGGATGTTTAGTGTGGCACCCTTTGGGTGACATGCGACGCATTCACTCTCAGGTCATAGTCTCTAGTGCGATGTTGGTTGCAAACATCCATAAAAAATAGTTCTTCCGTAAAAGACAGAAAACAAACTTCAAACCTTTTTGCCCCGTGGGTCCATAATTCAAAGGAAGCTTTTCTGAAGAAAAGAGTGTCGTTAACTCCCAGTTCTACCGCAAACGGTAATGCCTAAGTCTCCAAGGGTCGAGCTGCGTACGCCAAACTGCTGGAACTGTTTGTTAACCCTACTCGAAAAATAGATGAATCTGAATCCCCGTAATCTGTATTATCCCGAACTACGTAAGCTCTGATCTCTCATACCTGTTGAGAGTACGTAGGCACAATACTGACGTATTGGCGAGCCACCTTCCCCGTAACCCGTAGTTAGCCGAACTACGTTGACTCTGATTTCTCATTCTCTGATGAGAATACGTAGGCATAAAGTGCGACGCTTTGCCGAGTCATTTTCTTTTCTTTTCAGACCAGCCTTGATAGGTAGATAGATAAAACCAACCCGTCATATAAAGACAACAAGCGTGGATCCCATCGAGTACGATGGACGTGAGGGGTGCTAATACCTTCCCCTTGCGTAACCGACTCCCGAACCCAGACACGGTTGCGATGACCTTGTCTTATACCTTTTCGTCAGGTTTTTTCGATCGTTTCCTTTCCCGTTCTGAGGGATAAATAACGAAAGGTGGCGACTCTTCTGTTTTGCCGGCACCTTATTTTTGCGGTAGTGACAGACATTATCAACATGGGCTCTGAAGAAGTAAAAAAGAAAGGTCAAGATTGGGGCATCGCTTGGGGCAGAGGTTAAGGACAGATTGGTAATGCTTCTCAAAGATTATGTGGATGTATTTGCTTGGTCCTACCAAGATATTCCTGGGCTAGACACCGACATGGCTCTCAAAATCAGAGATGAGGTTAAAAAGTAGATCGACGCAAGCTTTCTAGCAGTTTCTAAATACCCTGAGTGGGTGGCTAATATTGTACCAGTACCTAAGAAGGATGGCAAAGTTAGAATGTGTGTAGAGTACAGGGATCTTAACAAAGCTAGTCTGAAGGATGATTTTCCTTTGCCGCATATCGACACTTTAGTGGATAATACAACCAACTTTACAGTATTTTCATTCATGGATGGCTTCTCCAGCTATAATCAGATAAGAATGGACCCAACTGATATGGAAAAGACAACCTTCATCACACATTGGGGCACCTATTATTATAAAGTTATACCTTTTGGTTTGAAAAATGATGGAGCCACATACCAACGAGCCATGGTGGCATTATTTCATGACATGATACACTAAGAAATTGAGGTTTACGTCGATGATATGATTGTCAAGTCTCAGAGTGAAGAAGATCACCTTGATCATTTGTTGAAGCTATTTCAAAGACTCATGAAGTATCAATTGAGACTAAATCCTGCCAAATGTACCTTTGGAGTCAGATCTGGCAAACTACTCGGCTTCATTGTTAGTCAACGTGGAATTGAGGTAGATCTTGACAAGGTACGAGCCATCCAGGAAATGCCTGCCCCACAAACTGAGAAGCAGATTAGAGGTTTCCTTGGCAGATTGAATTATATCTCCAGGTTTATCTCCAACTTGACTGCTACTTGCGCGCCGATCTTTAAGTTGCTACGGAAAGATCAAGTAGTTGTGTGGAACGAGGATTGCCAGCTGGAATTTGAAAAGATCAAAGGATACCTCCAAGAGCCTACAATATTGATCCCTCTTGTGCCTGAAAGGCCTCTCTTCATGTACATGACTATTCTCGAGGAATCGATGGGTTGTGTCTTGGGCCAAACGGATGAGTCGGGCAAGAAGAAGCATGCAATTTACTACTTGAGCAAGAAATTCACCGATTGTGAAAGTCGTTACTCTCCATTAGAAAAAGCTTGTTGCACTCTAGCTTGGGCAACCAAACGTTTGAGGCAGTATATGATTTTTCACACTACTCTATTGATATCCAAAATGGATCCGATAAAGTACATATTTGAAAAACTTGCTCAGACGGGAAGACTTGCAAGATGGCACATGCTCTTATCAAAGTATGATATTCAATATGTTGCTCAGAAGCCAATAAAAGGAAGCGTCTTGTCAGATTACCTTGCTGATCAACCTGTTGAAGATTATCAGCTGCTCAAATTCGACTTCCCCGACGAGGATGCCATGCTTCTTTACAAAGCCAAAGAAGAGCCTAGCCCCAAGAAGAGTCTTGAACCTGGTTCCCGTTGGAAAATGATTTTCGACGGTGCATCCAACAAAAGAGGCCACGGTGTTGATGCTGTTCTGGAAAATCCGACTGGTGGCTACACTGCTATTACTGCAAGATTATGCTTCAAATGTATGAACAATATAGCTGAGTATGAAGCCTGCATCCTGGGTCTTGAAGCTTCCATTGACCTTCGTATAAAGATTCTGGAAGTAATTGGCGACTTTGCCTTGGTAATTGCCATCTGGTAAAGATATTTAAATAGGGGCAACTGTCATACCCCAAATTTTGACCCCTAGATTCCATTATCATTCTAGGTGCATCAAGCATGTGTTATCTAACGCTAACCTCTTTCAAGTTAGTCTTTGTCAAGACGCAGATGAATTAGAGTTTCACACTGTTAAAATCAAGAATCTTGTGGACTGATTAGTCAAGGTTTTGGATAGATCTTCTACATATCAAGTCTTCATGATTGGTGAAATAGCAAGTGTACTATTTTTACCGATGTAGTAATAAGGGGAAATTCCCCGAATGTCGATCTCAAGGACTGCTTGACGATATAGAATTCTGGTTTTATGTTAGTTAAACAAAAGCCTTGGGGTTTCAAAGGTTTTAATTTGTAAAAATAAAATACAAAAGGCAAAAAGAGTAAAATAAAGGTTTTAAACAGTTATGAGAAGCAATGCTAGGGTAGGGTGTATGAAAAGCCTAGTAATAACCTTAATCCTTAGTTTTCAGAAATCACTGCTCAATTCCATCATTACCGGTTTTAAAGATTAGTTGACTCTAATTCCTTAGCAGAAAACCCTTTGGTATTCTCCATATGCCCCAATTCCTTGGCGGTATAGGAACAATACCAAGCGATATATTTTATCTAAAACATTACGGTTACTATAGGGTATCCCCATTCCTAGGCAAAAAGATAAAATCAACAATAAGACTAAACATTACAAGATAATTGGTTGCCTTGATCTTCAATCGCTTCCGCTCATGAGGACCTTCAGTTTCCCAAATCCTTGATCGCTCCAATCTTTCTCGTGAAATTATTTTCTGTCCAAAAGTCCCTTTTCTCAATTCATGATGCGTCTAATATACAAGATTTAAAATTACAATGCGAGATGCCCAAACTGCCCTCAGAGATAGCACACCAAAACATAATAAAACTAATGCTGCAGGTTCAAACAAAAATCTGGAAAATTTTGCTCCGAATCTGACTTCGACTCCAACATGAAAGTCGAAGCTATCTCTCTTAGCTTTCCGGCGATTATTAGAACACCTCAAACAGATTCCCGGAACTCCAGTTATGATCATTTCCGTGCATACTGCTAAAGATTTTACTTTCAGTAGCCCTGACACGGGCAGTGTCACACAACACGGGCACCCGTGTCAGGCTGCTGGTTCTACATCAAATGGTAAAATAACGTGTAAAAACCACCGATCAAACTCCTCCAAACTTAAACCATTGCTTGACCTCAAGCAAAAAGCTTGGATAAAAATTTTCAAATCAAACAACACATCCAGTGAAGGGCTCAGGATGCAAGGCGTGCCAATACTCATACGTGAGTCTTAGTTCTGATCGGCTCAAACCAGCTCTCTCGGTACTCATCCATTAATGAAGGCATTACTTAAACACACACCGCAGTAAAACCACGGACCTAAATCCACCTTTCGGCCACCTCTCCAACTATGCTTTGGGCTTAAGTCTTTTCTTCGATTTTCTACCCCTTTCATTCAGATAATCAGATTAAGGCATGTACAATTTTTCTCGAGACTTTTTCCGTGGCACCTTTATTCTTTTTCTCGCTCACAGGCGTTTATAAGTCCACTTTGGGACGACTATAGAGATTCAACCTCCGTTAGGCTAAATAATCGGGTGAGGGTTACCCAACTTAGAAGGACAGGTTGTCTTTACCTTCATTATTCAACTCTTTTTTTTTTTGGTGCCACAAGTCATTCTCAAAATCAACATATACAATTCTTTCAATCATGCCGGACTATCACAATGAACTAATCGGGGAATACTTCTCAAATCTAAGTACTATGGCACAAATCTACACGTTGGACTCGTTTCCTTACTCCGGGGAACCTAGGGTGTTCAAATTATACCTCAATTTCCAAACTTTCCCAAGTTCCTTAGTTCAAACACCTCTTCTCTTGAACTCTAAATACTTTCTTGACTACCTTACTCACATACCAATCACAAGAAAAATTTTACGGTCCTCGTAGGGGCAAATTCGACGTGATTTTTACCGAACTTAAAATAAAAAGGCATTTAAATTAAAAATTCAAAACGGTAAAACCTCCCCCAAACTTGAACTAAACATTGTCTCAATGTTTAAGAACAAGAGAATAGGAGATGTACTCACAGAGATCCTCATAGAGGGGTCGACAGGTAATGCAACACCTCTTTGCTGCTTACACGTTTTCCCTTGCAAACTCTCGTTTATTCCTGCAAAAATAAAATAAGAACAAAAAGAAAAGTATCAATTATTAAAATTTGTGGGTTGCCTCTCATGCAGCGCTTCGTTTAACGTCGCATGGCTCGACGACTCACTTTCTGCTAAGGTGGCATATATGAAACAAAGAACACATCATTTTCTTTCTTTCTTTTGTTTGGAAGCAATCCCATGAATTTGAGGTATTGATGATGTTGCTTCCAAATCATTTTCAGATGTGCTTTAGTGAACAAGGCATACATGAAATCCAATAATTTGTCAATTTCTTGTCTTTCATCTGCCTTGTTAAAAAAAAATTTAGGGACACTAATTTCTTGAAGACTTTCTTGTTGGATGCCTACATCTACACAATTTATTATATCTGTATTTTCATCCAGCACTAGATCCTCTACCAAGCGATATATTTTATCTAAAACATTACGGTTACTATAGGGTATCCTCATTCCTAGGCAATATCTACTATAGTATTATCATATAAACGCGTTAACGATCGTTTTTCCAAACCTAAGGTTAACCGTAAATTAGATCCTTATTTGTCAAATAAGAAAAGCCATAAGAAAATTATACCATAACAACGATGATTAGAAAGCAGTGAAAAATATACAAGATTTCAAATTACAATGCGAGATGCCTAAACTGCCCTCCGGGATAGCACACCAAAACTTAATAAAACTAATGCTGCAGGTTCAAACGAAAATCTGGAAAATTTTGCTCCGAATCTGACTTTGACTCCAACACGAAATTTGTAGCTCTCTCTCTCTCTCTTAGCTTTCCGGCGATTATTAGAACGCCTCAAACGGATTCCCGGAACTCCGGTTTTGATCATTTCCGTGCAGAATGCTAAAGATTTTACTTTCAGTAGCTCTGACACGGGCAGTGTCACACGACACGGGCACCCGTGTCAGGTTGCTTGTTCTACATCAAAACTCTTCCGAAATCTTGTCATTTTCCCCAGTTTTCGCCCTGCTTCTCCTTTGTTGTTTACCTGAACCTAGAAACAATAAAAACACCAAACCAACGCGTAAAATGCAATAAAAACACATAAAATGCGACAAGATAAAACAAATGATTAACAGAAACAAATGGTAAAATAACATGTAAAAACCACCGATCAATTCACATAATCAAGAGGTTCATATCTTACCAAGAAAAAGTGCTATTTGAGGTTGTTACCAAGAGAATTAAAGTAGTGTTGTGCAAAATCCTGATTAGGGTTTCTAGTTGAAAAAGTCAACGATAGTTTGAATTTTGGTCTAAATGGGTTTCCAAAGCTTGAACCATGGTCCATGATGTTTCTATGACTTACTGAAGTCCCCTCAAGAAGTATGAAAGGTTCAAAAAACCCAAGAACACTAAGGATCGATCTTGAAGGTTTCAATTGTTCGGTTCGTCTGTCTAGAAAGTCAACTCTTTGACTTTTATGGTTTTGACCCCAAATTGAAGCAATAAAGGTTTCAAACATCATGTTATGTCTAACTAGTGAGTTTGGTGAAGATTTAAACAAGAATTAATGGATAACTTGTGAATCAAGAAATTAGGATTTATGAAAAACCTTAATTACAAGCTTATTTGGAATGGTCATAACTCTCAAACCACACATCTAAATTGAGTGGTCCAAAGCTGGTTGGAAAGCTCTTGATACATCCTACAAACGTTTCCTAGAGGGTTGATGTCCAAAAATGCATAGATTTTGAGTTATGAGCTCATCAAGTTGTGAAGGATTTCCACACTTAGAAAAATTTCTTGTTTTTTTTACTTGTAAGTCAAGTTTTGCAGCCAGCTTCGTGAAGATTTTTGACCTAGTTCCCTTTGGAATCTAAAATTTGGATAAACATGAACATTGTAGGTCATATTTGGGGATTTTTAAAAAGTACAAGAGCATTTTCACAACCTTTGTGGTTAGGGAGAATCGAAGAGAGCAAGTTAGGGAGTTTTCATGTCACAAAACCAAGTTCAACACTTGCATTTTGATGCATAAACCACTCAAAACTCTTCTAATAACTTGTTTAAATAATTCTCTAATGTTTAGAGATTTAATTGATGATATTATAATGGATTACCACGAGCAAAAACCAGAGATTGGATTATTTGATTTGTTTATTCAAGCAAGTGGATGCAAGTGACAAGGAGAATGAAACTTTTTGCATATTTTGCTACACCTCAGCTACTGCATCAACTACTCTCTTTCCTTTACTTCATGTCAACTATTTGCAGGCTATTAGTGATGTTGAAACACATAGGAAGTGTTAGACGATGGAACGAATCTAGAAGGGGGGTTGAATAGATCCCTTGTTAAAAATTAGTCGGCGCTACCAATAAACTGGTTTTATAAAATTTGTTTAAATTTGCCGAAGCGGCCGTGGAAAAATACTGTCTATAACGAACGATTACTAGAAAATCGGATATGCGTTTTATCTGATGGAATCGGATAACGAGTAATGAGAATCATTATGCTAGTCACACTATCAAATTGATTTAGCTCACAATGTGGTATGACTAGTTCTAATGCCTTAAAATATTACCACAATAAACGGACAACACACAAGGCTTTTCGTTCAGGAAGTTTATCAAACACTTGGAGTGTAGAGCACTACAAGTGAGCTCCGTTTTGAGTAATTTGCTCTAGTTTCCTTGTACAATCAACGATTGTACTAGAGTCAAAATACGTTTAGCACTTACTCAAAGCAGTCCTAAATTTGATATAATTGTTTGAACTAAAACCACACAAATATTAAGCAATATAAAAACGAAAGGCAAAAGGCACAAGGATTTGTTGAGGCAGCTCCCCCGCCGTCCTCGCTTCGGGGTACGTCTACCCTCAATTCTAACAATAGAATTGAGCTCTTATAATATAAGTTTAACCTGTTGTAGAATCGTATATACAAGATTGAAATAGCAATCAAACAAATGAACTCCCTTGTTGTTGTGGATGCTATCTTCTCTTTCCCCTTGATTCGAGTTGAATCAAGTCTTTCGACAACTTATGAATGAACCTCTGATTACAACTCTATGTTTGAACAACCTTTCGTCATCAAACCCTAGTCCGGTTGATCTCAAACACTCGCGTGTCAAACCCGAACTTCTCCTTCACAATTCTCCGATTACTGCTACTAGATTGACAGAACCCACCGCTCCTCGATCACCTTCACTCGGCTGAACATGTATTGAGAAGACTCGTCCAAAAACCCCCAAATTTAGAGAATCTTGGAGGACAAAATCCTAGAGGTTTTATTCAAGAAAAACCTGTCAATTCCTCAACCCGAACTAGATTACCCAATAAACGACATTAAATGTTATCACCTTAGACAATCCATAATGCACAGCAAAGATTATCGTGTGTGATTGTTGTGGTATGAAATGTAGAAGATGAAGATGATGAGAACTTGAATTGACACCTCTTTCACTTTTCTTGTTTTTCTAATTGATTCAATTGATATGAAATGAATAGAGCAACCGAATATTTATACCAAATAAAATAGTTATAACTGATAAAACCAACTTTCAAAAATAATAGACAAATCAGGAAATATGCAACAAACAGCGAGCGGTCGACCCATGTAGAATGCAGGGTCGACCTGAGCTAACCCGAGGCAACATATTGTGCAAAACACACACCTATGCGTCGACCAGAACAAGGCATGCGTCGACGCAAATCCTGAATTTTTAGACAAATGCAAATGACAACAGTATGCATCGTTCGGTAGGTCGGCCATACCTAACCTGAGGAAAATTCATTTCTAGGATACTTGCCATGAGTCGACCGGAGCAGTTTAGGTCGACCTAAAGACCTAAAACTTCCAAAAATGCCTAAATTCATATTTTTGACTCTCTTAGGTGAAACCTATGATAGACCAATTGAGTTTAACTCGTATTACGCATATTTTGACAACTCTAAATGCAGTACTCGAGATATTTAGTGCAAGCAAATAAACATGAGAAATAAGGTGTGCTTATGCATCATGGTGATAACGCCAAATGTCTATTCTTCCATGCGGCTAGGTTTTGACATCATCGAAATACACATATCTAGTATCTGAGGCTTTTCCTTCACATACTGCCCCTTTTTGATGATGGCAAAACGCGTAAAACTTGTTTGTATGATATTCGGCATTATCCTCCCCCTTGCTTGATGCCTTCATTCTCACTTACTCATTTGCGTTAAATGCGATGTCTTCACGTTTGATCTTTATGGTCCTACTAAACAGCTCGACACTTTCTCCCCCTTTGATAACATCAAAAAGAAAGAAATTTCTATTAAAAAATAATTAAAAAAGTTACAGATGCTCATATCAAAACATGCACAACAGGATAAACATTAACAATCATCCACACATGACAAAGTTAATGATCAAGGAACAAAGAGATAATTAGCACCATGCATAGAAAAAAATACTAATTGTTGCTAGACACTACAAACAAGTAATGGAATATAGGTTCATGATGCAAGACATTTACACATGAGAAATGTACTTAAATCATAACAAAAGATTCATAACAACATAACAAGATGATGAAATGCAATTATGCATAATGCATAGTTGTCATGGTCTTCTCCACCTAACATGATGGCCTCTCCCATGATACCGATATGGCGGAGGTAGTTGAGCCTCGGCCCTTTCAGTAAACTCCAGAACCGCTCGGTTCAAGGTATTAAAGCTTGTGGCAAGAGCGCAGTGCTGATTTGCAGTTGTTTCCACCAGACCATTGAACCGTTGATTAACATTAGAGGAGAATGTGTTGAAGTTTTCAATATGCATCTCATATTGACTCTGAAGATGTGAGAGACGCTCATCCTGAGCATTGATGAAAGCACGCTGTTCTAATTGCATACTCCTCATCATCTCGAGGAGTTCGTCAGAATGTGGTTGCGGCGGATTCGTGAAATGTGGAGGATCCTCATAACCCCACTGTGGAGGCACCTCATAACCCTAATATGGAGACTCCTCATAGCCCCAATGCGGATTTTCCTGATACTCCAAATACTGTGGAGGCTGGTAGTTATCGCGTAACGAAGTCCAACTGGTATTTTTCCATTCGCCCTAACCTTGACCATTTCTATGATATGTGGTAGGAGATTGGTCAACCCAACTCACATTTATGTGGTCTTCAACTTCCATTGGTTGTCTATCACCTTGTTCATTTTGTTCATCATCTTCTTCTTCTCCTTCTTCATTTTCTTCAGCACTCCCATCGGAGTCTTCCAACCGAGAGGCAGTTGCTTTAACAACGAATTGGTAACGATTTTCTTCCTGAATCCATAGATAACCCATCATTGTAAGAGTCGTTTGACAAAACTCTTAATCCGGAGTGAGAGATTTATATGGAATCCTCAGAATCGTGACTTTAACATTATTCAAAATCTCTTAGATGAAGGAACCATAGGAAAGAGCGGTACCGCGACCCGAATCTCTAAGGGCATACATCCTACTAGCAATCTAATGAGGCCAACTAATTTTAATCCTTTTCTTTAAGATGTAAATGAGATGAACCTCGGCCTGATCAACTCGAGAAAATCCTCCTTTCTTAGGCCGCAGAATGCGCGCCACAATCCATTGCAAAATTCTATCCATAGGTTTCAGCTTACCTGTAGTGACAATTTTCGGAAATAAATCACTCGCCACAATATCAGCTGCATATGGCTTCTTTAGCATTGAGTTCAAAGCTTCTTTGAACTCGTAGCCCTCAACCGTATTTATGTCAGTGACCTTAACGTTAGGCGTATCAGACACGGGAGTCGTATCAAACAATTTCTGCCAAACAACATTATTAACAAAAACCTTTGTATCTCCGACCTTAGTTTGAAACCCAGAACCCTGAAACTTACCATGAAGACAAGTGTAGAAGATCTGCACAAGGTCTTCGTTGTACTTCGTATTGCACTCCAAAAAATTGTTAAACCCTTGAAAATCAAGAAGACTGATTACCTGAGGAATGTGCATTCTTTCGGCAGAGAGTCGATAGTAGGTATGTTGCTTTACCACAGACCGCTTGCCGAAGTTTTTGGCGAAGCTCTCGGCAAATTCAGGAGGAACCAGTGATATGGCGGTCGCCGTAAGAGATGCAGAGGAAGATCCTGCAGAGGAGGAAGCTCTTGTGGATCTTTTACCAGTAACTTTTCGAGTAGCCATGGTTTTTCTTTTAGAAGATGAAATTTAGTGATGATGATTTCAAATGGTGGAGAGAATTCTTGAAGATGGAGAGGTGTTTATGACTTTGCCCCTTTTAAAGTGGACTCTAGGTTTTGGGAAGAGAAGAGTAGTGGACAAGCCTATGATGTAGGATCAAGTTTCTATGCAAATGTAATAATGTACATGAGTATGAATCATAAAAGTGATTTAAGAGAGAATTTTGAACGATTTTCAGAAGAAAAAAAATTGAAGGAAATCGTGCGATGCGTCGACCGCTCTGTGTATGCGTCGACGCATACTGTGTTCAAAAATACACGTTCAAAAAACAAAAGGTATGCGTCGATCGGTAGGTCGACCTGAGCATACCCAATTTAATTTCAAATTTAAAGACATATTTGTGAGTCGACCAGACCTTGTTTAGGTTGACTCATGCAGTTAAAACTAGCAAAATTTGACATTCTTGATCATATGGGCATACATAAAGACATAGATAAACAGCCAAACCATATTTTAAGCATTCAAATAGGTAACATACATATAATACGACATATATGACAAATGGAACACATAATTTGATACATTTTGTGAACATGAGTGTTGAGAGAGAGAGAGAGAGAGAGAGAGTTAAGTGAGGAAAGATATTACCTCAATTCCAAATATAGCTAGATGAAGACACACATATACTTTCAACATCTTCAATTGTTAGATATTCGAAAATAAAAGTACATGTAGACATAGATATATATGACGTGTAAGAAATTTGACTAAACACGATCCGAAATATCGAGAATACCTAGTTCCCGTCGGATGTAAAAGAAAGGATCAGTAGCAAGAGGTTATGTGAAAATATCAGCTAGTTGATTCTTAGTATCAACATGTTCAAAAACCACATCGTTTTTCTTCACATGATCCCTAAGAAAATGGTGTCGAATTTCGATATGTTTAGTGCGTGAATGCAACACGGGATTCTTGGTAAGATTGATGGAACTCGTATTGTCACAGAACATCGAAATACGCTCAAATTTGAGATTAAAATCGAGCAGTTGTTGCTTAAGCCATAGGAATTGAGCGCAACAACTACCGACGGTAACGTATTCCACTTCGGCGGTTGACAAAGCAACATAAACCTGCTTTTTGCTATGCCAACTTACCAAGGAGTTTGAAAATAAGTGACAAGTACCACTCGTACTTTTCCTATCTGATTTGCACCCGGCAAAATCATAATCGAAGAAGCCAACCAAGGAACAATAGTTTCCTTTAGAATACCATATCCCATACTTTGGAGTACCAGAAAGGTACCTAAGTATGCGCTTAACAGCTTTTAGATGGGATTCTTTAGGAGAGGATTGATATCTAGCGCACATACAAACACTAAACATAATATCGAGTCTAGAGGCAGTAAGATAAAGAAGAGAGCCGATCATACCTTGATATATTTTTACCTCTACATCCTTACCACTTCATCTCGACTGAGATTTGCACATGTTGGCATTGGTGTGTCAATGGCTTTGGAATTTTCCATGTCAAACTGCTTGAGAAGCTCAAGACAATATTTCGTCTGGCTCACAAAAGTTTCTTCTTTAAGCTGCTTGATTTGTAATCCGAGAAAGTATGTGAGCTCTCTCATCATACTCATCTCGAATTCTCCATGCATTAGATTAGAAAACTCTCTTACGAGATTCATGTTAGTTGATCCAAATATAATATCGTCAACATAAATTTGCATCAAAATTAAGTGTTTTCCTTGACGCTTAATGGAGAGGGTTGTGTCGACTTTGCCTCTTGAATACCCTTGATCAAGTATAAACTTGCTTAGACGTTCATACCAAGCCCGAGGGGCTTGCTTGAGTCCATACAAGGAACGTTTTAACTTGTATATATGATCAGGATATTCATGAGATTCAAAACTCGGAGGTTGAGCAACATAAACTTCTTCATCAATATAGCCGTTAAGAAATGCACTTTTTACATCCATTTGAAATAGCTTAAAATTTTTTTGCACAAGCGAAGGCAAGTAAAATGCGTATAGCCTCGAGTCGGGCAACCGGCGCATAAGTCTCCTCATAGTCGATGCCTTCCTCTTGGTTATACCCTTGCACGACTAAACGCGCCTTGTTGTGAGTTATTACCCCGTTTTTGTCCAGTTTGTTCTTAAACACCCATCGGGTGCCAATTACTCGATGACCTAGCGGAGGAGGGACAAGGTCCCAAACCTCATTTCTCTTGAACTGGTTAAGTTCCTCTTGCATAGATAAGAACCAATGTTCATCGAGTAAGGCTTCTTTCAGATTTTTAGGTTCTATCTGACAAACGAAAGTGAAATGATAACATAAATTACTTATCTTAGACCAAGTCGTCACCCCCTTTGATATATCACCGAGGATATTGTCATGGAATGGTCTTTGGAAGACTTCTAAGCTGGAGGAAGATCATCTTTTTCAGATGGATGAACTACAGCGGTTTCTTCATGACGATCATCTTTTTCCTACTCAATTTTGGCTAGGTCGGGTTGATCAATTCTCGGCTCGGCACTTTTGAGTATGTCTTCCGAAGATACACCTGCACCATGAACAACACTACCTTTTTCGAAATCTCTTAGATAAGATTCATCAAATGTTACGTGTACAGACTCTTCAACAGTAAGTAATCTCTTATTGTAAATTCTATAGGCTTTACTTGACTGAGAGTATCTGAGGAAGATACCTTCGTCGGCCTTGGAGTCAAATTTACCTAAGCTTTCCTTTCCATTATTCAACATGAAACACTTACAACCAAAGACATGTAGGTGAGACACATTTGGCTTGCGCCCTTTTAAAAGTTCATACGGTGTTTTGTTTAGAATTGGGCGGATAAGCACCCTATTCAATACATAACATGTCGTACTTATGGTGTCAGCCCAAAAATACTTAGGTAATGCACTTTCATTAATCACATTCTCCCTAACTCTTCCAAAATACAATTTTTGCGCTCCATGACCCCGTTTTGTTGAGGGGTACACAGAGCAGAGAAGTTATGATCAATACCGTGTTTACCGCAATATTCCTCAAACAAATGGTTTTCAAACTCACCTCCATTATCACTCCTAATTGATATTATATTTGTTTTTAATTTATTTTGAGAAAGCTTAGCAAATCTTTCAAAGGTTGCGAATGTATCGCTCTTGCTAGCCAAGAAGATAGTCCAACATAATCTAGAAAAATCATCAACAATTACAAAACCGTAATAGTTACCACCTAGACTTTTAATTCTAGATGGCCCAAATAAATCCATATGGAGAAGCTCAAGAGGTCTCGTAGTTGAAACAATGTTTTTAGATTTAAAAGAGATCCTCGTTTGCTTTCCCATTTGGCAAGCATCATATAGGTGATCCTTGGTAAACTTAATTTTGGGCAGACCTATGACTAGATCTTTTTAAACTACCTTGTTTAGCAAGTCAAAGTTGACATATGCTAAACATCTATGCCATAACCATGAGTCCTCACTCATTGTCATGAGACATTGTTTACTCTTATACCATTAAACATATCCTTCATTTTATCATTATGCACAATTTGGCAACAATCTTTTGAAAACAATACCTTGTATCCTTTGTCGCACAGTTGGCTAATGCTAATTAGATTATGTTTAAGGCCCTCGACAAACAATACATCAGAGATAGTAGTGGAATAGGGATTACCTACACTACCTTTTCCAAGTATTGTGCCATGGTTGTTGTCTCCATAGGTTACATATCCCTTCTTCTTTGCCACGAAGTCGATGAAGAGAGATATGTCTCCTGTCACGTGTCTTGAGCAGCCACTATCAAGAACCCATCTTCTCTCAGTGATCTCAAGACTTTGTACCTATGAAAAACAATTAACAAGAGTAGGTACCCAATGGCTTATTGGGTCCTAAGTTGTGAGTGACAAAATGGTCGCATTTAGGCAACCATTGATAAATGCCTTTAGGAACCAAAAATCTCCTAAAACGACATTTAGAAATGGTGTGGCCTTTCTTGCAACAATACAAGCAAGAAAAGTTAACTTTTGAATTACTTTTTCTATCATGATCTCTTACAACATATGTGTATTTTTTATATGGGTTAACCATACTCTTTCTAAAATTAGCTTTATCAATGGCAAAAATAGTTTTGGGCTCTAGAGCCTTGTTAAGTTTGGCATTTAGGTTGCTAACTTCATTTTGCCAAATGTAACAAGTATCACACCCAAAGTTAACAACTCTTTTTCTTAGATCCTCACAACCTGCTTTAGTAATCTCCACTATGGAAGCTTTTAGTGCCTCATGTTTCTTTTTGGAATCACGAATCTTTTGCTCTAGGTGAGCAAAGATTTGGTTATTTGAGGCAAGCCTTTTAAAGGCTTCTTTTACTTCACAATGTAAAGTATTAAAAGCAGTTTGCAGTTCAAAATGAGACATTTTAGAGGAATTTTCATACTTGGCATGTTGTACCTTCTTCTTTTTGTTCTTTTGATGGGCGGAAAGACAAAGATTAAAGGATTCACCTTCATCACTTGAGCTTTCATCCTCGGAGGATTCACTATCACTTTCCCAAGCTATATACGCTCTCCTTGGCTTAGATTGCTTATGATGTGATCTACTTGTTTCTTTTTCTTTGCCCTTTTTGTTCAAGGGACAATCTGGTTTATAGTGTCCGGTCTTTCCGAAAGTATAACATGGCCCTTTTGTCTTGTTTCCTTTAGTGTTGTCATTTCTAGAGTACCTTGGTTGTTTCTGGAAGTTGACAAGATTTTTCTCTGAGTGTTGGATACCGTTCTTTTTGACATAGCGGTTGTAATACTTTATAAACAGCCCCATATCCTCACTCTTGTCATCATCTTCGTCATCACTCGAAGTGTAATCACTATGCTCTTTAGTTTGGGACTTTGAGGAAGAAGTCTTGAGAGCAATAGACTTCTTTTCAATGTTTTTCATTTTCTCCTTCTTTTCCTTCTTTTCATATTGCTCTAGGCTTAGAATCACTTGCTCGTGCTCTTGCAGCTTTCCAAACAATGTTGTGAGATCCAAAATTATGAGATCGTTGGCTTCTTTGATGGCGGTTACCTTCGGTTTCCATTCCCTGTTAAGACATCTAAAAAATTTTGTTAGTAGCAACATCATTGGAAACTGGCGTACCTAGTGAATATAATCTATTGATGAGATGAGTGAATCTCTTTTGCATGTCCCCAATGGTTTCCCCTTGCTCCATGTGAAAGAGATCGAACTCTTGCGTTAACATATTGATTCTCGCTAGCTTGACATCATTGGTTCCCTCATGGGCAACTTTCAATGAGTCCCAAATAGCTTTTACTTTTAAACAATGAGAAACCTTATAATATTCATCAACTCCTAATGAGGAGATCAAAATATTTTTGGCTTTCCAATCGTAATTATATTTTTTCTCGTCATCATCAGTCCATTGTGCTTTAGGCTTAGGCACAATCATGTTATTCTCATCGGTCATAGTTATTTCAATTTGACCGTTAAGAATAACATCCCACACCTTCCTATCAATGGAATTAATGTGCACCGGCATACAGTCTTTCCAGTAACTGTAATTTTCTCCATTAAAAACAGGAGCTATATTATAGGCCCCTTTAGGTTCGTTAGCCATTTTCTACTAAGTTATACTTAAAGCACGGAGTGAACCAGACTCTGATACCACTTGTTAGACGATGGCATGGATCTAGAAGGGGGGTTGAATAGATCCCTTGTTAAAAATTAGTCGGCGCTACCAATAAAATGGTTTTAAAATTTTTTTTAAAATTTGCGGAAGCGGCCGTGGAAAAATATTGTCTATAACGAACGATTACTAGAAAGCCGGATATGCATTTTAGCCGATGGAATCAGATAACAAGTAATGAGAGTCACTACGCTAGTCACACTATCAAATTGATTTAGCTCATAATGTGGTATGACTAGTTCCAATGCCTTAAAATATTACCACAATAAATGGACAGCACACAAGGGTTTTCGTTCAGACAATTTATCAAACACTTGGAGTGCAGAGCACTACAAGTGAGTTCTGCTTTGAGTAATTTGCTCTAGTTTCCTTGTACAATCAACGATTGTACTAGAGTCAAAATCAGTTTAGCACTTACTCAAAATAGTCCTAAATTTGATATAATTGTTTGTACTAAAACCACACAAATATTAAGCAATGTAAAAGCGAAAGGGAAAAGGCACAAGGATTTGTTGAGGCAGTTCCCTCGTCGTCCTCGCTTCAGGGTACGTCTACCCTCAATTCTAACAATAGAATTGAGCTCTTATAATATAAGTTTAACCTATTGTAGAATCGTATATACAAGATTGAAATAGCAATCAAACAAACGAACTCCCTTGTTGGTGTGGATGCTATCTTCTCTTGCCCCTTGATTCGAGTCAAATCAAGTCCTTCGACAACTTGTGAATGAACCTCCGATTACAGCTCTATGTTTAAACAACCTTCCATCTTCAAACCCCAGCTTGGCTGATCTCAAACACTCGCGTGTCAAACCCGAACTTCTCCTTCACAATTCTCCGATTACCGCTACTAGATCGACGGAACCCACCATTCCTCGATCACCTTCACTCGGCTGAATATGTGTTGAGAAGACTCGTCCAAAAACCCCCCAAATTCAGAGAATCTTGGAGGACAAAACCCTAGAGGTTTTATTCAAGAAAAACTTGTCAATTACTCAACCCGAACTGGATTACCCAATCAACGGGTTCGAACGTTATCACCTTAGACAATCCATAATGCACAGCAAAGATTATTGCATGTGATTGTTATGGTATGAAATGTAGAAGATGAAGATGATGAGAACTTGAAATGACACCTCTTTCACTTTTCTTGTTTTTCTAATTGATTCAATTGATATAAAATGAAAAGAGCAACTGAATATTTATACCAGACAAAACTGTTATAATTGATAAAACTAACTTTCAAAAATAATAGACAAATCAGGAAATATGCAGCAAACAGCGAGTGGTCGACCCATGCAGAGTGCAGGGTCGACCTGAGCTAACCTGAGGCAACATATTGTGCAAAACGCACAGCTATGCATCGACTGGAACAAGGCATGCATCGACGCAAAGCCTGAATTTTTAGACACATGCAAATGACAACAGTATGCATCGACCGGTAGGTCGACCATACCTAACCCGAGGAAAATGCATTTCTAGGACACTTGCCATGAGTCGACCGGAGCAGAGTTTAGGTCGACTCAAAGACCTGAAACTTCAAAAAATGCCTAAATTTATATTTTTTATTCTCTTAGATGAAAACTATGATAGACCAATTGAGTTTAACTCGTATGACGCATTTTTTGACAACTCTAAATGCAGTACTCGAGATATTTAGTGCAAGCAAATAAACATGAGAAATAAGGTATGCTTATGCATCATGGTGATAACATCAAATGTCTATGCTTCCATGCGGCTAGGTTTTGACATCATCGAAACACGCATATCTAGTATCTGAGGCTTTTCCCTCACAGGAAGGTTGCTCATGCTTAGAAAAGAAATCCCAAGTTGGATTTGCTCATTTTGCCTCCAAAAATGGTAAACTGGCACAATCTGCCCATACCTCTCATTCTCCAAGATTGCTTATAAATATAACACACTCCTAATATCCAAACAACACCAGAATCAACTAGAAACCAAGTTGAATCTCTCTCATTTCTCTGATCACCATCTTCTTGCAAGTGGTAGAAGTTGCTTCCTTGTGAAGAAAAACTTGCCATGTAAAAACTCTGCCACAATTCAATACAGCCACCAAAAAATTGAACCAACACCTCAAACGCATCACATATAATGCATTGAAGCTCTGCAAACCCTCACATAGACCAGAACCAAACCAGCCATTTTTCAATCATTCTAATACTTCAAACACTCTCTATATAAGTTGTTTGAACTATCCATGGCATCATAAAATTTCTGTAACACCATTTCCTAGAGTTTCACTTTGAAGCTTTTGGTGTTTTCTTGCATAAGAAGGCATTATGTCAAGACAGTGATCTTGGAGAAGTTCTTATCATTTGAACACCTTATTTGGAATATATTGGAGCTGCTTGGATCATCATCCATCAACTGATTTTCTTATTTGGTGCATTTACTTGAAAAAGCTACAATAGGTAAGTGTTCCAACTTGCTACTTTTAAGATCATGCTGAATATTGATGTACAGTGATTATGAACATGCTAGATACACTTTATAGGTCATGTTTGAACCATTTCTTGCTCATAAACTTGGGTATTCATGACTGTCCCTTTGGTTTGGATTGTTAGCTTACTTTAGGTGTCATTTTAATATGAAAATTGTTGATTCTGGTTAGGCATAGATGATTGGTGTTTGTAAACATCATTTATAGGTCATATGTGGTATGTTTTATCATTTAGTTGATGCTGAATTAGTACATTTTTGTCTGTTGCGTTGCTCTTGCGCAAGCTTGCTATTTTTGCCACTACACATGCCATCTATTGAATTAGCTTGTCTATTAATGTATGATGCTTGTAAGCACTCTATATTTATCATATGTTATGTTTGAATCATTACTTGCTGCTTAGAACATGTAAATTGGACTGTCACATTGCTCTTGCACATAACATGTCTTTTTCAATGATGCTATCGAGTTTTTCACATGGTGCATGATCTGAGAAAACCACCACCACCATTGGATTACTTATGAAAAAAATACACAATTTTCTTTTTTATTTTATCCAATTTGGTTAAGTTTTGAGTGAGTTATGACCCTTCTTGCAAAATCTGCCTTGCCTTGGTTTTGCTTGCCTTGTTTTTTTACCTTAGTTGCGTAGTTTTGTGCCTAGTTTTCAAATGTGCATAACTTCTTTGATTTTTATCATTTTGATGCCACTCTTTTTGAACTATGCTCCTTAATATGTCTAGTTTCATTGTGTGAATAAAAAAAATTTTAAATTGTTATTTTTGAAACACTTTAGTCCACTTGAATGACATGGTCCTTTTTAGGGTTTTCTTTGGTTTTCATGAACTTTCTTGACATAGTACTTGATTTTTCTTGTAAGATTGATCTTTTATGAATCATTGTTGAATGTATAACATGTTTATATGTTTGAAAACGCTTGGATATTTTGCTTTACCATGATTATACTTGCCTTTGTGAATGCATGAATGTGAAAAGTATGCCTTGAAACTTCTTTGTGAACCATGATATGTTTCTCGATGTTGTAACCTCATGAACATGATCCTTCACCACCATCTTACTTTTTTATGTGTCTTTTTAGAACCATAACATGTTTAGGGTTGTTTCTTGCCTTGAAAGTTACCATGAATCTTGTTTATCTTTCCCTTTGTGAAGTTTGAATCCATTTTTTAACTGTTGTTACTTTTCTTGCCTATCCATGATTGATTGTTATCAATATGTATTGAATATGATTAAATGTGTTACATTTGTATTTAATTGATTCATATACCATTTTTGGTTCAAGTTGTGACTTGTTTGCATGAGTTTTGTTTGAATACCATTGATGAAAACGTTGTTGTTACACATGTTTCATGCTTGCCCTTGTTGGTTGTTACCTTCATGATCTTGGAACATTGTAATATTAAATCATAAAACCTTGGTTGTTACCATTCTTTTTGTGTTCAATTTTTTAATTTATCCTACTTTTTTATCTTTATCTTTATCAATTTTGTTTCCCTAGTGATGGAACTTGCCAGTTCTCATCAAGTTGCCTTGTTATCATCTTTGCTTAATATTGTCACAGGATTGCCCTTATCTTTCTTGGTTGTTTCCATGACTTTATATATTTATCATGTTTGAATTAATGCATATGTGTGTTTAGGATTTGTTAATTTTCCCCAAGTGATGTAGCTTGTTAGCTCTCATCCAGTTGCCTTGTTATCCCTTATTCCAAAGGAAAGTCTCTCTATTGACTTTGTAACAGCCCAATTTCTATCAATTAATTATTTATATTAATTAATTGATTTATTGGGATTGTTTTAATTATTGGAATTATTGATAGATGTTTTGAGAGAAGAAATATGATGGAAGGAAATAGAAGAGAAAGACATATAAGGAAAAGTGGAAAGAAAAGAGAAGAATAGAAACATAAGGGAAAGAAGAGGAGAGAAAGAAGAGGAAGAAGAGAAAAGAGAAGGAAAAGGAGGAAAACTTGGATTCATTAAGATCAACTCTCAAGAACCGATTTAATCAAGGTAAGGGTGTGAAATGTTGTTATTCTATCAATGTTTATGATTATGTATGATTGGTTTGGGTTGTTGGGTGTTTTTCTACATTTTCCATTCTAGGGCATATATGAGTTTAATCGGTAGAATCAAGGTTTTAACGGTTGGAATCCGGAATAAGTGGTGTAGATTAGTCGAGGATTGTTAGACTAAGAGTACTGGAACTCGTTGGAATTGAATCAGGTGATTTTGGGAGTTTTGGAGAGTTTTGGACAGTGAGGGTTTTGAACATCGTAGGCGTTCACTAGTACCTTCGCTAGGCGAGTAGGTCGCGAGTGTTCGATGTAGCGAGCTAGTAGCGAGTGGTCCCAGACTTGGACAGAATGTATTTGATCTTGTTCGCTGGTAGCGAGTGAGGTAGCGAAGGATTCGCTAGGACCTCGCTGTAGCGAGTAGGTAGCGAAGCCTTACAGTAGCTTCTGTTTTCCTTTGCGAGCTCGTTCGCTAGGCGAACTGGTAGCGAGCATTCGCCATGAACTCGCTAGGCGAGCAAGCTAGCGAGTGTGACAGCATGTTATTTTCTTGTATTTTCCATCCAATGTCGATTCTTCGATTCGAGTATGATTAACCATTTCTTTAAATGCATAGTTGTATGTTGTGGTATGATATGTTGTGGGTAGCCGTATGACGTGAATCCTAGATTGTGGAATCAATTGTGAAATGTGGTCTTTTGGCATATACAATGCATTGTTTAAATTGATTAAAAATGCATGATGATTTGTGATGAAGTTTGTTGTCGTTTGGCACGATGATGTGAATGCATATTGATTGTATGCAATATTGTGAATAATGCATGAGAACATATTGTGAATATGTGTGCATTGCTTGATGATTGTGATGATGTTGAAAGTATGAATACTTTGATATGATGTGTGAGTATGCAATCATGTTATAATTCTCGTGTGATGAATTATTGAGTATGCATGGGATTAAGATGTGAGAACGGTCTTAAGTGCATATGATTGTTGATTGCATACGCATCATTTAGTCAAGAGGTAATGCTTGCTAGTTTCGTGGAGACTAGTGACTTGTCCCAAACCTAGAGCGGAGTTTGAAAGCTTAGGGAATGGGCTTTTGTTGTTATCGGTCTAGGGAACGGACCCGGTTTAAGTGTAAAAACCGAAAAATGATAACAAGTGTTGGTACCACATAGCATGAGTTGCATTGAGTCACATGGCATAGAGATAAATGTTGTGTGAATGTATGCATATGTGGATTGATGAGAATTATGGATGTGTGCATGTTAAATATGCTTGGTGATTATTCCATATTTGTTATATATATATATATATATATATATATATATATATATATATATATATATATATATATATATATATATATATATATATATAGGGATGTATGTGATGACGAAAATGAATCGCGGTGAGAAAATGTGAAATATGTGTATTCTATTCTTGCGTGTGTGTGTATATATATATATATATATATATATATATATATATATATATATATATATATATATATATATATATATATATATATATATATATATATATATATATATATATATATATATATATATATATATATATATATATATATATATATATATATATATATATATATATATATATATATATATATATATATATATATATATATATATATATATATATATATATATATATATATATATATATATATATATATATATATATATATATATATATATATATATATATATGATTATATGCATTGATTATTATGATAATATTTCTCACCCTTATGTTGTTTTATAATGCTCTATGAGGGATTGCAGATTAGGTTTGCTGGAGGTCTTTTATGAAGTATAGCTTCATTCTTTTGGTCGGTTAGCTCTGATATGTAGCACCGGGAAGCTAGGATTGTATAGCATTCTTTGGTGATACATATGTATATGTATCTGCTGACAAATGTTTATGTAAACATGAATGATTTGGTAACCCAACTGGATGATATGTATTTATATGATTATATGTTTTAAGTGATTTCAATGTTTAGATTTTCCGCTTTTAATTCTAAATATTGAGATGTGGGTGTAAGGATTAAGTTCCTCTGTTGAAAACTACCCCACTGTTACATGTCTTTTATAGAGCAGGTGTTGTATGTTTTAATTTCACGTATTGAGATGTGGGTGTAAGGATTAAGTTCCTCTGTTGAAAACTACCCCACTGTTACATGCTTTTATAGAGCAGGTGTTGTATGTTTTAATTTCACGTATTGTGTGACATGCTCCTTTTATATCATGTTTTCTATTACTCTGATGAAAATTTGAATACGTGCATAAATGTTTTATGTGTTTATTTGGGGGTATAGAAGGGGGTGTTAAAGACTTCACTGTCATATATAGCTCATTACCCCTCCCTTTGACTTGGTTAAGTCATTAGGTCCTTTAACTTAGTTAAGTTAGAACCTATATCCATTAGACTTTGTTTTAAGTCTAAAGACCTACCCCTTGTTAGGAGTATCCTTCAATTAGAACTTTAAGATAGAGTTTGTTAACTCTATGTAAGGATCATTGTCATGATTACTTACTCCTCTCTTGGCTTTTGTCACAGTCAATCCCCTTGAGTGTTAAACTTAGATCTAGAGAGTTTTATCAAACTCTATACAAACATTGTTATGTTTGTTCCCCCTTGGAGTCTTGACCATAGTCAAGTATTCCTCAACCTTAGTGAGGTGAACTACGTTTGCTCTGATTCCATCCTAGTAAGGATATGTAGGCATAAGATGCGCTATCTTTGCGAGCAAACTTAGAACTATTCTTAGGTATTTACCTCATACTTTACCATAACCTTGATCCCATGACCCTAGTAAACAACAACTTAGATAACTTAGCATACATATACACAAAAGGTTCCTGTAGAATACTACAGATGTTTAGGATATGAATAACTACTCTAGGCATAACCAACCCCCAATCCCCGAAACTCTAGCATTATTGTTACATCGCGCAAAAGGTTTTTCTTTCTTTAACGTTTCTTTTGGATAAATTAAAGCTCGATGGTGAATTTCAATGAATTAAGCTTCAAGTTAATCAATAGCTTGATATCTGATTCTCACTGCAACAGAAGTACTAATCAAGTGTTCATGGTGTTCGTGTCCTTGAGTTATTCGTGTCCTTTAGGATATGAATAACTACTCTAGGCATAACCAACCCCCAATCCCCGAAACTCTAGCATTGTTGTTACATCGCGCAAAAGGTTTTTCTTTCTTTAACGTTTCTTTTGGATAAATTAAAGCTCGATGGTGAATTTCAATGAATTAAGCTTCAAGTTAATCAATAGCTTGATATCCGATTCTCACTGCAATAGGAGTACTGCTCAAGTGTTCATGGTGTTCGTGTCCTTGAGAGGGGGAAGTGAGAGAATTATTATGGATCTACTTGTTGTGTGTGAGTTTCATGAAGTGTTCCCAAATGACATTAGTGATTTTTCACTGGAGAATGAGGTGGAGTTTTCTATAGACTTAGTACCTGGTAAAAATTCCGTGTTGATGGCTTTTCATAGGATGTATGCTTCAGAGCTGACTGAGTTGAAAAAATAGTTAGAGGATCTAATTGAGAAGAAGTTTGTTCAACAGAGTGTTTCACCATGGGGAGCGTCCATGTTGTTAGTCAAGAAGAAAGATGGTAACATGAGGTTGTGTGTTAATTATCGACAACTGAATAAAGTTACGATCAATAACAAGTATCCTCTTCTGAGAATTGAAGAGTTTATGGATCATTTGGTTGGTGTTTGCATATATAGTAATATTTACTTGAGGACAAGTTATCATCATATTCGTGTGAAAGCAGAACATATTTCGAAGATTGCATTCAGGACAAGATATGGTTACTATGAGTATTTGGTGATGCCTTTTAGAGTGTCTAATGCGCCATGTGTATTTATGGAATATATGAATAGCAATTTCCACCCTAATCTATATCATTTTATGGTTGTGTTCGTCGATGATATTTTAATATATTTTGTCTAATGAAGAGCATACAGAGCATCTTAAAATCGTGTTGTAGACCTTGAAAGAAAAGAAGTTGTATGTGAAATTGTCCAAGTGTGAGTTCTAGCTACGTGAACTAATTTTACTTGGTCACGTGATTTCTAGTGGTGGTATTGTTGTTGATCCATCGCAGGTCAATGTTGTATTGCAATGGGAAGCTCCGAAGTCAGTTATTGAGACTATAACTTTTCTAGGTTTGGTTGGTTATTATAGGAGGTTTATTGGAGGCTTCTCGAAATTGGCATTACCTTTAACTCAGATGACTCGAAACAGGCAAGCTTATGTTTGGGATCTGCAACGTGGGGAGAGTTTTCAGGAAATCAAGAGAAAGTTGACATCTTCTCTAGTTTTGATTTTTCCAAGTCCAAGTGAATCCCTTATTGTGTATTGTGATGTTTCAAATATGGGTCTAGGTGATGTTTTGATGCAGAATGTTCAGGTTATGGCTTATGCTTCTAGACAATTGAGATTTCATGAGAGGAATTATCTATTTGGTTCCAGATTTAAAGTATTCAATGACCATAAGTGTTTGAAGTATTTGTTCAATCAGAAAGAGTTGAATATGAGGTAGAGGAGGTGTCTCGAATTTCTAAAGGATTATGATTTTTGTTTGAGTTACCATCCTTATAAAGCCAATGTAGTAGATGATGCTTCGAGCAAAAAGACATTGCATATGTAGATGTTGATGGTTTGAGAATTAGAGTTGATTGAGCAATTCATAGATTTGAGTTTAGTGTGTGAAGAGACTCCTAACAATGTGAAATTGAGTATGTTGAAGTTGACTAGTGGTATTATTGAAGAAATCATATAATGTCAGAAAATTGACATGGGATTGATGGATCGGTTAGTGTTAATCGATCAAGGTAAAAGAGGTGATTTCAGAATCGACGAGAATGGCATGATGAGATTCAGAGACAGAGTTTGTTTACCAAATGTAGTAGAACTTAAGAAGAGTATTCTTGAGGAAGGTCATAGAAGTAGTCTCATCCCCATTGCCACTAAGATGTATCAAGATTTGAGGAGAATGTTTTTGTAGCCAGGAATGAAGAAGTAACTAAGTTTGTCTACACTTGTTTGACTTGTCAAAATTCGAAGATTAAACATCATAAGTCGTTTATCCTAATGCAACCGTTGAGCATCCATTAGTTGAAATGGGACATCATTTCCATGGATATTGTGACAAGTTTGTGAAAGATGACGAAAGAATATGATTTCCTCTGGGTTATTGTTGATAGACTGACTAAATCACCATATTTTATTCCAATTAAGATTAGTTATTATTTGCATAAGTCAGCGGATTTGTATATTGATAAGGTTGTTAGCTTGTATGGTATTCCTTCAAGTATTATTTTGAATAGAGATCAAAGACTCACATTGAGGTTTTAACAGAGTTTGCATGAAGTGTTGGGTACTAAGATGAAGTTGAGTTCTTCTTATCATTTGTAGACGTGTGGATAGACAAAAAGGACTATTCAGTCTATGGAGAATTTGTTGAGATCTTGCGTTTTGGAGCAAGGATGTAACTGGGGAAGTTACTTAGCGTTGGTTGAGTTCACTTACAACAATAGTTTCCATTCTAGTATTGGAATGACATTGTTTAAGGTGTTGTATGGTAGGAGGTGTATGACTCTTTTGTGTTGGTATGAATTAGATGAGAGTGTTATGTTTGGACCAGAAATTGTGCAGAAAATCTCTGAGAAGATCAAGATGATCCAAGAGAAGATGAAAGCTTCGCATAGTCACCAGAAGAGTTACCATGATAAGAGGAGAAAAATGCTTGAGTTCCTATAGGGAGATCATGTGTTTTTGTGAGTTACTCTGGTAACTTGTGTTGGTTGAGCTTTCAAGTCTTAAAAGATCACGTCGTGTTTTATTGGTCCTTATAAAATTATGATGTGAGTAGGAGAAGTAGCCTACAGAGTTGCATTATCGTCATTTATTTCAAATATTCATGATGTCTTTCATGTGTCTCAATTGATAAAGTATGTTCATGATCCATCTTATGTGATTCAAGTGGACAATATACAAGTTAGAAAGAACTTGACCGTTGAGACGTCTCCCTTTAGAGTAGAGGATCGCGAAGTGAATCACTTGATAGGTAAGGAGATTGCACTGGTGAAGGTGGTGTGGGGAGGACCTGTTGGTGGAAGGATGACGTGGGAGCTGAAGAGTCAGATGAGAGAGTTGTATCGGACTCTGTTTCCTTCAGATAGTTTTCAATGGCAAAAATTCTCTAAGTGTGTGAGAGTTGTAACACCCCAAAATTTGATTAATTTATTTAATAAGATTATTCGTGTTTTTATTTGATTATTTAGTATGTCGTACACTTTTAATTAAATATATTACCCATCATGCTTTCAGAAAGGGCATTTTTGTCCATGTTGCATTGTTCGAGCTGTCAGTTTGGAATTTTAAGGTTGTGTTGTAGTTTGGCTGATGGTTAGATATTGTCTGGTTTTGTTGGTGTTATTAATTCATTATTATGAATTTAATTAATTGTGAATCATTTAAGTGATATTGTTTATGTGGTGTAGCAATTTTATGGAATGTGTATGATGTTGTGTGTGATGTTATATGATGTGAATATGACTTATACTATTGTGAGATGCATGGTGTTGCACCCCAAAATTTGCCCAACCTTTTTCTTTGGCTAGCTTGTGTTTCATTTCATTTCATTGTATTCTAGCATCTGCATTGAATAGCATTCTTCTTGTAACAGGGGATCAGGAGGTTATGCATAGAAAAAGGAGCCTACTCAGAGGGTTGAGCCTAAGCAAGGGGTCTTACTCAAGTTTGGATGGTCATCAAGTCATCAGGAAGTGAACATTGGTCTTATGAAAGAAAGGATGGATGTATGTGGGTCATCTCCTAACTTGGAGGCCAGTTCAAGATCATCAGGGGTTTGTAAAGTCATGGTTATGGGTATAAGATGTTGAGGGAGCCCATTGAGTGCCTTGAGGGTCATTGTGGAGCTCATCCAAGTGTTTGTGCCAAATGTGAAGAGCCACAGTTGAAGGTGTTGCAATTAGGGTTTTCATCTGGCTAGTTCCCAGTCAATTGTGAAATTGAATGAGATTAAAACTCAATTCAAAGTCTCTATGGTCATGGGATATTGTGTTAAGATATATGAGATACCATTTCAAGTTCAATTCATCAAGGATCAAGTGTGTGAGAAGTTACTAAATTAGGGTTCTCAGGGTAAAATCCCCTATTTAGTGTCTGACTTCAAGACCACCTATCTCACGATACAAGTTTCATCTCAACTTTTGACCAACACGGAACTTGTAGAGCATGTTCTTAGCTTTAATTTGAGTACTAGAAGTCCTTGATTGGGTTTATAGAACTCAAGTTATGATCCAGACAAGTTACAGGTCATCAGAGGGATGTGATTTTGGTAAAAAAAGTCAACCAACTTCCAAGCCATGTTTGACCTAGAAGTATGTTTCTCCTCAACTTTTGGCCAACATGAAAGTTGTAGGTCATGATCTTAGCTTTCCAAATTGTACTAGAAGTCTTTCATCTGATTTGTAGAACTCAAGTTATGGGGTTTACAAGTTAGGGGTATTTTGGGAAAGTAGGATTACAGGTCATAAAATTATAGGTCCATTTCATCAACTTGCACACTTCAAATGAAGATTTTTCCAACATCAAACTTGCTCCAAATGGTGTTATTTGCCTAGTCTAGCATTAAGAAGTCAAGAAATTGGCTTGGTTTGAGGTTTGGATATTTGAATTTTCATGGAAAAAGGATTAAAGGGGCAAAATTGGAATTATGTCATTTTTTATCAATTTGGTGCAAATGGATGCATTTTCTGAGTGCAAACAACATTTCAAACACTTTGGAAATTTTACATTTTTAATTTGAGGTGTTTAAATGAGTCAGTGTCAAGATTTCTTCATCATGAAGTTACATAACCAATCTCCACCATTGATTGGAATTAAGGGAATAATCTCAGCTCTTCATTCTCACCACCTTGCAAGCAGTGCATTTGAAGTAATTTGGAGGCAAAACAGAGGGAAATTCGTGCAAAGCCATGAGTAAAAAAAGTGAAGAATGTTGAAAATTGAATTGGATGAATTGGGTTCTGATTGGGCCAGATAATGATCAAAACTTCTTCTATCTAAGTCATGGATCAGATTCATATGGTTTTGGATGGCATTTGGAGGGAAGAGCAGTGAAAACAGTTGAAGAAATTGGAGCTCTCAAGTGGAATTCGAATTTGAAGTTTGAAGCAAAATCAAAGGGAACTAAGCTTCCAGATAGTTGTAGCATACATCCTTGAGTGAATCTGCAGCGTTTGAGGCAAGAATTCAAGCTTGAAGGTGATTAAAGTAAAGCTTCTGTTCAGGTTTTTTCCATTCACGATCTCTCTTAATTTAAGCACAATTAAGTTAAATTAGACATGAGGTTAGGTTGCTGGTGATGCATAGATGGAGTTAGGATTAAAATTGTGACTATTTGAGATGATTTTCCTAGATGTGTATTTTCTGTTTTGGTTCGTGGTAGCTTGATCTGTGGATAGAAACAAAAATGGAATAGATCACAATGATCCTTGTGAGTAGACGAACAGATCTGTGTGATTTGTTTTAGGTTTGGTGAGATTTTTAATTCTGGTGATGTTGAACTCGCTGGAGAAGATGATCAGAATCTTCTCCGGCCACCACAAGTTTTGGCTCCATGCTTGTTCAATTCAAATGAAGACGAAAGCCAGCAGCCGTTGGATGTGGTTGAATTAGTTGACTGAGTAAGTAGATCTGACGCATGATATTGAGTCTGAGTTTGTTTTACTTTGACTTGCTGACGTGGTGAGATGGAGAGCGTTGGATCTAATTACTTTTGTTTCCAATGGATAGGATTAAGACCTTTAGTGGTCTGCATTTGACTAGATCCATCTGATCACGTTTGAGCTTCCATTAATGTGCTGGCGAATTCTTAACCTCATGATGTGTTTACTTGCCATTTGATCCAGCGTCTCACATTGAATTCCATGGTGGTCTAGGGTTGACTGATCACATGTGAGCTGTCAGGTTTTGGTTGTTGGATTTTCTGATGGGCCTAGGGCGCCTTTGCTAAGCGCACCCCCAGCCTGGGCCCAACTTGTTTTTGTACTTGATTTTGTTGCTGTTTGCACCACATATTTTTTCATTTCTATTTTATTTCTTTTGCTTTTTATTTTATTTTTTGTTTTCAATTTTAATTAATTAAAATAGTTCCAATACTCCAAAAATTCACCAAAAATATTTTTAATCAACTTTGAGATGTCTACTTTTTTTTGATATTTTTATTTTATTTTCAATTAAAAAATGAATTGAGTATTGGAATAGTTTTAATTGGTTTGAATTGTAACATGTCTTGTGTTTGCATTTATTTCTCTCATTCCTTTTTGATCCAATGACTAAAAATTGATCCTTATCTCAATGATGAGTTGATCAATTATTGAGGACCATTTTGTCCCTGGTTGTTGACTTTTGTGGCTTTTCTTTTTGTACTTGTTTCTTCCATTTCAAAGTGGTACATCCAAATGATTTGATTCTTTTGATGGTGCTTTGAAAGGACATTTGTCTTGATTCTTGGCCTCTGGTTGCCAACTTGTGTAGCTTCTTTGTGCATTTTATTTGTTATTTTTTTAGCCCTTTTCCTACTTTTGAAGTGACTTACAAGTTAGGTCATCTCATAGAACAGCTCACACAAGTGCTTGACCTAGTTTGGATTGGAAATGACCTTTGTGGATCCAATAAGCTCTCAACTCTTCTTGTTTCACATTTTAGAGATGTTGAGCTTGCTATACATTCATTTTTAGGTCAAAATTATGTTCATAGCTTGTTGTTTGATGCCTTTCTTTTTGTGCTTTCAACTTGAACTCTTATGTGATACATGCTTGCCTCCTTCATGTTATTGCTTGCATTTCTTTTTTATCTTGCTTTGATATTGATTGTGGCCTCTCTCCTCTTCATATCCCTTCTGTCCAATGACCTTGGAGTGTCATTTAAGGTGGCTTGGTCCCTCCTTTAGAGGTATTTGAAGCATACCTAGAATGATGAATCCTTGAGGACACTTTTGGTGTTTCTTCTTGTTTGATAAGTGATGCTTATGGTTGAGTACCTATTATGGGGTCCTTGTTGCCCTCATTTGGTCTCTCATCCTCACTTCGTTTTAATGTTTGATTTACCTTTCATTGGTTTTGATTTTATTGGTGTGGTTGATGTTGCTTGACTTAGGTCATTTCATCCCACTTTTTGGTGCATCTTTGTGTGGTTTGGTTGTGTTTGTTTAATGTTCTTCTTGTGCACTCTTTCTTCTTCTCTTTTCTTGCATTTCCATATGCATGCTTGGTTGAGATGAGCTTTTGGTGGCTACTTCCCCACACAATTTTCCTCCCACTATCATTCTATGTGTTGCATTTTGTTTGCATTCTCATTTGCATATACATTTCTTATTCTTCTTCTTCTTCTTCTATTGCTTTTCTTTGCCATGTTCCCCATAAGTCCTCTAACCTCTTGAGGTTATGATAGACATTAGGTGCCTAACTATGCATGATAACATTAGGTAGTTCCCTTTTGAATCCCAACTTTAGGTTCACTTTGCATGATAACTTTTAGGATTGATTAGTCTCCCATTAGTTTTCCTTCTTCTCTTCTCATCTTCAAACATTCATAAAACACTTAATAAAGAATGACAAGTGTAGCACGCTACGAGCCTTAAGCTACTTGAGAAATGGTAATTGAGGGGCCTCCTCTCAAGGACCTAGAGTGTTTAGTGTACACCCTTTGGGTGATATACGACGCATTCGCTCTTAGGTCATAGTCTCTAGTGCGACATGAGTTGCAAATCAAATTCAAAACACTTCTTCTCTAAAAAACACAAAAACAATTCAAACCTTTTTCACCCTTTGAGGTTCTTAATCAAGGAAAATATTTTCATAAACAAGAGTGTCGTTAACTCTTAGTTCTACCGCAAACGGTAACGCCTATGTCTCCAATGGTCGAGCTGCATACACCAACTGCTAGAACTATTTGTTAACCCTACTCGGGCCTAAAAACCTGTTGAACCAACCTGTGGTCCTTTGAGCCCGAACTACGTTTGCTCTGATCTTTCGTACCAGACAAAAGTACGTAGGCATAAGACGCGACATCTTAGCGAGCAACCTTCCCCCTTTCTTTATCCGTAGTTAGGCGAACTACGTTGACTCTGACTTTCCCATTGCACGAGGGAGTACGTAGGCACAGAGTGGCGATGCTCTGCCGAGTCAGTTTCTCTTTTCTTTTTGTTTTGTCCTTAAGCCTTTAGCTAGATAGTATCAACACACCCTTTTAGATAGACAACAATGTGTGGATCCCGTCGAGTACGACGGACGTGAGGGGTGCTAATACCTTCCCCTTGCGTAACCGACTCCCGAATCCAGACATGGTTGCGATGACCTTGTCTTTCCATTTTTCTTTAGGTATTTGCGATCATTTCCTTTCCCTCTCTTTGGGATAAATAATGAAAGTGGCGACTCTTCTATTTTTTCCGCCGGTTGTTTTTTGCAGTTGCGACAGCTGGGGACTCTAGTTCCCTATGCGAGTCAATCCTAGCGCTTGTGTGTTTATTTTTGGGTGTTGTATATATGTGCTTTATTTACTTTCCCGCATTTATTTTCCATATCATATATCATTACTGTTGTGTTGTGGAGAGGGAAGTTACATTGAGTGATAAGCCAGACCTGGGCTTGAGTATACATCTAGCATTAGTAGTGGAGATTAGTGGTGGGTGTGCTTGCTTTTCTCATACTAGCTCACCATGAAATTCACGCTCGGACGAGATTCTCTTAGACAACTTTCTTTATGGCCCTTTGGGCTCGAGGGAATTTTGGATTTGAGGGTTGTCGACTCTGGGAACCGATCATTTGTGAGTCAGCTAAGTGAGGCCTCTTCAGGGGATAATGATGCTAAACACGAAATGGTGAACGTATCATCATTTCTTGAAAGTCTGTGACGCTGAAAAACGCATAGGATGCCATACCGTATCAGTGAATAGGTCCATACATGTGAGTGGGACTGGGGTTATGCAGGAAACTTTTACCTTTAGATTACCCCGTTTTCTCTACAGTTTGAACCTGGATTATTGGTATTAGTTAGCTTCTATCGGAGCAGTGATATGTTCTTGCTGAAGCAGAGCTTTGATCTTCCTCAGTCTACAGCACATCAGTCTTGATCCCTTGTGTGTGCATTAGAGTTTTGCATCTTGCATTGCATTTGCATTTCATTTGTGCATATCCATCCTCAGCCGGAACAGGGAGCTTACCCATCTTTTGTCTGCTTCGTATTGGACTTGAGTTAGCTTCTGAAGGATCATGAACTCAGGAGAGCAGAACTTGGTTGTTACGAGGGAAGAGTTTAAATTGATGAAGAATCAGTTGAGTCAACTTGTGGAAGCCATGTCAGCTATGACTAGAGGAGAGGCCGGTATTCAGAGGACTCTAGTGAACAATGTTGCTCAAGCTCATCCGGTGCCGATTCCTGTTGAAGAGCATCCCATTGTCAGAGATAGAGATTCTTCTTCTCTCCATGACACAGACTATCATAGTTTCACTTTCTCTGTGCCAGATTCTCAGAGGACTGTTCCAAAGGTTAATGTTGAAGACCCGCAGACTGTTGAGTTTAGGGGAAAATGTCAACTGTTGGAAGAAAAGCTTGATGCCCTGATGAGTCAGGATACTCTTAATCTGAATGCTTCGAGCATGTGTTTGGTGCTAGGTCTTTTGATGCCTTCGAAGTTCAAAATTCCAAATTTTGAGAAGTTCAAAGGAGATAGTTGTCCGAAGCAGCATTTGGTGATGTTCTGTTGGAGAATGACTTCACATGTTCACAATGATCAGCTTATGATTCACTGTTTTCAAGACAGCTTGAGTTGAGCATCGTTGGGTTGGTATATGTAGTTGGAGAGTGGTTGTATCCAATCATGGTCAGATTTAGCCAATGCCTTCGTGAAGCAGTACGACTACAATCTCAATATGGCTCCTAGTCACATGCAGTTGCAAGAATTATCTCAGGCGGACAATGAATCCTTTAGAGGGTATGTGCAGAGATGGAGAGAATTTGCTGCTCGTGTTCAACCACCGCTTCAGGATAGAGAACTGGTTGACATATTCTTGGGTACCTTGAAGGGCCATTACTTTGACAAGTTGATCAGCGGTGGAATGTCAAACTTTGCTGACTTAGTGATAGTGGGTGAACATGTTGAGAGTGGACTCAAGAATGGGAAGATTAGAGACATCCCCTTCATCTCAGTTGAGGAGAATTAATCAGTTGTGAGTTCTCAGGAAGAATGGGAGAAAGGAAGTGATCTTATCTCAGAGTCTTCGGCATCTCAGGTTCAGTCTTCAGACGCTTCAAGTGTTCAAAGCCAACGGTATTACCGTCGTCATCCGCATCAGCACGCTCGACGAAGACCCGGGAAACCCGAAAGGCAGTTTACTCAGCTACCGGTGTCGTACAGTCAGTTGTTGCCGGATTTGGTCAAAAGTGGGCTGATAGTGCCGAAAGAGACTAATCCAATGATCCCGCCATACCCTCCAGGCTTCGATGTTAATGCTCGTTGTGAGTACCATGTTGGGGCACGGGGGCATTCAACGGATGATTGTAAGGTGCTTAGGAGCCAAGTTCAGACTCTGTTAGATTCTAACAAGTTTTCCATCACGCCTCAGGGTATTATTCAGATTAATGATTCTCCTTCATCCCACCGTGAGGGCACGACAGTTCTTGTTATGGAAGGATCCTCCGAGAGTGTGTTTTCTGAAGAGTTTCAAACTGAAGGCTCAGTTGAATATGAGGGAAGTTGCTAGAAGGTTTCCTGTGTCGACTGCCGCATTTATTTTCTCTGCTTACGTGATTAGCTTCTGTTCATTACTGTATGCTGACCATCGCCAGGCCTGTTAGTCGAGGTCACTTTGTTTGTATTCAGTTACTCTTGTGTGGTGCAGATATGTGTGATGGTCATCCCTGATTAGATTTTGGGTTCCTTTTTGCCTTGGTGCTATTCTGAGATTTCCCTGTTGCATGTTTGTTTGCATCTTGCATTTTATTCTTGTGTAACAGGTACCTTGGAGCTGTTAATCTGACTTCATGTACTCACTAGTTTGTTGCAGGTTATAATCAGGTAGTCACAGGAATTCCCGCAAAGTCATGGAGCAAGTACAACTAGAGCTAAGAGAAGTCAAGATCCAGATGGGGCAGTTCATCGCGGACATGTAAGCATTGCGTTCGGATCACAATGCGCTCAGAGAAGAGAACCATCAGTTGAAAACTCAAGTGGGTTTAATCATGGAAGTGATAAGGAGTGTGCTCAGAAAGGAAGGTGATCAATTGCCTGAGGCTACAGCAAAGATGCTTGTTCCACTTCTGTCTGCAGAACCTATACCAGAACGTGACGTGTGTCAGAAGTCTGCTGCACAACCAGAGGTTCCGAAGTTCCCGTGTCATCAGCTGCGTACCGTTCCTTAAGAGAATCCCAGGATTATAAGATATGGTCAAAGGATAAAATCTCAAGATAGAATTTTCGATCAGATCCCCATGGATTATGCTCAGTTGGTGCAACTCTTGCTCCAACTTCAGTTGGTTAAGCCTCGAACTTTGGATCCACTTACTGGCCAACCACCGCCGGGCTTCGATACCAATGCTTATTGTGATTTCCACTCCGGAGGACAGGGGCACAACATCGTGAACTGTAAAGCTTTTAAGCATAAGGTTCAGGACCTAATTGATTCGAAGAAGATTGAATTCACGCCGAGCGGCATGAAGGTATCAAGCGGAGTTATTCCCTATCATGGAAAAGAGATGGATACTCCTATTCCTATTCCTAAAGTTGCAGTAGGTCAAGAGTATATCCTACAATATTCGGTGTCAGAATCCCCTTGCCCACAGTTGCTGCCTGTTCCTGGGTCAAGTTTAAGGATGAAAGCGCCTGAGCAAAAAGAACCCGCAAGAATCCAAACCCAGTCGCCAGATGTTTCTGTAGTACTCTACAGGAACCTCTTATTTTAATGTCGTTTATTGTTATGGTTTATCTGCTTAATGGTTGAAATACCCTAGGGGTTTATTTCTAAGTATACTCGATAAGATATCGCATCTTGTGCCTACATATCCTTACGAGAGTGGAATCAGAGTATTTTGTAGTTCCCCTAAAGGGTTTGAGGAGTTCTTTGACTGTGGTCAAAGTTCCTACGGGATTAGGGTAGTTGGTTGATTGAGTTTAGGAGAAAAGATGAGTTATCATTTTAAGGGAGATTTAACCGCCACAAGTGGAAGAGATTGTATTGTTGTGGGGTGGAGATTCTATTTTGCTTAAGATGATTAACATCTTATTCTCTAATGTGTTTGAATGATTTTATATTGAGTTGTTTTGTTTTTGCTAAGTTATAGAGATAAAAGAAAAGGTCATTTCCTATGGGGTAGGATATATCTTAAAAGATCAACTTGAATGGGATCAAGTATCAAAAGGGGAGAATGATGCAAATGATATGCATACGCACAATTGTTGAGATCATGCGCAGGTTCTTCCTTTGGACGCATGCGATGCGGTAAAAGTAAATTGTTGTAAAATAAATTGCGATGATAAAGGGGCAGATAAAACCATACATACGCATGAAAGCGCTAGGGTGTAAGTGAGTGAATTGTGAATGTGTTGGTGTGGAAGCGTAAGCGTGCACGTTGATTAATTACGATGTCGTTTATTTTTAAGCGAGGTTGAGTTGAATGTAGTCGGATTGATTTTAAGTGAGATTAATATACATTAGATAAAAAGTTTAATATACTAAATGATTTTAATCTTTTATCTTAAATAAAAAGATTTATTTTATAAAAGTCATGGTTATTCTTAAAAGTTAATTATACTGATTATGAAATAAAAGGTTGTTTTTATTATTCTAAAAAAAGCTAGATTGGTCTTATTATTAAATAGGTAAATCGCAATTAGGTGTAAGTAATTTATAAAAGTTTTTTAGTGAATGAACATATTATTTACATAAAGTTTTATTAAGTTGATTTGTAATAAAGATTAATTTAAATTAATTAGCGAAAGATGCATTAACATAGATTAATTTTATAAATAAATAAATAAAAGAGTTTTCTAGTTATTAGGATAAAACTAAAAGGTTGATTAAATTGAAATATTAAACAAAAAAAGACTCATTAAAAGTGAAATAAAAAAATAATTAAATTAAAAAATAAAAAAGATTAAGATTAATTAAAAGATTATTGGTTTATTCTAAAAAAGATTTATCAGTTATATTTTAAATAAAAACTAAGTTAATTGAATATTAAAGGTTTTAGAAAAAAATAAAACAGATTATAGTTTTTTAAAAGGATTAATTAATTATTAATTATAATTAAGGCGTTAGATCCGGTGTTACGCAGTGCATCAGTTTATCATGGGCGCGCAGTGTAATCCGTGTGATCAGGAAACAAATGAAACGTGTAGTGATAATAGTGAGGGACCGCGGTACTACCGTGGTCGTGCATGCATATAGTTTACTAATTTACAGCACAATTGAAAAAGTTAGAAGCAGATGAGAAAAACACAAACGGCGGAAAAACCCTAGACGAGGACACTCGCTTCGCTCGGCCACCCTCGCGATTAATCTCTCTCTTGATCCTTCACTATGATGGTACCTGAAACATGGATCAAGGCGTCAATCATTCAACAAATAAAAAAATGTATGGAGTTTTTTCGAAGCTGAGCGGCGTATGAAGCGCGATCGGTTTCTTCCGGCGACGGCGGCTGGCTTCGGAGGCGTTTGATCTTCGAAAGCTCCGGCGAAAAAGATGAGTTCTCCTTCCTTTCTTCAATTTGAGTTATTTATGGCTTTTTACAATTTCCACTGCGTTCACGATTTCTCAAGAAAAAAGGGTCCCCTTCTTTGATTCGAATCCCTCCTTTTATAAGCGAGTTGGGTTTTGGATCTTTAAAACTCTGATTGAATTTCTGATTGCTTGGTATTAAGACCTTCCATTCCTGTGTTAGACAAGATTCAAAAACTTTCCTTTTGCATTCGATTGAGTTAATGTTGTTGATGGGAATCACTTTCTGTATGATTTGATTTGAAGAATCTTTTAATTGATGCTGAGGAATCTGATAGCTGTCTGAATAGGATCTTTTTCAAATAGGGTATATTCCTCAATTGGTCTACTAATCCACGATTTGTGATTTGGCAGGTGTGGATAGCAGAAGATTTTGGGCCAGGGGAGATTAACAGCCCAAGGCAACACCAACTCGCCTCTTTGACAATATGACGCTTTGCACGAGCTTCAGCCATTCTTGATGCTCTTTGATGGAAGTTCATGTAAATGTTGGAGATGATTTGTATTATCCCAAATTCTATCTTGCAGGCAAAAGGACTAAATATGGCATCTTGTGGATTCTGGGCAATAGCAGCTGCAACATAATCATGAGTGAGCAGAAGACGAGAAGAATAGCAAGGTCGTTGTTTTCTTTCCGTTTCAATCTTTGTTCTTGTTTTCATGTTAAGTTGATACGTATCTGACATTGTTTCTTTCCATGTACTTCGTGATGAGGGTGTTTGGATAGCTGGACAACAGAAGTTGCTGCAAATTGTTCGAACATGAGGTTTGAGGCTTGCTTTGGATACTTGCGCCTCCTAAAAAATCTTGAGCAAATCTTCGTCATTCTGAAGCTATGGGCTCGGAATTTCCTCAATCAGGAAGTAAGAATGCCACACCTTTTGTTTGGTAATAAATCGAGCTCTGTTGAAACCCTTGAGTAGTTGAGCTAGGACACCCCAAATATGCTTCCTCATGTTTTCGTATTGGATTCTAGCAGCCTTTGGCAGGTATCATCATGGTGGAGTAGGCCAGTCATCGTTTTCGCCTTGTCTTATGAGTGTGCCGGTGCGTGGCTTCAATACGTTACAACTACAACACCAGCATTCCGTCTTAATCTCATGGTAATGAAGGTGAGGGTGGGGGGAAACTGGATAGGTTTGACGATGCCCCTATGGTTTCTGTTCTGAACTGATTCGTTAAGTATGCTCCTTTTTGATTTGCCAGGTTTGTAAAGCGTGTGCTGAGGAAAAAAAAAGTTCTGCTGACGACTTCCCAATGTTCCCTCGTGGCATGGTTGTTAACAAAGGTTCCTGGGCTGCTATGTCAGGCGGTAATTCAATCTCTTGGTCTTGAGTCAGGGGCGGCACTGAGTTTTGCTAACGTTTCCTTCTTGTTTGCAGCAGCCGTTTGAGAGGGGAGACACACTGATACCGTAACGACCACTCCTTCAATATCCATTATCCAAGCGCTGCCTGTTTCTCGTAAGATCTTCCTTTATTGGTTCCGTTTTTTCTTACTCTGAGAAGTATCCATTATAACAAGTGCTATCATGGTCACAACTGATGTTGTAGCATCTTTCTTGTAGGAACATTCAAGGCATGCTCGATGCTATTCAAAGGAGGTTTGGAAACACAAAGGAAGAATCTCCTGAAGATGTGCTTTGCTATTCAATTCCGCAGGTTGTTGTTTAGTGAGCAATGTTATCGATATTCTTGTAAAGTCCGTTATTTACTACTATACTCCTGGCTTTTGAATTGAACTCAATTGGTAACAACAGAGTTTTACTCCCAATGGCCTGCTGATGTTCATGCTGTTATTGCAGGTGATGGAAGTTGGGTTTAGGAGCCATCGTCATGGCGTCGGGAACCTGTGAATTGAACTGTCAGGGGCTGCGAAGTACCTCACGAATTGCTCCACGGGGTCTGCAGACATTTGAACTTTATGTCTTAGTGAGATACAGGACTCCTTCTACGGCAAAACAAACAAAGCTGACAGGGGTATGATGGCCTTCTCCTGCGTAGATGATCTATAACTCTTTCGAAATTTGTCGACTGTTCTAGCATTATGTTGTGTTTTCTTTGACAGGTTGATTACGCCCGGATGCGATGAGTCTTCTTGCAGTATTTGAATGCCTCCAGTTCTTAAGGTGGTAATGACTTAGACTCCTTACGATGTAACACCCCCTTCTATACCCCAAATAAATGCATATAAAACAATTAAGCACATACAAATTATCAGAGTAAAAAGGTTTTATAATAAGGTATAAAAGAAGAATGCCACAATTTCACCAATAAAACACTTTCACATTTTTCTCCATAAGATATGTAACAATTTCAAAATTAAGCGGAAGATCAAATCATTTAATCGTTTTCAAAATATTAATCCACGTACACACAAGTTAATCCAAATTAATACATCATATCAGTTAGATTACACAATCACATCAACTGATACATCGCAATGTATCACAAAAGAATGACTATACTAGTCTAACTACCCGGTGTTACATATCAGAGCAGCAGACTCAAAAGAATAAAGAATACTTCACAAAAGGGACTCCAGCATCCTAATCTGCAATGCCTCGTAGAGCATTATAAAACAGCAGAAGGGTGAGAAATATAACCATAATAATCAAAGCATAAGATTATATATATATATATATATATATATATATATATATAGGTAATCAATACAAGTTCCACTCCGTATTTCTCACCACAATTCAATTTCTTAGTCATATATATTTGCCACACATATAATGACAACACGAATATTTGTAAAGCATTTCCACATCATGCATACTCTCACAATTTCACAATCTCATAATTCACACATAAGCATCTCTTCATGCATATGTCATATATTAATGTGACTCAACAACTCAATGCAACTCATGCAATGCGGTACCGACTCTCGTTATCTTTTTTCGGTTTTTACATTAAACCGGGTCCACTCTTTTAGACCGATAACCCGTTATCTTTTTTCGGTTTTTACATTAAACCGGGTCCACTCTTCTAGACCGATAACCACAAAGGCCCGTCCTCTAAGCCTTCAAACCCACTCTTCTAGGTTTGGGACAAGCCACTAGTTTCCACGAAACTAACAGACATTGCCTCTTGACTAAATGATGCATGTACAATCAACCACAACAAATGCACTTAAGACCGACATCTTAATCTCATGCATTTACATAATTCATCTCTTCAAGAATTACACAATGATTGCACATACAACATATATCACACAATCAAGGTATTCACATCACAATACCATTTATACAATTATAAGTCATGCACACATATCCACAATGTTCTCATGCATACTCATCACATAATTGTATACCCATTAAGCATTCGCAAGTTCATTAGACAATACACATACATTCATCATTGTATTCACATGTATTTCTATTTATCATAATTAATACGCACCGCACATCAACTAGGATTCACGCCCGGAGGCTACCTACAGTACACATCATCACAATAGATCATATCTATATCATATCATAGAGGTATTAACCTATGTGAATCAATCAAACAATCACCACATGAGCAACACAACAAAAGAAAAATGCTGTCACATTCGCCTTCATTCGCCTGGCGAACCCTCGCAGCGAACCTTCGCCTGGCCTTCGCCTGGCGAACTCTCTCAGCGAACACTCGCTAGGCTTCGCCTGGCGAGACTTCCCAGCGAGCCCAAGTCAGTAGCTATTGACTTCATTCGCCACCATTCGCCAGCACCTTCGCTGGGCGAACCTTCGCTATCCAACTTCGCCTGGCGAACTCGCCAGCAAAGTCCACTGGAACTTAAACTTAATTATTCGCCAGCATTCGCTGGGCTTCGCCTGGCGAAGCTTCGCCTTCGCTCGCCTGGCGAGAGCCAGCGAACCTGCGCAGAACAGAACCACACTCTGTCCCCCCTTCACCATTCCACCATCCACCAACTCTTGAACATCCAAATCAGTACAAATAGCATCAGTACATGTTACCCGACTATTCTACGGTGTTATTACTCAGTTCCGACCGATTAAATCATCAATCTACCGATTAATCCAACATTTGCCCTAATTGGAAAGTGATGAAAACTCTACCAAAACCCCAACCCAACATACATAACATCATGCAATGATCAAATAGAAACATTTCTCACTCTTACCTCGATTAATCGGAGCTTTGATGTTGGTTCTTGATGATTTTTCCACTTTTCCTCTTCTTCTCCTCTCTTTCTCTTCTTTCTTCTTTCTTTCCTCTTTCTCTCCAAATGTTTTCTCTAATTTCCTTTCTATTCTTTCTCACTTATATATCCCTTTTATTTTCTTTCCTTCCAATTTCCTTTCAATTCTCTATTAATTCCAATTAATAAAAATTAATTCCAATATTAACATAAAATCTCACTAAATCAATTAATTACTACAATTAATTATTTAATGAAATTTGGGCTGTTACATACGATACTTAGCCTGTTTATCTCTTATCAATTTCCTCTGATGCTTGCGATGGTTGGCGTGAACTGATTGAATTGCAGAAACCGTTGCCTGTTTGGTTGGGGTGACTGACGGGTTTCTTGGGTCGAGCCATTGAGGAACCCACGGTGAAAGTCTGAATCACAAGTCCAGCTGCCGGTGTAGTAACTGTGCGTTGCTGTTACACCAGATGCAGGGAAATCTGCTAGCTGCTGTTAGGCTGTTATGAGGTCTTAGCATAAAACCAATTGAGAAGATAAATTGTATAGCATCTGTAAACTTTCATGAACTTGTAATAAAGCATGTGATGTGCAGTAGATGTAATACGATGCTTTCACATAGCAATTTATATTCACTTGTTTGAATTCTCCATGAAATTGAATACGGCGTGTTAAGTTGCATGTGATGAGATTTGGAATTGATCCTTGACTTTTATAATGACTCTTAGCATAAGTCCTCTCATGTAAAATATGAACTAACTTGCGACCCTCCTCTGTTGGAAATCGACTTCGGAATTAAATGATAATCTTCAAGCATAATGCTATGGCTCCATATACATTCTTCTTTAAAACGAACCATGACGTCAAATAGATCAAATATGGAATGACTTCAACTTGCTTGTACCACAACTCCCTTATTTCTTGAACTTAGTTTTGACTTGAATTCGTAAACACAACTTGAATTATGGGTTTTGAGATCAAATGTGAGCTTTTCTCCCTTTTAGAAACGAGGACCCACTTCTTAGAGGTACCATAGATCGGAGTTTTAAGATCAATTCAAATAAGTGTTCCCTTGGCGTCTCAGAACTTGTAGTCTCCCTTTTAAAGGCTTGAAACAAATCATCCAGGCGTGAATCTTGATTTTTAAACTCTGAGGAAGAATGCTGATCCCCTTGGAATTATTGCCTCTGCGCAAGTTGGTTAGCCATAAGAAACATACATATGAAAGTAAAATGAAAGAAACAAGAAAGGGAGTGCAGGAAGAGGTGGAGTCTTAAGGTCAAAAATTAGGGTGTGACAGTTTGTAATTTCTTTCCTGTTTAAAGTGCAATCTCATTTGTAAAACTTGTTGTTTCCGTTGATTGATATTAATGAAATGAATATGCATGTTTTGATTTAATCCATTCTTGTTCACTAATTTATTTTTACAGATGCCTAACACTTGTTTAAGCGGAATCTGGGGAGGCTGACGAAGTTTAAAGACGCGCAAGCTTCCGATTATATGCTTTTGAAATAAAACCTGCTGATGATGTACAGGCATTGTTTCAAATCCCCAAACACCGGAGATATAAGGATGATAATCCCTTGTCAACCCCTTTGAGCTTAGTTGTAGGAGTTTCTTTTTGAAAACGAAAAACCCTAAATCTTAACCACAGCGGAAAGATTGATCAGGATAGAATGCAGATTGCCCGATTACTTTATCGAACTGGGGCAAGTTGTATCAAATGATCATCACATGGGAGTCAGCCATCCAGAAGTCAGTTAATTTGAGGTAGTCGAGTCGAGATTCGGTGAATCTCTCGCAGCTAAGAAGCACTTTCCCCACAGATCAGCCAATCCGGGGAAAAATCGTTGCAGACTAGGGCATGCCACCCTAAGAGCGCAGAAGCTATTTCTTATATGTGGGGAAATTAATGTGAAGCACCTCTTCGAGGTTCAAGATGCTGAGGCAGCTCATATCAGGCCATCAGGGCTCAAGTTTTTAGGTTTCCTTTCAAGGAATATCCCCACAGAGGTTCCACGAGCTGGGGCAAGATCGGAAGCGCAGGATTTGTTCCTCTCCATGTGTTCAAGAAATTTTCAAGCAGGTTCAGATTAACTTTTGAGTGCAAGACGAATGTCGGGAAGTCATGTTACTATCCCTTGACCCTTTAACCGAAAACATTTGAGTTCAGACAGGATATTCTTTCCAGCATCAGTCGTACCTGATCCTTTGCAAATCCAATTCCCTTTGGTACGCTGGAATACTTCGTTTGTTCTCTCCATCAAAATTCCAATCATCATTGGCACATGTAAGCTATCCCAGTAGAGTCCAATCATACTTGGTACATCTGGTTATCCCCAGCGGAGCTGACTTCACCTTTCCAGCATTTATTTTGCTGGAATGTTCTGTTGTATTCAGCTTTCCCCGGCAACCCGTGCCTGCATTTGCATCTTTGCATATATCATCATATTTGCATTTCATCCTCAAATGCGTAGCATTTCCATTTCGTATGGAGCATTACGCCATATTCAAACATACGCATATGCATTCAAAGCGTAAGCCAGTTTCTGTCAGCTTTCCGTGGCCGCTTGAATCACGTTTCAATCAATGCAGGGGCATTTATCCAGCAGCTTTGTTCAGACAGCTTATCGGTTTACTCGGATTTCAGATCATCCGACGGTTATGCTTTGTCCATCAGTCTTCTGATGATGACATCCCCAAGCAGTTTTTCTTTCCGCCAGTTCCTATCGACGATGTGTTTCCCCAACAGGTTTCCTCTCGTCTACCATTAGATGATATGAGTTTTGGATATGGTTTTCTTTCGTCTATCATTAGATGATGCGAGCTTTGTGTATGGTTTCCTCTCCGTCTATCATTAGACGATGTGTGATATTTGGATATGATTTTTCTCTCGTCTATCATTAGACGATGGGAGTTTTGGGTATGGTTTTCTCTCCGTCTGTCTTCAGACGATGCGAGGTTTCAAGGCGATCTTTCAGATATGGTTTTCTTTCTGTTTATTGGTTGAGATGATATTACGAGGGGGGGTTTTCTGGCTGTCGATTCTTATTGACGTCGGGGCTCTTTGAAGAATGTTAGGATTTCCTAGTTGTCAGTTCTTATTGACGATATGGCTCTTTAAAGGTGGTTTTCTTCCTGTCAGTTCTTATTGATGATGTGGCCCCTTTGAAGATATTTTTTCCATCAATTCCTATGGACGAAAGGATTCTGAAATTTGATGGATGGTTTTGAGGTTCATTGACATGGTCTATGTTGTTCCTCTCGTCTATCATTAGACGATGCGAGATTTGGTTTTGTTGTTCCTCTCGTCTATCATTAGACGATGCGAGATTTGGATATGATTTTCCTCCTGTCTATCATTAGACGATGCGAGATTTGGATTGGTTGTTCCTCTCGTCTATCATTAGATGATATGAGTTTTGGATATGATGTTTCTCTCAGTCTATCATTGGGTGATACGAGTGTTTCTGGATTGTTTCTTTCTGTCTATCATTAGACGATGTGAACATTCGGGTTTGTTTTTCTTCCTGTCTATCATTAGACGATGTGAAGCTTCGGGATTATTTTTCTTCCTGTCTATCATTAGACGATGTGAACCTTTGGGATTATTTTTCTTCCTGTCTATCATTAGACGATGTGAACCTTCGGGATTATTTTTCTTCCTGTCTATCATTAGATGATGTGAACCTTCGGGATTGTTTTTCTTCCTGTCTATCAGTAGACGGTGTGAACCTTCAGGATTGTTTTTCTTCCTGTCTATCATTAGACGATGTGAACCTTCGGGATTATTTTTCTTCCTGTCTATCATTAGACGATGTGAACCTTCGGGATTGTTTTTCTTCCTGTCTATCATTAGACGATGTGAACCTTCGGGATTATGTTTCTTCCTGTCTATCATTAGACGATGTGAATGGATCAAGTGCATGTTGATCCGGCTTTAGACGACGTGAATAGATCAAGTGCATGTTGATATGGTTTTGGACAATGGAAAGGATTAAGTGCATGTTGATCCGGTCTGTGGGTTCAATGTCTGTAGCGTTACACAGATGATTGGCAGCAATGTCAGGTATTCTTTATCGGACGATCAGTCATCCGGTTGCCATTGCAACAGTCTGTGTTCTTTTTTTCTGGATATTTGTTCTCCAATCAGAGTATTGCAGTTTATTTCTGCGATTGGCAAATTTCCGGGTTCTTTGGTATTCAACCGTCTTTTACCTTGATTGTTTGAAAGTCGTTCGCTTTTCATCCATTCATGTCCAAGCCGTTTGAATAGGGGCAGCTGTTGCACCCCAAAATTTGCCCAACCTTTTTCTTTGGCTAGCTTGTGTTTCATTTCATTTCATTGTGTTCTAGCATATGCATTGCATAGTATTGTTCTTGTAACAGGGGGTCAGGAGGTTGTGCATAGCAAAAGGAGCCTACTCAGATGGTTGAGCCTAAGCAAGGGGTCTTACTCAAGTTTGGATGGTCATCAAGTCATCAGGAAGTGAACATTGGTCTTATGAAAGAAAGGATGGATGTATGTGGGTCAGCTCCTAACTTGGAGGCCAGTTCAAGATCATCAGGGGTTTGTAAAGTCATGATTATGGGTATAAGATGTTGAGGGAGCCCATTGAGTGCCTTGAGGGTCATTGTGGAGCTCATCCAAGTGTTTGTGCCAAATGTGAAGAACCACAGTTGAAGGTGTTGCAATTAGGGTTTTCATCTGGCTAGTTCCGAGTCAATTATGCAATTGAAGGAGATTAAAACTCAATTCAAAGTCTCTATGGTCATGGGATATTGTGTTAAGATATATTAGATACCATTTCAAGTTCAATTCATCAAGGATCAAGTGTGTGAGAAGTTACTAAATTAGGGTTCTCAGGGTAAAATCCCCTATTTAGTGCCTGACTTCAAGACCGCCTATCTCAAGATACAAGTTTCATCTCAACTTTTGACCAACATGGAACTTGTATAGCATGTTATTAGATTTAATTTGAGTACTAGAAGTCCTTGATTGGGTTTATAGAACTCAAGTTATGATCCAGACAAGTTACAGGTCATCAGAGGGATGTGATTTTGGTCAACAAAAGTCAACCAACTTCCAAGCCATTTTTGACCTAGAAGGATGTGTCTCCTCAACTTTTGACCAACATGAAAGTTGTAGGTCTTGATCCTAGCTTTCCAAATTGTACTAGAAGTCTTTCATCTGATTTGTAGAACTCAAGTTATGAGGTTTACAAGTTAGGGGTATTCTGGGAAAGCAAGATGACAGGTCATAAAATTATAGGTCCATTTCATCAACTTGCACACTTCAAATGAAGATTTTTCTAACATTAAACTTGCTCCAAATGGTGTTATTTTCCTATTCAAGCATTGAGAAGTCAAGAAATTGGCTTGGTTAGAGGTTTGGATATTTGAATTTTCATGGAAAAATGATTAAAGGGGAAAATTTGGAGTTATGTCATTTTTTATCAATTTGGTGCAAATGGATGCATTTTCTGAGTGCAAACAACATTTCAAACACTTTGGAAATTTTACATTTTTAATTTGAGGTGTTTAAATGAGTCATTGTCAAGATTTCTTCATCATGAAGTTACATAACCAATCTCCACCATTGATTGGGATTAAGGGAATAATCTCAGCTCTTCATTCTCACCACCTTGCAAGCAGTGCATTTGAAGTAATTTGGAGGCAAAACAGAGGGAAATTCGTGCAAAGCCATGAGTAAAAAAATTGAAGAATGTTGAAAATTGAATTGGATGAATTGGGCTCTGATTGGGCCAGATAATGATCAAAACTTTTTCTATATAAGTCATGATCAGATTCATATGGTTTTGGATGGCATTTGGAGGGAAGAGCAGTGAAAACAGTTGAAGAAATTGTAGCTCTCAAGTGGAATTCGAATTTGAAGTTTGAAGCAAAATCAAAGGGAACTAAGCATCCAGATATCTGTAGCATACATCCTTGAGTGAATCTACAGCGTTTGAGGCAAGAATTCAAGCTTGAAGGTGACTAAAGTAAAGCTTCTGTTAAGGTTTTTTCCATTCATGATCTCTCTTAATTTAAGCACAATTAAGTTAAATTAGACATGAGGTTAGGTTGCTGGTGATGCATAGATGGAGTTAGGGTTAAAATCATGACTATTTGAGATGATTTTCCTAGATGTGTATTTTTTGTTTTGGTTTGTGGTAGCTTGATCTGTGGATAGAAACGAAAATGGAATAGATCACAATGATCCTTGTGAGTAGACGAACAGATCTGTGTGATTTGTTTTAGGTTTGGTGAGATTTTTAATTCTGGTGATGTTGAACTCGCCGGAGAAGATGACAAGAATCTTCTCCGGCCGCCACAAGTTTTGGCTCCATGCTTGTTCAGTTCAAATGAAGACGAAAGCCAGCAGTCGTTGGATGTGGTTGAATTAGTTGACTGAGTAAGTAGATCTGACGCGTGATATTGAGTCTGAGTTTGTTTTACTTTGACTTGCTGACGTGGTGAGATGGAGAGCGTTGGATCTAATTACTTTTGTTTCCAATGGATAGGATTAAGACCTTTAGTGGTCTGCGTTTGACTAGATCCATCTGATCACGTTTGAGCTTCCATTAATGTGCTGGCGAATTCTTAACCTCATGATGTGTTTACTTGCCATTTGATCCAGCGTCTCACATTGAATTCCATGGTGGTCTAGGGTTGACTGATCACACGTGAGCTGTCAGGTTTTGGTTGTTGGATTTTCTGATGGGCCTAGGGCGCCTTTGCTAAGCGCACCCCTAGCCTGGGCCCAACTTGTTTTTGTACTTGATTTTGTTGCTGTTTGCACCACATATTTTTTCATTTCTATTTTATTTCTTTTGCTTTTTATTTTATTTTCTGTTTTTAATTTTAATTAATTAAAATAGTTCCAACACTCAAAAAATTCACCAAAAATATTTTTAATCAACTTTGAGATGTCTACTTTTTTTTGATATTTTTATTTTATTTTTTCCATTTTATTTTCAATTTAAAAATGAATTGAGTATTGGAATAGTTTTAATTGGTTTGAATTGTAATATGTCTTGTGTTTGCACTTATTTCTCTCATTCCTTTTTGATCCAATGACTAAAAATTGATCCTCATCTCAATGATGAGTTGATCAATTTTTGAGGACCATTTTTCCCCTGGTTGTTGACTTTTGGGTTGACTTTTATGGCTTTTCTTTTTGTACTTGTTTCTTCCATTTCAAAGTGGTACATCTAAATGATTTGATTCTTTTGATGGTGCTTTGAAAGGACATTTGTCTTGATTTCTTGGCCTCTGTTTGCAAACTTGTGTAGCTTCTTTGTGCATTTTATTTGTTATTTTTTGAGCCTTTTTCCTATTTTTGAAGTGACTTACAAGTTAGGTCATCTCATAGGACAGCTCACACAAGTGCTTGACCTAGTTTGGATTGGAAATGACCTTTGTGGATCCAATAAGCTCTCAACTCTTCTTGTTTCACATTTTAGACATGTTGAGCTTGTTATAGGTTCATTTTTAGGTCAAAATAATGTTCATAACTTGTTGTTTGATGCCTTTCTTTTTGTGCTTTCAACTTGAACTCTTATGTGATACATGCTTGCTTCCTTCATGTTATTGCTTGCATTTCTTTTTATCTTTCTTTGATATTGATTGTGGGCTCTCTCCTCTTCATCTTCCTTCTGTCCAATGACCTTGGAGTGTCATTTCAGGTGGCTTGGTCCCTCCTTTGGAGGTATTTGAAGCATACCTAGAATGATGAATCCTTGAGGACACTTTTGGTGTTTCTTCTTGTTTGATAAGTGATGCTTATGGTTGAGTACCTATTATGGGGTCCTTGCTGCCCTCATTTGGTCTCCCATCCTCACTTCGTTTTAATGTTTGATTTACCTTTCATTGGTTTTGATTTTATTGGTGTGGTTGATGTTGCTTGACTTAGGTCATTTCATCCCACTTTTTGGTGCATCTTTGTGTGGTTTGCTTGTGTTTCTTTAATGTTCTTCTTGTGCACTCTTTCTTCTTCTCTTTTCTTGCATTTCCATATGCATGCTTGGTTGAGATGAGCTTGTGGTGGCTACTTCCCCACACAATTTTCCTCCCACTATCATTCTATGTGTTGCATTTAGTTTGCATTCTCATTTGCATATGCATTTCTTATTCCTCTTCTTCTTCTATTGCTTTTCTTTGACATGTTCCCTATAAGTCCTCTAACCTCTTGAGGTTATGATAGACATTAGGTGCCTAACTATGCATGATAACATTAGGTAGTTCCCTTTTGAATCCCAACTTTAGATTCACTTTGCATGATAACTTTTAGGATTGATTAGTCTCCCATTAGTTTTCCTTCTTCTCTTCTCATCTTCAAACATTCATAAAACACTTAATAAAGAATGACAAGTGTAGCACGCTATGAGCCTTAAGCTACTTGAGAAATGGTAATTGAGGGGCCTCCTCTCAAGGACCTAGAGTGTTTAGTGTACACCCTTTGGGTGATATACGACGCATTCGCTCTTAGGTCATAGTCTCTAGTGCGACATGAGTTGCAAATCAAATTCAAAACACTTCTTCTCTAAAAAACACAAAAACAATTCAAACCTTTTTCACCCTTTGGGGTTCTTAATCAAGGAAAATATTTTCATAAACAAGAGTGTCGTTAACTCTTAGTTCTACTGCAAACGGTAACGCCTAAGTCTCTAATGGTCGAGCTGCATACACCAACTGCTAGAACTATTTGTTAACCCTACTCGGGCCTAAAAAACTGTTGAACCAACCTGTGGTCCTTTGAGCCCAAACTACGTTTGCTCTGATCTTTCGTACCAGAAGAAAGTACGTAGGCATAAGACGCGACGTCTTAGCGAGCAACCTTCCCCCTTTCTTTAGCCGTAGTTAGGCAAACTACGTTGACTCTGACTTTTCCATTGCACGAGGGAGTACGTAGGCACAGAGCGGCGATGCTCTGCCAAGTCAGTTTCTCTTTTCTTTTCCTTTTGTTCTTAAGCCTTTAGCTATATAGTATCAACACACCCTTTTAGATAGACAACAATGCATGGATCCCGCCGAGTACGACGGACGTGAGGGGTGCTAATACCTTCCCGTTGCGTAACCGACTCCCGAATCCAGACATGGTTGCGATGACCTTGTCTTTCCCTTTTTCTTTAGGTTTTTGTGATCGTTCTCTTTCCCTCTCTTTGGGATAAATAATGAAAGTGGCGACTCTTCTATTTTTTCCGCCGGTTGTTTTTCGCAGTTGCGACACATGGTTATATGGTGATTAATTATGTATTATTGGGGTGATGATAAATTGTTCAGAATGGGGGACTATTTGTGTGTTTGTGTGCATCATTGTTATGATTGTTGTATAGTTGTTCAGAAGGGGGAATTACTATTGTGTATCAATGCATGTTGTTTATGGTCAGAAGGGAGATTGTAAGCATTGTTATTCTTCTTGCATTGATTTTTATGGACATGCATCATTTTGTTATGTCGTTAAAAGAGGCACGTTCACTAGTTCAGAAGGGTGGCTATTGGCTTGTCCCAAGCTTAGAAGGGGGCTTGGAGCTCAGAGGGGAGGGGGCTCATGCTTTCAGAAGGGGGGACTCAGTTTTTGAGAGAACCAAATATTGAGTTGGGACCACATGCACAATATCACGTTGCGTCGTGAATCACATTATATATATTTGCATATTGTTATGAATGGGTGTGAGATTGTGATGATGTCAGTTGTGTATTGAATGTATGATATGTCGTGTATTTTGCTACCTTAGTATTCTTTATGTCGTTTATATCAAAGTTATTTCTCACCCATTTTACTCTATGTTGTCCACCATGGACATCTTGTAAATAAACAAGAGTAAAGTTGTTGTTGTGTGTGGTATATGGCTTGTTGGAACTATTTGCTTTATTTATCTATATCAAAATATAGTGGTTCTAGTGCACTGATCTTGTAACATCGGAAATAAGGTGTTTTGCTATGTTTTGTGTCGATAATGAATTATGTGATTTAAAGTCTAATACTTTTGTTATGAACTTAATTTTGTTGTTATGATATGATATTCTGCTGCGTGTTTGTCAAGTATATTTATGAATTTTGAATAGTGGTCGTTGGTGACACTTTAAATTGTCGATTAAATTTTTTTTATATAAATTTTTGAATTTAGGGTATTACACCGATGAAAAATGATTTTTGACAAAAGTGAAAATATTTTTTTTTCATCAAGAAACTATGTCACATTGTGCCAGGACATCCTCATGTCCCATGTGTTGTTTCAATATTAATAATATCAAATGCATGTTTTTATAACATCATAATTATTATTCATTATTTTTAAAAGAATAATTAATGATAATTAGGATATGTTACAATTATTTATAGCATGGTAAATGATTATAATTTTAGTTTCTTTTCTTTTAATTTTGTTTTGGAGAAGCATATTAAGGTTTTTTTTTATTGATTTGAGAGAAGAGATTTTTTTCATATGTGCGCGAGTATGTATGTGCATGTATGCACGCATATTATTTTTTTAATCTAATTTAATTAAAAGAAGTTAAATAAAATTTAAATGTTTTTAAACAATAGTTAAGACAATTCATATGTTAGATTAGAATAAAGAGTTATTTGTTCTCGAAAATGTGTTGAAAAAAAAATTTGCTTAAATAACTGAGTCTTGGATAATTAGACAATATTGATTAAGAAAAAAAAATGATTCTCAATCCACTAAAAAATATTCCTACAATATATTTCGAATGTATTTCTATAAATTTTCTGATATAAATAATCTTCACAACAAATACTCCAAACAAAATTGTGTGATTAATATTTGACAAGGAATAGAGGTAATTTTATTTTATATGTTGTTTTCTAACAATGAAAGTATGATCTTTCATGATAAAAATATGACATTTTACTTCAGCTCAAAGCACATTGAGGTGAGATATCAGTTAATACGAAATATGTTAAAATTTGAAAAGATTCATATAAATAGTCGTTTTAATACAGTGACAAAGATTTTATATGCGGCAGATATTGGAGGGGGAAAAAATGTGTCACTCCTAAATGGGGCACACCAAAAAATAAAATAAAATGAAGTAATGAAATAAATGGGTCTGGTCCTTTATTGCCCATGTGTGCACTTGAGACAACAGAAGGATATGAACCCCTAGTTTCAATATAACATTATACTAATAAAGAACCATTAGCCATATTCAATTTCTTTTAACAATCTAACCTCATATTTGTTTCCAATATGAGCTTTAGCTCTTTGCAATGGTTCTTTAAAGACATAAGTAACAAACAATATTATGATGTGCAAATAAAATAATAGGCTTAAAAACAACATAATTAATTTTCAACTTAATAGATCATTATATTGATCTACACAATAACAACTACTCCAAATACACTTCTGATATTTAGGAGGGATACAATAATCATATGGACAATCATTGTCGATAAGGCAAGAACGAAACTCTGCAGTGTAAAACAAAAATAAAACAAAGTTAGTGAAAGAGAATGAATGATTGTCAATGTAAAATCAAAATTTTGTATAAGATATGAAGAAAAAGGTCTTACTAGTGTTAGTTGCAACAAAACATAGGGAGAAAAACAAAATAATTGCATAAGCAAATTTTGTAGTTTGAGCCATATGCTTCTTCATTTGCATCTAACAAATAAAAAATAATTGTCATTTCATTAAAAATAAAAAGTTGTGTTTCTTACTTTAATTGAACAGTTATTAGTATTTATAGAGTTGCTAAAGTTCCAAAAATTATGTTTATTTTGAAATGTCTCTTACGTATATTGATGTTGTGTTTGTCGCTTTAATTCATTCAATTGAATAGTACATACTTAATATGTCATATAAATATTTTTATCAGCCTCTTGTTAGTATTTTTATATGTTTTTAACTTTTCATGTTTTCATGATAAACAATGACAAAATCTCTAAAGAACATAATAATTAACTAGGTTGGAAATGCGTCACGCCGATCTACACAAATCTATAACCTAATTTATTTAAGAATATATTAGATTTGACCTATTTAATAAAAATGTTAGGTTTTAAACTTTTTTTAAAAGCTTGTTTAATTAAATAGTCAGAATTAAACTATTAAAAAAGTATATATATATATATATATATATATATATATATATATATATATATATATATATATATAAGAAAATAGATTAAATAGTACATAAATGGTATTGTTGTCTAAATAATAAAAAATAGATAAAATGAGCTATTTGAGAGTCTTAACGTTAAACAGATTTTTATGTCAGACCAGATTTTTAAAAAGGACAGACAGACTAAAATTAAAAGTTTATACTAGGTCATAAGTCAAACTCAAATTTTAAAAATATATAGTAGGTTATCCTCAAACATTCTAAAGTCTGACCCATTTTCACCCCTAGTAATAATGTTGAGTAATTGCAACGTTAGATGTAAGAAAAATAATCAATGAGATACCGAATAATTTTATCATAATTCAAATATATATATATATATATATATATATATATATATATATATATATATATATATATATATATATATATATATATATATATATATATATATATATATATATATATATATATATATATATATATATATATATATATATATATATATATATATATATATGAGTGGGGATCAACTTAATCCATGAGTAAATTTATTTAACTTACTCCACATCGTAGCCTTTAAATTGAATCTAATCTAGTGGTTAAATTAACATTTTTACTTATAATCATTCGATAAAATTTAATTTAAAGGCTATGATTGTGGAGTAAGTTATAACTCTTAAAGTAGTTGATCCCCACTCATATATATATATATATATATATATATATATATATATATATATATATATAGATAGATATAGAGAGAGAGAGAGAGAGAGAGAGAGAGAGAGAGAGAGAGAGAGAGAGAGAGAGAGAGAGAGAGAGAGAGAGAGAGAGAGAGAGAGAGAGAGAGAGAGAGAGAGAGAGAGAGAGATACAAATTTTCATAAGGGTAATGTTAACTTGTGCCCTTAAGGCACAAGTTAAGAGATAAATATAGTAAAAATTCTTGAAAATTGTGTGTTGAATTTAAAACAAATTTATAATTAATAGTTTTATTGCTTTTTTCATTACTAATTTTTTACTTGTGGATTTTTTAGCATGTACTCCATAGGCACAAGTTAGCATTATCTTTTTCAGAATATAGAAACTATTTATTAAAACTTAGTTTGAAATAATTTTGTTTTATATTTTGAAAATCTTTTTTAAAAACTAAACTATTTCAGAAACCAAAACCATTGGTGGTTGGTATTGATTGAAGTGGTGAGGATGATAATATAGGTTGTGTTGGTCATATTGACGATCTATAATGGATGTAGTAGTAATCAAAGTTTTCAAAGTAGTTGTCAACGGTGGTGTCTTTCAGTTTTCAAAGTAGTTGTCAACGGTGGTGTCTTTCAGTAGAAGATTAACTAGATGGTCTCAGGTGCCTTCACGATAAGGATTGGTCCCACATATAACTCTATGTATTTGAAAGGAAATGACTCAATATTACAATGAAAGAACTCACCAATTGAATCTGAAGAAAAGAAAACAAGATCCACATCAGACTTCCCTTAACAAATTAAACCTTAGTGTAGCACCCCAAAATTTGCTCTTTCGTTTTAACCTTTACTAGCTTATGTTTCTTTGCATTTTGCATTTCTGCATATCATAGCATTTGTTCTTGAGGCATGGGATCAAGGTGTTTCTATGCCTCAGGGTTCCCTTTTAGTGCAAGAGTTTAAACAGCGAGCATCAGAGGCTCCGACATTTATTTTACCCAGCGATCGAGCGACCAGTTTTTCTTTTCAGCAGGTTATCTTTGGCTCAGGAGACAATACACATGTTATCTCAAGCGTTCTCACAATTATGATATTCAAGAGCAAGTTTCAGAGGCTTAACAGAGCTTATACCAGTTGGCAACGGGCAGTTGTACAAGATTCTCTCTATTTGACGCCAAAATTGGCATTTTTTGGATAGGGTAACCGGTTACTGCATATAGGGTAACCGGTTACTTCACTTGATCATATTTGAAAGGATCTAGAATTGTTTCAATTTTCACCATTTCTCTCCAAATTTCAAACACTCCATTCCTAATTCCACTCCTAATTTCCATCCCAAATGCTAATCCGCATTCCAAACCACATTTTGATTCCAAACCTAGAGCTTATTTAAGTGAATTTGCTCCAAACCTCACACAAATAACCCTTCATTTTCATATTTCACTCTCACTCTTGAGAATTTGCTCTCAATTTTCCCTCCACTTTTTCACTCCCAAAACCTCCATTAAAGCTCTTTCACTTGAGTTCTTTGATTCTTCATTGGAATCATAAAATTCTAGAGTTAAACCTCCATCATTCATCTCCATTATCTTCAATTCACCACTCAATTTTCCTTTCAATTGGGATCTGAATTTGGAAGCTAGATTGGAAGTGCTTTTTGGATCATTTTTACTTGATTTTACTTGATCTTCATTTCTATAACAAGGAAGCTCTTGGATCTTGAAGAATCTCTGGGATTCTTGCTTGGATCTTCTAATTTTAAGTGAATCAACACTCACCAAAGTAAATCTCCGCTTTGAAGGTTGGCAATTCTAGATCTAATTCTGTTTTGAGCTTATTTGAATAATCACAATGTAGACACATGACTTTTGTTGCTTTTTGATCCATTTTGATGATTTGGATCTTGGTGATTTGTGATTTCAGTGTTTGGTTATGTTTACATGATGCTTGGTCACTGTTTCTTGATGTTAATTTCATGCTTGATTGATATCATGTTCATATGGATGATTGGAGAAGTTGTCTGGTGCTGAAAACTGATTTTAAAAACTGATTTTCTGCTTCTGGTTCAGTGGTAACTGGTTACCTTATATAGGGTAACCAGTTTCTCAGTGCAAATTTCACGTTTTCAGCTTTTTTTCAATAGAGTAATCGGTTACCCTATATTGAGTAACCGGTTACCGCTGGGCTAGAATGTGATTTTCTTGCATTTTCTTGCTTGTTTGGTAACCTTTCCACATGTAAACTCCATGGATTGATGTGATACATTTATGTGGATTGTTTTTGACATATTTCATCATTCTTGAATGTTCGATCTCAATTCTTCGACGCGCAATTTTTACTTTCCGTTTTGAGCGCTTAACATGTTAATGTTATTTGCTTGATGAATGATTCTTGTATGATGCATTGTTGATTGATTATGTTTGATTGGTGAAGCATGTTCATACTTGTGTGATGTCTATCCATGATTGTTGTTTGCACTTGATTAATTGCATTCAAACTTGCTTGCTCCATACTTTCCAAAGCTATATGCTTTGAACTCGCATGATGTCTTTGCTTTACTTGCTTACTGCCTGACTTTTCACACCTGTTTTTGTGCTGAAACATGTGTTGTTATATGTTCTCTTGCTTGTGTGCTAGATTTTATTGATGTCTTATGCAAGAGGCGTTGTTGTAGCTGTTGTTTTTGCCTTGCTTCTTGTTTTTTTTGCTTTCCCTTTGCATGTTCCCTTAGGACTCTTATTCCAATTTAATTTCCAATTAAATTTGGAGTAAGGTAGACATTTGGAGTTTAATCCATGCATGATAACATATAGGATAGTCTCTTTTAACCTTAACCTTAGGTCCATCTCTTGCATGCTAACATTAGGATAAAATCTCCTTTTGCATCCCGAATTTAGGACCACTTTGCATGACAACATTAGGTCCGAGTTTCACTTAGACCTCTCGTGCGTCTTTCTTCTCATCTCAAAACACATTCTAAGTCATCTAATAAATACGATGAACATTGTGCGCCACGAGCCTTAAGCACATGGGAAGTGATGAGTGAGGGGTTTCTCCTCACTTGTCTAGAGTTTTTAGTGTATGCCCTTCGGGTGATATGCGACACATTCGTTCCTATGTCATAGTCTTTAGTGCAATGTGAATCTCAAGCAAACTAATTCACTTCACTAAAACTCACACACAAAACTCAAACCTTTTATACTTCGGGGTCGTTGTTTCAAAAATCATTTTCAGAAAAGAGTGTGTTACTTATCCGTTCTATCACAAACAGACATCGACCCTAACTGCTGGAATGGTAACTTAACATCACTCGTAAAAAACACTTAACCTACTGTCGCTACTCAAAAAAATGCAACGGCGAAGAGGCGAGAACGAAAATACAGAAGAGTCGCCATTGAACTTTATTTATCCCATGAGGAGAAAGGAAAACATTGAGAAAACCCTAAGAAAGGAACGGATAAGATGGTCTCGCAACCAAGAGAAAGGGTTCGGAAGCCAGTTATGCGAAGGGAAGGTATTAGCACCCCTCGCATCTATCGTACTCGTTGGGAACTATTTGTTTGTCTATGTATGAAGATATCTGCTAAAGGTTATTGCTATATAAGTGTGTTCCAATGGGTAAAGAGAAGGGCTAGAAACGGGGAAAAGAGAGATGAAGGGGAAGAAAAGACTCTGTAGAACCTCGCGGTCCTATGCCTACGTATTCTCATCAGATATAAGAAAGTCAGAGTCAACATAGTTCGGGGAACTATGGGTGATGGGGGGAAGGTTAATCGCTAAGACATCACCATCTTGTGCCTACGTATCCTCATCTGATATGATAAATCAGAGCAAACGTAGTTCGGGGAACTATGGGAAAATGGGGGAAGGTTGCTCACCAAGACATCGTCGTCTTGTGCCTATGTATCATCATCTGGTATGAGAAATCAGAGCAAACGTAGTTCGGGTAACTACGGGAAAAGGTCTCGATCGCATTGGGGCGAGAGAAAAAGTTTGAATAACAGGTTGGTCTCGATTGCACTGGGGCAAGAGAAAGGGGAAGTTAGTTATTAGTGTGCTCATCAAGGATAGATATCCTCGTGCCTACGTATTCTCATTAGGGAATGAGGAATCAGAGCAGCCATAGTTCGGCCAACTACGGGTGAAAGGTGGAAAAGTGCGCTCACCAAGAAATCATCGTCTTGTGCCTACATATCCTTATCTGGTATGAGAAATCAGAGAAAACGTAGTTCGGGGTACAATTTACTTGTATTTTTGGTGGATGATGCTAACATACACATTCTAGCAGTTAGGTGTATTGCATACTCGCTTGTGGAGTCTTAGGAATTACCTGTTTGCGGTAGAACGGACGTAACATACCCTTTTTGAAAAGAGAGTTTCGCCATCGAGGCAAGATGTCACATTTGATTTGTGAGGCTATTTTTAAGAGTGAAATAGATCCTCGGATAGTAACCCATTGCGGGAAGTACCCAATTCTTTATCTCAAAAGAATTATTGTGAAACGGTATGGTGAATACAGTCACGTCTTCATATTGAAAGACGAGTATCGAGGCCACACACCCTACAGTGAGTATCCCGACACTCGGAGAGGAAGATGTTTGCACTCAATCCTCTATCTTTAGTTCAATACAAAGAGAACATCATTCTCTTATTAAAGATGTTTTGATCTTGAATGGTAAGTGTTTTACGACAGTGAACCCTAAAGGTAGTGTCAAGCATTCGGGATAGGAGAAGGCCTACGCCTAACCACTCCACAACCATTCAAATTTTATTAGAAAAAGAGATTGAAAATGAACTTGGTACGAGGCCAAGGTTTTTAGGAAAAAAATTGTAAAGAAAACAGGTGGTGAACGACAAGAAAACACGAAGCATCGCAATCACAAATAATATCAAATATTAAACCTAAATTAATATTTACGGAAAAATATGCACAAGTATCGTCAAAGGAATATTAACAAGCATACTCGAGAATTAATTAAAACTAAAACCAGAATTAAGAAAAGAATTAGTCAAAATTAAATCAAAGCATAAACCTATGTTAATTCAAAAATAAATTCTAGTCTAATCCTGAGCAAAAATCTAATCCTAAAACTAAATTATACTAATATTAACTAAAATCTAATCTAACTCTAAACTAAATATAAGACCAAATTAGTTATAATCTAATTAAATCCTCATTCTAAGATTGATTGAAATCTAAATTCTAAAATTATCCACTAACTAAAATTAAAACTAATTAATCTAAATTGATAATTTAAATTTAAAATAAAATTTATACAAACCAAAAACAATTAGAAAAAAACACAAAAAAAAGAAAATTAACTTAATGAAATGGAAAAGAGGGGGTGACAGAAAGGAAATCACATGAGGCTGACTTCCGCAAGTCAACAAGAAGAATTGAGCCCTTCGAACTACTATATGCCACTGTATTACGATGTGTCGGGTGAAATTTTGTTGATATTATCACCTCAATAAGATCTGTTATATTCACAGGTTTTGCATCAACAACATTAAAACTTGATTGCTAATTTCCAGGTTCCAAAGATTTATTCGCAAATCATCGGCGGATATGAGAGTTTCTACATCGATATTATTTGAAATAGAACTGATGTGATAATCATGAGCATGTGCGTATACTCTATGACATCGAGCCAACAGACTAGTCTCATGGCTAGCTACTACCGAGGGTAATCTTAGTGACTGTAAGCCTCCTGGTGGAAATGAGAAATCGTTGCTTAGACAACTAAATGTTTTATCTGAAGATCTTCCATTTCCAATATGTGCTTTTAAGGATCAATATTCATGTCAGAAATTATGTCCACTTCCTCTCCAGCCGCACATTCGCCGAAAACCTGCGAGAATTTCCGCTCCTTCAGGTGCCAAAGGAATCATGGCTCTCGTCAAGTTCTGAGGCTTCCACCTTGGGTAGACATGCCAATAACACAGAGAGCTAACTCCTGGCCAATGTTGCTCCGTTGGAGTCCCCAAGAGCTTGGATATGTTAAGAAGCTGTTGATATTCAGAATTCCTCGGAAACAAAACTTGTCTCGTCATCATTTCAACAAGGATGCATCCAACAGACTAGATATCAGCTCCAGTAAGTAGTAGATCCAAGCAAAAACCTTAGGAGCTCTATACCAAAGAATAACAACCTCATGCGTATAACTCTTAAGCGGAAAAGTAACAGCCCTCCCGAGACCGAGATAAGTAATCTTCAAAATCCCTTTCTGTTGATCAAGCAGCACATTCTGCGGCTTCAAATCACGGTGAAGAACACCATGACTATGACGATGAGCAACCCCTTTACAAAGGTGAAAAAGAAAAATTTGAATAAACAAAACTCGGCAACGTCTTAGGGTTCGCTCCAGATTTGGGGGATTTTGTTGACGTGTTCGACGTTGAGGAGACGGATGATGTAGATAGATTGAGAGAGCATTCTAAGGAGAGGAACTTCACGGAGGTCGGTGGTAAAAGCTTGAGCTGCTGAGCCATTGAGGAACCGAAGAAGTAGTGATTTAAGGAGAATTGTGTGTGTGGGGATTTTGTGCTTTGCAGGAAAAAAATGGATGATAATGATTGTAACTTTTCAAGTTATGAGTGAGAGATCAGAGATTGTGGGGGGCAGCCAGGGTTTTCCTCCATCTGTCTCTTCCCCTCTTTTTTTTAGGTTAAAGACCCTTTTTTTCTTTTTATCCTTTTGACATGGGCTTAGACAAAAAAGATGTGGGCCTTTTGATTATTAGAAAACAAAATCAGAAATTGGATAAAATAAAAACATGAATATTGGTTTTTTTTGGAATTTTTGTAAGAGAAAATGGATAATAATAAAAGGTTATTGAATATGGACAATTGGATAATTTGAAAATTGGATTTTATTTTTGTAGATGAATTGAATTGAAAAAGGAATGGCAAATGGATAGATAACTATTCTAAATGGGTTTAGAAATTGTACATTGGATATGGTTTGAAATATGGTCAAGCAAAATGGGTTCCGAATAAAAAAGATGTCACACCCCAAATTTTACCCTTAGATTATTAGATTCTTTTCGCATCTCCTCTCATTCTGCATCACATTTTAACTGACCGCTAACCAGTTTGTCCAGCCTGCTAGTTTTATTTGCAGGAAAATCACGCTGTGTACGATTTAATCTATGAAGGGAAAAAGGAACTTGTTTGAACTCAGCAGTTACGTCAGATTTAAATCGTGCAAGATGATTAATTTTCGAATTCAGGGTTTGGAACGTCAAAGCTTAATCAGATAATTTTAATTGGATGAATTTAATCAGACGAATTTATTTAGATGAGTTTCATCAGAGGAATTTAGTCGTTTGAATTTAATCGGATGATTTTGATCGGTGGAACGTGATAGAGCGAATTTAGTTTCTTGAGTGTAAGCGGGTGAATTTACGTGGAGAAATTTGATCAGGAATTAAATTCAGTTTAGTAAGAAAAATGGAATTTATTTATTTAAATTCTATGTTTTTTTTATTACAATGTGCAAAGACAATTACAATTTCAAATTAATTTCTAATCATTTTCCTAAAATGCCTAATTGTCTCCGCATCCAATTCTTCAACTTTCGACTTTTCAGACCCGACAATAATCTGTCCAGTTTGTTTCCAAGAGAGAGAAAAATTGATTTTTTTGAAAAAAGTGCTTTTTGAAAAAGTGTTTATGTGGGAAAAGTGATTTTTCTTGGTTTTAGCCAAACAAGACTTAAGACATCCAAAATCCATAAAACCAAAGTGGATATCCAGGTCCATCAAGGAAAAATGGATATCCAAGTTCAGAAATAACTTTCTCAAAATCCTTGCAACCAAACGGGGTCAAAGCTAGTAGAAACAACTTTCCCAAATTTTTAGCAAAACAAGGTCAAAGAAATCAACAAACCAGCCATGAAAATTGCAACAACCAGCATGCCCAGGCCCAAGCAAACAAGTAATATATAAACAGCAGTCTCACCATCAGTTCATCATAAAAAAGGAAATACATAAGGGGGGAGAAAAAGGGAAGTTCAATCAGCAGAAAAATAAGGAAAAAGAGGCGAAAAAGAACCAACTCAAATCGCTTCAAACCTTGCGAAAAAGGTGAACAATTTTGATACTAACAGGTTTTTTTTCCGTTTACTTTGTGTTTTCAGAACCCTACCGGGAAGAGCAAGAATGGTGGGAGGAATGAACGAAAAGTTTCAAAAGAACAACAATGGAGAAGTTGTGTCGCCCCCTCCCCCATTTTTATTTCAATTGCTTTATATTCTTTTTTCTTTTTCTTTATTTCATTGTTGTATTATAATTATTAATATTATTTTATATTTTTATAGTTTAAAGAAATTAGATTCATTAAAATCATTCATTCATTTTTATTTTAACTTTATATTTTGGTTTAATTAGGTTGATAAAACCTTTCATAAAGTTAAAACATTTTTTTATTATTTTTATTTTACAATTTAGTTTAATTAGGTTAAATTAAAATATTTCTTAAGTTAAAACCTTTTTTTTTTAAATTAAAACCTTTTTTAAATTAAAACTCCTTTTTTGAAGATGAAAGCCTTTGTTTTAAAAAAAAAATCAAAACTCTTTGTTAAAATTAAAACCCTTTTTTTAAAACCTTTTCTTAAAGTTAACTAGAAACCTTTTTTTTAAAAGTTGATTAGAACATTTCTTTAAAATTCAACATTCCTCAATTGAAAAAACCTTTTTTGAAAAAAATAAGATTTTTATTAATCCATTAAAATTAGGCAAAATTAAAAATTAACATTTTAAATTCAAACTCTTTTTTTGTAAATTCCTCATTTAGTTTAAATCCCTTTCCTAAAATCGTCTAACGTTGCGGTTTCAGTTTCACATTGAACCTTGCCGGTTATTCTCGTATAATTTTGATGTCGTTCCATTCATTGCTTTCTCAGTTGTACTGTTATACTTCATTTTTCATATTTCATTTTATGATTATAATTTACGCGAGGATATTGTCGCTTTGCAATTCCCTTACTTTTCGCATTTTATTTTCTTTGGGTTGTAATTTATGCGAGGATATCGTTGTTGTGCAATTCTTTTTCTGTTTTCGTACCTTTCCCGTATTTTCATACTGCCGTTTAATTGTATTTTCATTATTTTATTTACCGTTAACTCCCTTCCGAAGGAATAGGTATAGCCGTTTGACCGCCGCGTCAATAGTCTTTTACTTTTGACTTTTTCACCGCTCAAACCTTAATTGCATAGGCGTCTCCGCCCGGACCGAATTACCCTTTACCCTAGCATTAGGTTAAGGAGTCGCCGCACTCCATTTTAGGTTTACCGCCGTGGAATACCTAGTTTTATCCTTTTTAATTCAACTCTTTACAACGTAGAGATTGGAGTCGCCGCACTCCACGTAAGCGCTTCCTTAAGAACGCTTATTCCCCATTGAAACCTTGACCACAGTCAAGAAGTTTCTAACCTCCCTTTCGAGGGGAACTACGATTACTCTGATTCCATCCCCTACCTCGGATACGTAGGCACAAGATGCGAATCTTGGCGAGTAAACTTCGAACTAACCCTTAGGTCTCTCTTTCACCTTTAACCCTTAGCATATACCCTAAAGCAGATAATCAAGCAAAATAGTAAACTTTAAACAAGAGGTTCCTGTAAAGTACTACAGAAGTTTAAGGTGCTAATACCTTCCCTAGGCTTAACCAACCCCTTACCTAGATCTCTCCCCGCATTGTTTACAATACAAAAAGTAGGATTTTTCCTTTCTTTGACCTTTCCTTTGGATAAATCAAAGACTGGTTGTGAATTAAAGATTTGCGATTCAAATTAATTAATAATTTGATATCCTATTCTCATCGCAGTAGAAAATGGCGACTTCACTAGGGATAGTCCTAACTTTTAAGGGTTACCCCTACCTTGTTTATTATTTTTACTATTTGCTTCATTATTTGCTTGTTTGTATATATATCTTGTACCTTGCTTGGGGTATCCTTGTTGTGAGATAAGTCCTACACCCGGACTTGAGTGACATTATTATAGGTTGGTGATATATTCGACGAGGCTTATAGGGAGGCGAATCCTGACCAAACTGACTTGAGAATCACCGCTCAGTTGAGGCCCTCTTGAAAATTAGTACTGTTGAATGAGTATTCGTGAAAACATTCACTATTTTCAATTGGAGCCTGTGATACTGAGGACCGTAGTTACCTTTAACGCCATTTTGGCCTTATCTAGGACGTAGTGCGAGGACTATGAAGGAGTATTACCAAAATAGTTGCTACGCGATACTACACTCAAAAGAGGTTCTCTTGAGAATATTATTAACCACCGAGTCAGTCGGGAAATTGATAATATCCGAAAGATAGACTGATGACTTTGGGAACTTCTTTAGAACCCTTGTTCTGCAGGTACAACTAACCTATAGTACATACCTTTTTGGGAAGGGTAGACCTTGGTTCCACTCATTGTTCCTCTAACCTAGGACTTTTTTGTGTATGTGTGCACTGCACCAATAAAGCATCACATTGCATTAGATTTCATGGAATTCAAACTTTATTTGTGAACATTGAAGGATACCATGGATTACAGTAGAAAAATACTTTGAAATATTCTTTTAAGAGTCTTAAATTGGATGACCTAAGGAAGTTAAGAGCTTTGGTTCAAGATCAAGAGGGATTCAGAAACAAGTATGGAAGGCTGTTATCCTTGTTGAAATTTCAAGTGGACGAAGGACCCTAAAAGAGTAAGACATTGCTAGACCCTTATGTTTAAGGTTATCCGGCATCAAGGGCATTATGATCACTAAAGGTAGAACTTATGGGTTACCGTGCGCATGACGGGACATTAATCACCAACACTTGTGGAGACTTTTCCAGCATACCCTTGCTTGGTTTTAATGGAGGATTTATTTTCCTCCAACCCTCAATCTATCTTTTGAAGACAGGCTCATCCTCGAAAAGGCCCAGATAGAAGAGCAGAGCAAGAAGCAGAACATGAAGCTTCGTTAGGGTCTTATTAGATTTTATTTAGCTATTATGTCAAGATTCTCTTTTAAGAATATTCACCTGTAATCCATTTTCAAAAATAATAAATAAAGCTTTTGTTGGTATTCTGTGATGTTCGTAACTATTTGAATTCTATGAAATCTTTTATCCGCGTTCTGCATTGTAGCATCATGTTTTTCATATCATATGTCTCTCCGGCAAATCATGTCCAGTTGTCTTTATCTTCCAGTGTCTCTTTGAGTCATCAAGCTGATTCCTCGACACAGATATCAGACTAAAGCTAACTATAGACTCCAGATGTCAGAACAAGAGACATATAATGCGGAAATCCAAACGGAGATCGATGAGTTGAAATCAGGCATGACCAAGCTCACCGAGATGCTTCAAGTACTGATTTCCAGAGGAGAGCCACCTCAGAGGACCGTCATTCAGAAAGTTTCAAGTGCTAATCCACCTCCTGTTCAATTGCCACCATCTACTTGGCCAGAGTTTGGTTTACCTCCTAACTACTCTCCACCTCTTGCATCTACTGCTATGATTGGTCAGACTGGCAGACCAGTTTTTCAAGCTCACGTCCTTGCCGAGCCCAGACCTGTGGTCCACACTGTTAACTAGACTGTCCAAGCTCCCTTTGAGAATCCTCTCTATGATTACAATGCTACCAGTGCATCTAAAGTGAAGCTTCGGCCTGACCCCAACGGATTATTTTCCTAAACGCCAGTGTTTCGGACAGGACGACTCATCTTTGTACTGATTTAGTCACTAGGCCTTTTGTTTCTTGCTGTTTGTACTTTCCTTATTTTTATATTAGTTGTTTGCCTTCAAATTATGTTTGTACTTTTATATTAATGAAACAAGCATTACGACTTTTGATTCAATTCATTTTGTCTATTTGGTTGCATCTTTATGCTTTATCTTTTAAAATATGCACTTTTGTTCAAGTTTTTGATATGCAAAGATTGGAGGGAGGATGAAGAAAATGTTATACCCATAACTACTGTCAGTATGCTTTCAATCAAATTTGTTGACGATGTAAGGCATTGTTTCAATCCCCAAACACTGAGAAATAAGGAAGTTATTCCCTTGTCACCCCTTTGAGCCCAGAAGTTGGAGTTTCTTTCTTTACAAAAAAAATCCGCAATCTTAACTTGGGGCATGGGTAATTCTCAGTTAACTTGGTTATGTGTTCATACAATACACCTTTCATATAAAGGTTGTACTCATAAATTTTCCTTCGCACACAACAAGTAAGTGTCGAAGATGTTTTCCAAGTCAAAAGCCGATAATGGTTCACCGTGATCATTTAATCCAGGTAGTCACTTTCTTCCAAAAAAAATCAAAAGAAAAAGCCCGCTGAGTCAAAACCTATGAAGGAGACTTAGGCAAAACTGGGGCATCCTACTGACTGTAATCTTCACAAGAAACAGTTCAGGCAAAAGTTAGGGATAATAAAAAGAGGAAGTTTTTAAACTCTTCACCTGAAAGTCCTCAATGTCAAAACAACTAAATGTTATAGGGAAGTAGTGGATGCCTTTTCATAGGTCCCTTGACTTTTGAACCATCATTGCTACCATCAGTGCAATTCCTAACCTATAGGAACCTGAATGCATAATATGAGTTAACTGAGCGTAGGACTGAAGATTATCACGTAGATTAGGTGGGTACAAATAAATTTTGAGCCCTTATCCTTTGTTTCATAAACCGTGAACCAAGCCACGTTACAACCCTCAAAAGACCTAACTGAAGCAAAGTTATTTTGAAAGCATACTACAGCAAGATTGCGTAAGCTAACTCCAAAAGATCTTTTGTGAATCAGTCATTTTGGCAGTACACCTTTGTTTTAAACTTTGAGTGTCTTGAACCACCAACGACTCATTTATTTTTTATCTTTTAAAAATGATTTTGGTTTCAAAAGTTGCATGAACTTTTCATTACCATGGTCATATGAATATTTTTGTTTGCAATCTGGTTTTCCTCTAAGGAATTTTCAAACAATGAGAAACTTGGTCGGTGATCCTAGCAAGGGCAAGTCCTTCTCGGATTTAGTTTATCCATAAGATCCTTCAAGAATCATACTGGGGAAGACCTTCCAGGGGCATAGTAGCGCAATCATCTACAGAATCAGACAAGCTGAAGTAATTATCAGATCATTTATAACAGACGGTTTAATTTGGGGCAGTTTACTTGGAGGACCATCAACTTGATACAGTTTAGAAGTGTGGCAGAGATGTGTTCAGCAATAATATCTTTGGTCCCCAAGCAGAATGTTAGTGATCTCCTTGTTGAGGAACCAGTCTTCCAGTCTTGTCATCTCACCAAAAGAGTCGAGTCTTGTCGTTGGCATCTGCATTTGCATTTGATCATATATCATAGCATATTCATATACATATGCATATTGTGAGTGTTTCATCCTCATTGGCATTTCTCTTGAGGTCATTTGTTATCTACGTCTTACCTTGTGGTTAAAGTCCAATTCACTTGGCACATACCAACATATTTTATCGTGTATATCTGACGTTCTTCTAGATAGACCTATTTATTATCCGATTGTTCTTCCGGATATGTCTGTCCCTCTTACCCCTAATACCACTCTCAGATATTGTGATTATACCTTTCATTCAAAGCCATTATTGGATGCCTGGTACCCTTTTTATCCACTGCCATTCTTGGATGTCACCCTTATTTATGTTTCTCTTTTTGATGTTTTTCCAAATTGAGTCTTTGTTCTGATGTTCTTCCCGAACTTATCTGATGTTTTTCCAGATTGAGTCTTTGTTCTGATGTTTTTCCAGATTTAGTCTTTGTTCTGATGTTCTTCTAGAACTTATCTGATGGTTTTCCAGATATTCCTTTAATTCTGATATTTTTACAGAATCTATCCGACATTTTTTTGGATATATTTCTCTTTCTGATGTTTTTCCAGATTGAATCTTTGTTTTGATGTTCTGCCAGAACTTATCTGATATTTTTCCAGATATTCCTTTGTGATTCTGACGGTTTTCCAGAATCTATCCGATGTTTTTTCGGATTTGTTTCTCTTTCTGATGTTTTTCCAGATTGAGTCTTGGTTCTGATGTTCTTCCAGAACTCCTTTGTTGCTTATCTGATGTTCTTCTAGAACTCCTTTGTTGCTTATCTGATGTTCTTCCAGATATGTCTTCAAAATTTTCCCGTACATTTAATACTTTTCTAAATGTGTCAGATGTACCTTCAGAGACTTGTCTTCATCGCATGCTCCTATAAATGTTTTCATTTTGTTTCTGGATACAGCCCAAAGTTCATTTGATGTTTTTTCGAGCGTCTCTGGTGGGTTTCAGAGTTCATTCGATGTTCTTCCAGATGTTTTTTATGTTTGTTTCTCCCTGTATACTTTCCGACGATTCCTGAAGATCCCGCTCGATCTCTTCGTTTAAAGGAATGTCCCGAAAACTCCAGCACTTGTCGTTTACCTGATCCTACCACTGTGTGGATCCTGTGTTACCTTGTCATCCTAGAGTGTCAGCCGGCCATGCCTAAATCCGTTGCACAATTACTCTTGGATATTCCCTAGTGGAGGTCGTCTCGCCAGTGCCATCTTCATTGAGGATCCCATTCTTACCGTTCCTTCTAAAATGACAATCGGTCGTGCTCGCACCAGTTGGCCGTCACTTTAAAATTCCCTAGTGTCATGTTGTTTCCCCAGTGCGTCGTATTCCCCAGTCTGGGTTGTTCATCGTGTCGTCTGCATCCTTACATTTATCATTCCAACATACACATCATATTAGATTCATAAAATTGTTAGTATTATAGTTCGTTTCGTTCTGTCCATAGCATTGCATAGCACTGCGTCTAAGGGAAAAATCTTAGGTTATCTGTATTTAAATCCCTTTCACCGTGATTTCTCGAGTCTACGTCGCTCAAATCATCCGATGAAGCTATTTAAATAAGGGTAACTATCACACCCCAAATTTTACCCTTAGATTATTAGGTTCTATTCGCATCTCATCTCATTCTGCATCGCATTTTAACTGACCTCTAACCACTTTGTCCAGCCTGTTGGTTTTATTTGCAGGAAAATCACGCTGTGTGCGATTTAATCTATGAAGGGCAAAAGGGACTTGTTTGAACTCAGCAATTACGTCAAGTTTAAATCGTGCAAGATGATTAATTTTTGAATTCGGGGTTTGGAACGTCAAAGCTTAATCAGATAATTTTAATTGGATGAAGTTAATCAGACTAATTTATTTAGATGAGTTTCATAACAGAAATTTAGTCTTTTGAATTTAATCGGATGATTTTGATCGGTGGAACGTAATCGAGCAAATTTAGTTGCTTGAGTGTAAGCGGGTGAATTTACACGGAGAAATTTGATCAAGAATTAAATTCAGTTTAATAAGAAAAGTGGAGTTTATTTATTTAAAGTCTATGTTTTTTTTATTACAATGTGCAAAGACAATTACAATTCCAAATTAATTTCTAATTATTTTCCTAAAAAGCCTAATTGTCTCCGTGTCCAATTCTTTAACTTTCGACCTTTCGGACTCGGTAATAATATGTCCAGTTTGTTTCCAAGAGAGAGAAAAAGTGATATTTTTTGAAAAAGTGATTTTTGGAAAAGTGTTTATATGGGAAAAGTGATTTTCCTTGGTTTTAGCCAAACAAGACTTAAGACATCCAAAATCCATATAACCAAAAATGGATATCCAAGTTCAGAAACAACTTTCCCAAAATCCTTGCAATCAAACGGGGTCAAAGCCAGCAGAAACAACTTTCCCTAAATTTTAACAAAACAAGGTCAAAGAAATCAACAAACCAGCCATGAAAATTGCAACAACCAGCATGCCCAGGCCCAAGCAAACAAGTATTATATAAACAGCAGCCTCACCATCAATTCATCATAAAAAAGGAAATCCAGAAGGGGGAAGAAAAAGGGAAGTTCAATCAGCAGAAAAATAAGGAAAAAGAGGCGAAAAAGAACCAACTCAAATCGCTTCAAACCTCGTGAAAAAGGTGAACAATTTTGATACTAATAGGTTTTTTTTTCGTTTACTTTGTGTTTTCAAAACCCTACCTGAAAGAGCAAGAATGGTGGGAGGAATGAACGAAAAGCTTCAAAAGAAAAACAACGGAGAAGCTACGTCGCCCCTCCCCCATTTTTATTTAAATTGCTTTATATTCTTTTTTTCTTTTTCTTTATTTTATTGATTTATTATTATTAGTAGTATTGTTTTATATTTTTACAGTTTAAGAAAATTTGATTCATTAAAACCATTCATTCATTTCTATTTTAACTTTCTATTTTGGTTTAATTAGGTTGATAAAATCTTTCATAAAGTTAAAACCTTTTTTATTATTTTTATTTTACAATTTAGTTTAATTAGGTTAAATTAAAACCTTTCTTAAGTTAAAATCCTTTTTTTTAAATTAAAATATTTCTTAAACTAAAACTCCTTTTTTGAAGATGAAAGCCTTTGTTTTTATAAAAAAAAAAATCAAAACCCTTTTTTTAAAACATTTTCTTAAAGTTAACTAGAAACCTTTTTTTAAAAGTTGATTAGAACATTTCTTTAAAATTCAACATTCCTCAATTGAAAAAACATTTTTTGGAAAAATAAGATTTTTATTAATCCATTAAAATTAGGCAAAATTAAAAATTAACATTTTAAATTCAAACTCTTTTTTTGTAAATTCCTCATTTAGTTTAAATCTCTTTCCTAAAATCGTCTAACGTTGCGCTTTCAATTTCACATTGGACCTTGCCGGTTATTCTCGTATAATTTTTATGTCGATCCATTCATTGCTTTCTCACTTGTACTGTTATAATACTTCATTTTTCATATTTCATTTTATGGTTGTAATTTACGCGAGGATATTGTCGCTTTGCAATTCCCTTACTTTCCGCATTTTATTTTCTTTGGGTTGTAATTTATGAGAGGATATCGTCGCTGTGCAATTTCTTTACTGTTTTCGTACCTTTCCTGTATTTTCATACTGTTGCTTAATCGTATTTTCATTATTTTATTTACCGTTAAATCCCTTCTGAAGGAATAGGTCTAGCCGTTTGACCGCCGCGTCAATAGTCCTTTACCTTTGACTTTTTCACCGCTCAAACCCTAATTTCATAGGCGTCTCCGCCGCGGAACGAATTACCCTTTACCCTAGCATTAGGTTAAGGAGTCGCCGCATTCCGTTTTAGGTTTCCCGCCGTGGAATACCTAGTTTTACCCTTTTTAATTCAACTCTTTACAACATAGAGATTGGAGTCGCCGCACTCCATGTAAGCGCTTTCTTAAGAACGCTTATTCCCCATTGAAATCTTGACCATAGTCAAGAAGTTTCTAACCTCCCTTTCAAGGGGAACTACTATTACTCTGATTTCATCCCCTACCTCGGATACGTAGGCACAAGATGTGAATCTTGGCGAGTAAACTTAGGACTAACCCTTAGGTCTCTCTTTCACCTTTAACCCTTAGCATATACCCTAAAGCAGATAATCAAGCAAAATAGTAAACTTTAAACAAGAGGTTTCTGTAGAGTACTACAGAAGTTTAGGGTGCTAATACCTTCCCTTCGGATAAATCAAAGACCGGTTGTGAATTAAAGATTTACGATTCAAATTAATTAATAATTGGATATCCTATTCTCACCGCAACAAAAGGATATTTGAAATTTGAATCTGAATTTAATAAACCTGAATAAACCTCCACCAACACCTTCTCTCAACATACACTTTGACTGAATCTAATCCAAAAATAACACTCAAAACTCTTCCAACAACCTCTGATAGAATGAGTACAACTACCACTGAACAAACCGCCATTGACTTTTGAATTAGTCTTCTCCTGAATCATTGTCTAATAACTTACTAACTTCCGCTACGTGACAGATTGACCTTGGATACACATTACCTAAGAAATAACCATTGATGCAAGTAACTTGAAATAGAAGCAGGCTCTTGACGGTTTGACCAAGATTAGGTCAAACTTCCATCTGACCATAACTGAATAACCACCCCTGACTTGAAGGTAAGCCATTTTCCCTGTTAACCCTGATCTTGCTAACAAGCTTAAATCAAATGAGTGATGAAACCCTAAGCCTTTGATGCCTAACAACTCTTGAAGAATATAAGCCTGATACTTGACGATTTGATTCAGAGAAAACTCATGATCCCATGTCTTAGAAGATCCATGCAAAGTATGAATAGGAGCTATGCTCTAATGATGATGCAAATGAACGCGAAGCAAAAGCCAGGCAAAGTTAGAAGAAGGAAGGGAAAATTTTGGGGTGCTACTGCTGCCCCTATTCAATCGACTTGGACTTGAAGGGATGATAACAACGGCTTTCAGACATTCAAGGTAAAAGGTGATTGAATACTAAAAGAACCAGAAATTTGCAAACTGCGGGGACGTACATATTAGAGTGATTGTCGTCCTAAGATGGACTTAAAGAACAACGGGTACCAACCAAAAGTTGGGATAACTGAAACAGTAACCGATCAAGAAGATAACAATGGCTACTAACCAAGAGTCAGGATCACCAGAGAATTATATCCGAAAGTTATGAGAAAGAGGCTACTAACCAAAAGTTATGAGAAAGAGGCTACTAACCAAGAGTTAGGATCACCGAGACGCCGACCGAGGGCGAATATGCAAACTACAAAGACTACCAACCAAAAGTCGGGATCATCCAAAAGCTCATCAACCAAAATTTGGGATACACGGGAATTTGAATCAACCGACTCATCCTAAAAGAAAGATGATTCCATTGGTGAAACAATAGAGGACTACCAACCAAAAGTTGGGATAACATCCATAAAACGACGGACTACCAACCAAAAGTCGGGATAACATCCACAAAATGACGGACTACCAACCAGAAGTTGGGATAGCATCCACAAAACGACGGACTACCAACCAAAAGTTGTGATAGCATCCACAAAACAACGGACTACCAACCAAAAGTTAGGATAGCATCCCCAAAACGACTGAGCTGGGGATTACCATGAACATCCATTAAAAAGTTAACGGAAGGAAAATCTTCCTCATCAGAGGGACATATCATTAAAGAGTTGATGGAAAAGAAACTGACATCGTCAAAGGGTTGACGGGGAGGAAACTTGGAAAGTCATCATCAAAGGGTTGATGGTAATAAGCTTCATTAGAGAGACACCTCGTCAAAGAGTTGACGAAAAGATAACATTTGGAATGTTGTCATCAAAGGGTTGATGGAAGGATAACATTTGGAATGTCGTCATCAAAGGGTTTATGGAAGGATAACATCTGGAATATCGTCATCAAAGGGTTGATGGAAGGATAACATTTGGAATGTCGTCATCAAGGGTTGATAGAATGATAACATCTAGAATGTCGTCATCAAAGGGTTGATGGCAAGAAAAAACTGACATTGTCAAGGGGTTGACGGAAGAGAGAAACTACACCAAAGAGACACATCATCAAAGAGTTGATGGAAAGAAAACTGCCTAAAGGAACACATCGTCAAAGGGTTGACGGAGAGAAGATTTGCTTGAAGAGGTACATCGTCGAAGAGTTGACGGGAAGAAAATTTTCTGAAGAAACACATCGTCGAAGAGTTGACGGGAAGAAAACCGCTTGGGGATGTCTTCATCAAAGGATTGATGGATAAGGCCTGATCGAGGGTAAGCTCGATGTATGATCTAGGACCCAAAAGAAAATACGCAGATGAATTGAATGAAATGTCTGTTGGGGAATGGCTTGGAATTCTCTGAGGATATGTCACTAATTTGACTGAAAGTTGATTTCGGGCTCCCATACACGGTGCAAAATTGGCTTATGCTTCGCATGCGCATGTTTGAACATGGTGTAATGCTCCATAAGAGATGGAAATGCTACGCATTTGAGGATGTAATGCAAAGATGATAACTACATACAAAAATGCAGATGCAGGCTCGGGCTACTGAGGAAAGAAGAATGTGTCAAGTATGAGTGGACTTTGCTGATAAAGACAGGTGAAACCTGATGGTTATCAATTTTGAATGAGGGGATATCTTTCTGGATATCAATGGGGATTGAATTTTGGAATGAGGCGCCAAAAGAGATTTGACCTCTAGTGGTTGCCAATAGGGATTAGACTTTGGTTGAGGAGATGCCAATGGGGATTAGGCTTTGGGTTATCTGTGAATGCCAATGGAGATTGGGCTTTGGATTTTTGTGAATGGTCAAGTACAACTGACTTTGGAAAATGTCTTGTCTGGATACAAGGTTGGAAAATGTCTTGTATGGACACAAGGTTTATGGTTGAAGGGTCAGGGAATGGTTAACATGACTTCCCGACATTCGTCTTGAATTTGAAGGTTGACTGAACCTGCTTGAATAGATCTGAGAAACTATGAAAAATATGGAGAAGAAATGTTCCTTTATCTCCACTTTCCCCAGCTTGTGGGATCTCTATAAAAATCTTCTTGGAATCTTTGTACCCTGATGGTTTAAGATGAACTGCCTTAGCATTTTTAACCTCAGAGAGGTGCTTCAGATTAATTTCCTTTTGGGTAAGAACAACTTTTGTGCTCTTGGGATGGTCTGTCTCAGCCTTGAAGTGATTTTGCCCCCTGATTGGATGATCTGTGAAGGAGCGCCTCTAACTAACTAACCTTCAAGAGATTTATCGAATCTCGACTTGGTTTCCCCAGATTAACTGAATCTTGGAATGGCTGACTCCCCTAGTATGGTCATTTGATATGACCATCCCCTGCTCAACAGAGCACTCAGGCACTTTGCATCTTATATCGACCAAACTTTCCATTGTAGAAACTCTCCTGATGTCAAGTGCTTACTAGCAAGTAAAACAATTTATTTTGCAAATGATAATTTAATGCAATGCATATGACAGTTTTGAAAACCAAGTCTGTTCACTGGAAAAAAGTTGTTACATATAGTGAATGAATCACTTATCAGAATGTCAACATCAATACCAAAATGGTAAGGGAAACCTTTTAGGAGTCAGTTTCGACGCGATCTTTACCGAAGTATGCTTTCGAAATAAACCTGCTTTAATTAGGTCTTTCGAAGGTTGTAACGTAGTCTGGTTCACGGTTATAGAAAGAAAGGATATAAGGCTCAAAGTTTTGTTTTAACCCACCCATTCTCCTTGATAATCTCCAGTCCTATGTTCAGATAATTCGGCACAAGCATTCACCTTTCAAAGGTTGGATGACAGGAGTGATGGCTAAGGAAACCACAAGTTTTTAGAGTGACAGTCACTCGTTTTTCGTCTTTGGTGCCTGGAGTCACACGACTTGTTCTTCATCATTTTTTTGATTTCCTTATTTTTTTCCTGGACTGACTCTTTTGGATATATCTTTTGATTTCAAGGTCCAGCGGGATGCCTTAATTTTTGCATAAGCCACTTGTTTTCAGGTTGTCGACTTAGCGGGCTTTTTATTTTTATTTTCTTTTTGGGAACAAGTCGTGTGACACCGGCTTGTCTGACTTGTTTGACAGGGTTGTGGTTGCCTAACTCCTTGGCTGATGACAGACAATCATTATAAGTTTTTGAGGTACGACCTCTACAGGTGTGATTGATCCTCGAGCGGGAATACTCCTTTCGCAATTTGGATGCTCGGTCAAATTAACTGACAACTACCTTGCCCCAAGTTAAGATTGAGTGTTTTTCATTTTCAAAAAGAAACTCCTACTACTAGGCTCAAAGGGGTTGATAAGGGATTATCTTCCTTATATCTCCGGTGTTTAGGGATTTGAAACAATGCATGTACATCATCAGCAAAAGTTTTATTCAAAAACATACAATCAGAAGTTTTGTGTCTTTCAATTTCGTCATCCTCCCTCGAATTTCGCTTAAACAAGCATTTGACATCAATAAAAAGGTATGAGTGAACACGAATGGATTTAATCAAAACATGCATATTCATTTCATTATCATTATCAATCAAAAACAGACAAGTTTTATAGATAAGATTCACACTTTAACAGAAAAGAAACTACAAATGCAAAGAAATGTCATGATATAAAAGATTTCCAGCTTCGGGGAACTGGGCTTTCCAATCCTGATTTGCTATTGAACTAGCCATCTTCAAAATTTCTCGTCAAAGTCAATCTGACACTCTTCTGAACATCTGCTCTCAGTGAATTCCTCCATAACATGAGCTGATGAACCCACGTGACTGGATAAAGGAGGATTGTTGATTTGAATACCCTGAGGCCTGACTGAGAACATATTGGAGTCAAGAAGAGTCTGAACCTTGCTCTTAAGAGCCTTACAGTCTTTGGTTGAATTCCCTTGTGCCCCAGCATGGTAATCACAACGGACGTTGACATCAAAACCTAGTGGATATGGAGGAATCACTGGATTAATCTCATTTGGCACTATCAATCCACCTTTGATCAAATCTGGCAACATCTGACTGTACGACATTGGCAACTGAGTGAAATGCTTCTCTGGCTTCCTGGGTCTTTGTCAGGCGTGCTGACACGACTGATGACGGTATGACCGTTGACTCTGGAAGGGAAAAGATATCTGATACAAAGACCCAGAAGATTGCTGACTCTGAACAGTTGAAATATCTGATGACTGAATCTGAGGTATCGGGGATTCCCAGATGGAGTTATTTTCCTTCTCCGTTCTTCTTGAGAACTGACAATTGATTCGCTTTCATAAACTGAGATGTCTGAGGTGTCTCGAGTCTTTCCATTCTTGAGTCTGCTCTCGATTCATTCCCCAATCACTATCAAGTCAGAGAAGTTTAATGCCTCATTACCAATCATCTTATCCAATTAAGGACCTTGTAAAGTATCCATGAATAGGTCGACAATTCTCTATCTAGAAGTGGTGGTCGAACGCGAGCAGCTAACTCTCTCCATCTCTGAACATGCGCTCTGAAAGATTCATTATCCGCTTGAGATAAGTCTTGTAACTGCATGCGACTAGGAGTCAAATTGAGATTGTAATTGTATTGCTTCACAAATGTGTTAGCTAGGTCTGACCATGATCGGATGCAGCCACTCTCTAACTGCATGTACCAACCCAATGATGCCCCACTCAGACTGTCTTGGAAACAATGAATCATAAGCTTGTCATTGTGAACATATGAGGTCATTCTTCTGCAAAACATCACCAAATGCTGCTTCGGACAACTATCCCCTTTGTACTTCTCGAAATTTGGTGTCTTAACTTCGGAGGCATCACAAGGCTTGACACCAAACATATGCTTGAAGCATTCAGATTAAGAGTATCATGAACCATCAGGGCGTCAAGCTTTTCCTCCAACAAACGATATCTTCTCATAAACTCAATAGTCAGTGAGTCCTTAGGATTAAACTTTGGAACAGCCCCTTGGAAGTCTGGCACAGAGAATGTGAAATTCTAATAGTCTGTGTCTTTAAGAGAAGATGAATGTCTATCTCGGACAATGGTACGCTCTTGTATAACTTGATCTTCAACAGGAATCTGCACAGGCTGAGCTTGAGCAACATTGTTCACTAAAGGAGGAATAAGATCCTCATTAACTGGAGTCCTCTGAATATTGGCCTCTCCCCTTGTCATAGTTGTCATGGCTTCCATGAGCTGATCTAGCTGATTCTTCATCAATTCAAACTCTACCCTTGAAACAACCGAATTTTGTTCTCCTGAGTTCATGATTCTTCCAAAAGTTAATTCAAATGCGAGTGTCGGGGAATCAACTGCGGGTTGGACAAAAGATGGGTGAGCTCTTTGTTCTGGCTGAGGATGGATATGCAAAAATGAGATGCTGGTGCAATGCAATATAATATGAAATGCAACAGACACGGGATCAAGGTCACAGATCCTACAAGACAACACAATCAGATATCTCTCAACTCGGGTGGGCAATCTACTGGTTTATAAGAGGGCATCCCAAAGGCTTTAGACAAAGTCCCATGCCCTAACTCTCAAAAGTTTTCCATCATAACGACGATTTGTAAGACGGTAATTCCTTCAAAGGATGAACATATAGTTATGTCTAGTAACCTTCGGGATAAGGTTCTACAAAAGGTCCTCAGAGTCACGAACTCTCAGGTCAGAAATAAAGATGCCATTACAACTACTCTTAAGACATAATCATCCCAAAGGGGCCTCATCTGAGCGGTGGAATTCAAACCAACTCAACGAGTCCTAAGTCTCACAAATCAGAAAGAATCCACCTCCTAACTTAGTGTATACTAGAAAGCTCGGGTAGAAAGCTTTTATCCTCACAAACCATCCCTAATAAACCCAACAGATAAGAGGAACACATCATAATAAAATAATGAAAATAGATAAATCACACATGCGACAAACAAACTAGGTTTGGCTTGCTAGGAGATCCCCAGTAGAGTCGCCAGCTGTCGTTACTCGAAAAAATGCAACGTCGAAGAGGCGAGAACGGAAAGACAGAAGAGTCACCATCGAACTTTATTTATCCCATGAGGGGAAAGGAAAACATCGAGAAAATCATAAGAAAGGAACGGATAAGATGGTTCGCAACCAAGAGAAAAGGTTCGGAAGCCGGTTATGCAAATAGAAGGTATTAGCACCCCTCACATCCATTGTACTCGATGGGAACCATTTGTTTGTCTATGTGTGAAGATATCTGCTAAAGGTTATTGTTATATAAGTATGTTCCAAGGGGTAAAGAGAAGGGCTAGAAACGGGGAAAAGAGAGATGAAGGGGAAGAAGAGACTCGGTAGAACCTCGCGGTCCTATGCCTAGGTATTCTCAACAGATATGAGAAAGTCAGAGTCAACATAGTTCGGGGAACTACGGGTGATGGGGGGAAGGTTGCTCGCCAAGAAATTGTCGTCTTGTGCCTACATATCCTCATCTGGTATGAGAAATTAGAGCAAACGTGATTCGGGGAACTACGGGAAAAAGGGGAAGGTTGATCTCCAAGACATCACTGATTGTGCCTATGTATCCTCATCTGGTATAAAAAATCAGAGCAAACATAGTTTGGGTAACTACGGGAAAAGGTCTCAATCGCACTGGGGCGAGAGAAAAGGTTTGAATAACAGGTTGGTCTCGATTGCACTAGGGCAAGAGAAATGGGAAGTTAGTTTTTAGTGTACTCGTCAAGGATAGAGATCCTCGTGCCTATGTATCTCATTAGGGAATGAGGAATCAGAGTAGCCATAGTTCAGCCAACTACGGGTGAAAGGTGGAAAAGTGCGCTCGCTAAGAAATCACCATCTTGTGCCTACGTATCCTCATCTGGTATGAGAAATCATAGCAAACGTAGTTCGGGGTACGGTTTACCGGTATTTTTGGTGGATGATGCTAACATACGCATTCTAGCAGTTAGGTGTATTGCAACTCGCCTGTGGAGTCTTAGGCGTTACCTGTTTGCGGTAGAACGGACGTAACATATCCTTTTTGAAAAGAGAGTTTTTGCCGTTGAGGCAAGATGTCACATTTGATTTGTGAGGTTATTTTTAAGAGTGAAATAGATCCTCGGATAGTAACCCCTTGCGGGTAGTACCCAATTATCTATCTCAAAAGAATTATTGTGAAAAGGTGTGGTGAATACAATCACGTCTTCGTATTGAAAGACGAGTATCGAGACCATACACCCTACAGTGAGTATCCCGACACTCGGAGAGGAAGAAGCCTACACTCAATCTCTCTCTTTAGTTCAATATAAAGAGAACCTCATTCTCTTATTAAAGATGTTTTGGTCTTGAATGGTAAGTGTTTTACGATAGTGAACCCTAAAGGTAGTGTCAAGCACTCGGGATAGGAGAAGGCCTACGCCTAACCACTCCACAACCATTCAAGTTTTATTAGGAAAATAGTTTGAAAATGCACTTGTTACGAATTCAAGGGTTTTAGGAAAAAAATTGTAAAGAGAACAGGTGGTGAACGACAAGAAAACACGAAGCATCACAATCACAGACAACATCAAATATTAAACCTAAATTAATATTTACGGAAAAATATGCACAAGTATCGTCAAAGGAATATTAACAAGCATACTCGAGAATTAATTAAAACTTAAACCAGAATTAAGAAAATAATTAGTCAAAATTAAATCAAAGCATAAACCCATGTTAATTCAAAAATAAATTCTAGTCTAATCCTGAGCAAAAATCTAATCCTAAAACTAAATTATACTAATATTAACTAAAATCTAATCTAACTCTAAACTAAATATAAGACCAAATTAATTATAATCTAATTAAATCCTCATTCTAAGATTGATTGAAATCTAAATTATAAAATTAGCCACTAACTAAAATTAAATCTAATTAATCTAAATCAATAATTAAAATTTAAAATAAAATTTATACAAACCAAAAACAATTAGAAATAAAACACAAAAAAAAGAAAATTAACTAAATGAAAAGGAAAAGAGGGGGGTGACAGAAAGGAAATCACATGAGGCTGACTTCCACAAGTCAACAAGACGAATTGAGCCCTTCTAACTGCTATATGCCACTGTATTACAATGTGTCGGGTGAAATTCTGCTGATGTTATCACCTCAGTAAGATCCGCTATATTCACGGGTTTTGCATCAACAACATTAAAACTTGATTGCTAATTTCCAGGTTCCAAAGATTTATTCGCAAATCATCGGCGGATATGAGAGTTTCTCCATTGATATTATTTGAAATAGAACTGATGTGATAATCATAAGCATGTGCGTATACTCTACGACATCGAGCCAACAGACTAGTCTCATGGCTAGCTGCTACCGAGGGTAATCTTAGTGACGGTAAGCCTCCTGGTGGAAATGAGAAATCGTTGCTTAGACAACTAAATGTTTTATCTGAAGATCTTCCATTTCCAAAATGTGCATTTAAAGATCAATATTCATGTCAGAAATTATGTCCACTTCCTCTCCAGCCGCACGTTCGCCGAAAACCTGCGAGAATTTCCGCTCCTTCAGGTGCCAAAGGAATCATGGCTCTCGTTAAGTTCTGAGGCTCCCACCTTGGGTAGACATGCCAATCACATAGAGAGCTGACTCCTGGCCAGTGTTACTCCGTTGGAGACCCCAAGAACTTGAATATGTTAAGAAGATGCTGATATTCAGAATTCCCCGAAAATAAAACCTGTCTCCTCATCATTTCAACAAGGATGCATCTAACAAACTAGATATCAGCTCCAGTAAGTAGTAGATCCAAGAAAAAACCTCAGGAGCTTTATACCAAAGAATAACAACCTCATGCGTATAACTCTTAAGCAGAAAAGTAACAGCCCTCTCGAAACCGAGATCAGTAATCTTCAAAATCCCTTTCTGTTGATCAAGCAGCACATTCTGCGGCTTCAAATCACGGTGAAGAACACCATGACTATGACGATGAGAAACCCCTTTACAAAGCTGGAAAAAAACTCTTAATAAACGAAACTCGGAAACGTCCTAGGGTTCGCTCTAGATTTGGGGATTTTTTCGACGTGTTCGACGTCGAGGAGACGGACGATGTAGAGAGATTGAGAGAGCATTCGAAGCAGAGGAACTTCACGGAGGGCGGTGGTAAAAGCTCGAGCTACTGAGCCATTGAGGAACCGAAGAAGTAGTGATTTAAGGAAAACTGTGTGTGTGGGAATTTTGTGCTTTGTAGGATAAAAATGGATGATAGTGATTGTATTTTTTCAAGTTATGAGTGAGAGATCAGAGATTGTAGGGGGGGCGGCCAAGGTTTTCCTCCATCTTTCTCTTCCCCTCTTTTTTTTAGGTTAAAGACCCTTTTTTTCTTTTTATCCTTTTGACATGGGCTTAGACAAAAAAGATGTGGGCCTTTTGATTATTAGAAAACAAAATCAGAAATTGGATAAAATAAAAACATGAATATTGGTTTTTTTTGGAATTTTTGTAAGAGAAAATGGATAATAATAAAAGGTTATTGAATATGGACAATTGGATAATTTGAAAATTGGATTTTATTTTTGTAGATGAATTGAATTGAAAAAGGAATGGCAAATGGATAGATAACTATTCTAAATGGGTTTAGAAATTGTACATTGGATATGGTCAAACAAAATGGGTTCCGAATAAAAAAGGATATTTGAATTTGAATCTGAATTTAATGAACCTGAATAATCCTCCACCAACACCTTCCCTCAACATACACTTCGACTGAATCTAATCCAAAAATAACACTTGAAACTCTTCCAACAACCTATGATAGAATGAGTACAACTACCACTGAAAAAACCGCCACTGACTTTTGAATTAGTCTTATCCTGAATCACTGTCTAATAACTTATTGACTTCCGCTACGTGACAGATTGACCTTGGATACACATTGCCTGAGAAATAACCACTGATGCAAGTAACTTGAAATAGAAGCAGGCTCCTGACGGTTTGACCATGATTAAGTCAAACTTTTATCTGAACATAACTGAATAACCACCCCTGACTTGAAGGTAAACCATTGTACCTGTTAACCTTGATCTTGCTAACAAGCTTAAATCAAATGAGTGATGAAACCCTAGGCCTTTGATACCTAACAACTCTTGAAGAATATAACCTAATACTTGACGATTTGATTCAGAGAAAACTCCTGAACCCATGTCTTAGAAGATCCATGCAAAGTATGATTAGGAGCTATGATCTAATGATGATGCAAATGAACTCGAAGCAAAAGCCAGTCAAAGTTAGAAAAAGGGAGGGAAAATTTTGGGGTGCTACACCTACCTATGGTTTCGTTTACCCGAACTACGTTTGCTCTAATTTCTCATACCAGATAAGGATACGTAGGCACAAGACGATGATGTCTTTGTGACTAACCTTCCCCCCATCACCCGTAGTTTTCCAAACTACGTTGACTCTGACTTTCTATTGCACGAGGGAATACATAGGCATAGGGCGGCGATGTCCTATCGAGTCTCTTTCTTTTTCTTTTGTTCTCGTTTCCGTTTAGTAGTAGCTTATAGATAAACACACCCTTTTATAGACAACAAGCATGGATCCCGTTGAGTACAACGGACGTGAGGGGTGCTAATACCTTCCCCTTGCGTAACCGAATCCCGAATCCAAGATTTGGTTGTGATGACCTTGTCTTTTCCCGTTCTTCAGGTTTTCTTCGATAGTTTCCTTTCCCTTTCTTTGGGATAAATAACATTCGGTGGCGACTCTTCTGTTTTTCCGCCGGGTGTTTTTCGCAGTTGTGACACTTAGGACTCAAAGCCTACTCAAAATCCCCAAGGATAGCCTTGATACTCCACAGATTCTCAATTGAAGGGTCGGTCAAGATAGGAGTATCATGTGCATATTAAAGATGATACATAACTAAATTAGAGAAACTCGCTCTCACTCTAAATATATAAAGAAGATCTAGATTGACAGCCTTACTAATCATACCATTAAGCCCCTATTGCACAAGCAAGAATAGAAAGAGAGTTAGTGGGTCACCTTGTTTCATACCTCTTTGAATAATAATCTCTTGGATTTGGACAGTAACTCGCCAACAATGTGAGATTCCCACCAATCACACAAACTCTCATCCAAGACATCCATTAATCATTAAATTCGAATTCAATAAGCATATCATTCAAAAATTCTTAACTAATTGAATCATGTGCATTTTCAAAATTCACTTTAAAAATGATACAGGGCTTTCTATATCTCTTAGCCAAGTCAATCACCTCATTAACGACCACGACTTCATCCATCACACATTCTACCTTTTAAGAATGTCGATTTATTTGGGAAAATAAGCCTATCCATCACCATCCCTAATATTTTAGCCAAAACTTTAGCCACTAACTTATATAAAGATCCCACCAGATAGATAAGCCTAAAATATTTCAATTGGGACTTAACTTTTTAGATCAATGTCACAAAATAAGATGTAAAGCTACGAGGGTAACGAAGCAAAGCAGTGTAACTGACAAAACATAAGTACCAAAGCATCCCTTAACAAGTGCTCTATCTTCTTAAGAAAGAGAAATTAAAATCATCAGGACCAGAACTCTTAATGTGTAACTATCTGATCTAATTCATGAATAAGAAATGGGCTGGTAAGACCTGAGTTATTTTCATTCGAGAGAGCTCGGAAAGTAACACCATCAAGACAATTTATGTCGCCATCCAACTCAACAAAGATCTCATAAAAATAATTATGCACCTCCTATAAAATTTCAAACACACATTCAGTCCAATTTTCACCAACCTTGACGGCTAAGATTGCATTCTTCCTACTCCTACTGTTAATGGAAAAACAGAGTTAGCATCACCTTCCATAAGCCACTTAGATTTGGATCTTGATTGTCCAAGAAATCCAAATTATTCACCACCTTTCTAAAGGACTCAATTTGAAAATCAAGATTACCAAACACCTATATATTCCAAAATTTTAAATTCGATTTAAGAATTTTAATTTCTCCAAATTCACAAAAGCTTTCCAACAATGAATAAAAACATCAGACGAGGAAGAAGGGCCAAGAAAAGGAGATTATTGTGAGATAACTAGTGATTTTTGAATTTAAAAGGCTTATGAACCACAAATAATTCGAATACTTAAGAATAATAGGATAATGGTCTAAGGAATCCTTATGAAGAGCCCGCTAAGAAACCACCTTCAATGATATCACCACCCATTAGACACAAGGATTCAATCATGACTACTATTCGTCTCTCCATTCAGTTGAAACCAAGTGAAATTCCTCTCTAAAAGAGGTAGATCAACCAAATCCATACGGGCAAAAAAATTGGTAAAAGGAACACATTAAGGGTTATCAGAAGAACTAGAAGAACCATTACCCCCTCTCATATCACTAGTAGAGAAGATAGAATTAAAATCATCCAAAACACACTAGATATCACCTCCTAAGATCACTTTATGAAAATAAAGGTCATCTAACAGAATCTTTTTTCTGTTAAGCCACACTTAGAATATCATTAAGCAAAAATAAAATAACCTTAGAGGTTCTCTATTTGAGACAAACACTAAGGTTCCCAGAACCCGAAAAAAAATAGAGAATGACATATCATTGTTCCATAGGAAATATTGTCTTGATTTGCTAGAAGATTTAGGACTCATCAATTCTAAACTTGTGTTAACACCCTCTCATCCATAACTAAAGTTGCACCAAGATTCAAGTGCTTCTTATCATGATATTCTTTTCTATAAAAGGTTAGTGAGACGATTATTATACTTGAATGCAACTAGATCAAATATCACATTTTGCATATAACAACTCAGACAATTCGTGTCACGGATTCTCAAAGCACACTTCAACGCAACCAACAGAGTTCTGAAATTCCTAAAAACATGTCAAGGTCAAGGAATTGTGTTCCCTAGAGATTCAATAATGACTACTATGATGCAGGCTAAGCATCATGCCTAGAAACAAAGAGATCCATATCATGGTAGTGGTTCTTTCTTGGCAAGTCACTAACTTCATGGAGAAAAAATTAAGTAACTTACAATTTCAATATCCTCATATGAATCAGATTATTGGATACTCACAGCAACCACATGTGAGCTTCATTGGCTTTTATACCTTCTTAAAGATTTGCAAATCAAGTGCATCAAAAAATTTGCATTGTACTGCGACAATCAAAGTACATTGCATATTCCAATCAATCCGATTTTCCATAAAAGAACAAAGCATCTAGAAATTGATGGCCATATTGTTATATTAAAACAAGCAACAAGAGTCATGAATTTATTTTCAATTTGATCCAAAGATTAGTTGGAAATTTCTTTAAAAAGTCGTTACTCCTTCAACCATTTCACACATTATTGCTCAACTTGAAGATAGTAGATATATAGCAACCTTCAACTTGTAGGAGAATATTGAAGAATGAACTAAAGGAAGAGAATGAGGATAAAAAGTAAGTTAGTTAGTTTCTTTTTTATTATTAGACTGGCCTACCAATGAAGCATGTACTCCACCAACCAGATCTAGTCGAGCGATTGACAAAATGGTCCATTAAAATGTATAAATTTGATGATTCTTACAAGTCGAGTAAATCCTTAAACCCATTAGTATTTGAATATTTCATAGTAGAAACAACCTCAAGTGTACCAAAACCAACTTATACCTAAGTAGAATTTACATATAGGTCATCCAACATTTGCAAGAGTGGAGTTGGACTCATTATGGAGAACTAAACCAGCATGATAATCAAAGTATCTATGCATTTTGAGTTTTTTTACCACCAATAATTAAGTCGAGTATGAGTCATCTATCAATGGTCTCATTCTAGCCATTCACACAGGAAGAAAAACATCAAGTTGGGGATAGATTCCCAACTTGTGGTCTCATAAGTCAAGGGAGAAGCCCATAACAAATACCTATTGTTGCATCATTAAGTCATATTTGGCATAGAAATTTTAGCAAAGTTCAAAACATCAAAAATAATGCACGTCTCAAAAGAGCAGAACACCTGAACAAACGTCTTGTCTAAACCAGCCAGCACCAAATCGTTCGAGATAAACCACTCTTTCACAACATAAAAAATCCAAGAACTGGGATTATGGAAATAATCAACAATGCACATCCATCCTGGATATCGGCCAACATGAAGGTCTGAAGTAAGGATGATAAAGTGTTGCACCCCAAAATTTGCCTAACATTTCTTTACCTAGCTTGTGTTTCATTTCATTCACATTAGCATTATCATCTGCATTGCATTGACGTGTGTGCAGGAGATCAAGAGGTATGACTACCAACAAAAGGCTGCACAAGATTATGAAGCTATCTAAGAGGTTTATTCAAGTATTCAAGGGTTGATATCCTCATCAGAGAAGTTAAAGATCCTCAAAGAGAGTGGTTGAAGCCAAGTGTGTACATCTCTTAACTTGAGAGTTGTGGGAGATCATCAGATGATTCTAAGGCCATGAAGTTGGACTTGAGACCTTGAGGGAGCTCATGAGAAGCATTGGAGATCATTTTGAAGCCTAGACAGGTCATTATGCAAAGGATAAGAAGCTGCTACCAAGATTGGTACAACAAGGGTTTCATCTGGTCAACCCTAAATTAACTGATGATTTGAGGAAGGTTGAGACCTATCCCAAATCCATGTGATCATGGATTGATGTATTGAGATGCCCAAGGGATGATTCCAAGGTCAACTTATCATGAATCAAGAGTGTGAGGAGTTCCTAGGCTAGGGTTGTTATGCTTGACAGTGTAAAATCCCCTGGTTTGGTGCCTAACTTCAAGACCACATAACTCAAGATGTGATTTTCATATCACCTTGACCCTAACATGATTGTTGTAGAGCATGATCATAGATTTAATTTGAGTACTAGAATTCCTTGATAGGGTTTATAGAACTCAAGTTATGAGCCAGACAAGTTACAGGTCATCAGTGGAATGTGAAATTGGAGCTTGAAAGTCAACCAACTTGCATGACACTTTTTCCCTAGAAGGATGATTCTCATGAACTTTTGTCCAACATGAATCTTGTTCCTTATCTTCTTATCTTTCTAGAAAGTACTAGAACTCCATGATTAGATTTGTAGAACTCAAGTTACAAGCTCTACAAGATAAGGGTATTTTGGGAATTTGGAATTATAGGTCATATTTGGTTAAAGGTCAATTTCATCAACTTAGACACCTCAAATGGACTTTTTATCAATTTGAAAGTTGTTCAAAATGGTGTTATTTGTCTAACCATGACTCAAAGATTCGTTGAACTGGATTGAATATGGAAGTGTATGAAGAAAATTTGAAAAAAAGATAATTAAAAGGCATAAAAAGTGAAAATTCCATTTTAATTCATTTTTGTGCAAAACTTCACAAGTTTGTGCATTTTTTGACTGCCAAAGGCATTTGGAGAGGATTGGAAATTTCACATTTTTGGTTTGAGTCATAATTCATGGACATTTCAAAGGTTACTTAGAATTGAAGTAACATAACCAATGTGCACCATTGAATGAAATCAAGCCTTCAATCTGATCCGTTCACATTCATGAGATGTTATACAAGCCATTTGAGTGAAAATTGAGCTGAAACAGAGCCAGGTTACACGATTTCCATAGTTGCACATTGAAGAAAAATTGAAATTTGGATTGATCAAATTGGGCTTCTAATGGGCCTGGGAAGTATCCAAAGCATTTCTATTTAAGTCTTGGATCATGTTCAGCTCGTTTTTTGGTTGGCATTTGGTGAAGAAAACATTTATTGCAGTTGGAGTTTTGGAGCTTTCGAGCAAGAAACGGTTTTGGAGTTTAAGGAAGAATCAAGAGCTTCTGAGTATCAAGAATCATTCAGGATCATTCAGTGAAGGTTTCTGCACACTTTGGCATCAAGATTCGCACGCTAACACCTTCAATTTCAAGCTTCTATTCAGGTTTTTATCCTTCAAAATTCCTCTTAATTTAGGCTTGTTTAGCATGAATTTGGCATGTGGTTAGGTTGTAGATATGACCTAGATCGTTTTAGGATCAGAATTATGGAGTTTTGCGATGATTCTTGATTAGATGACATTTCTGTTGAGCATCGTATATGGCTGATTCTTGAGAGTTAGGATGAATTGGATAGATCAGAGTGATCCTTGAGAGGTGAGGAAGAGTTCTATGGAGAGAATTTGGAGTTTGATGACAATTGTGGAATTGGCGTTTTTTCTGTTCATCATCGTGTTTGATTAATCATGGAGAATCAGTGAGAATAGAGTAGATCATGATGCTTAGGGTGAGGAGACGAGTGGATTCGTGTATTTTTCATTAAGTTTAGTTGAGTTTGGAGCCAGAGCATGATTGCTCTCGCCGGAGAAGACGGTGGAGCTCTTCTCCGGCCACCATGGAAGATTTTCCCTCCTTGTATCAGTTCAAACGAAGAAGATGAGCAAGCACTGTTGGATCTATTTGAGATAGTTGACTTGGTCTTAGCATCTAACGTGTAGGATTTAGTTTGACTAGGTCTTCGTGAGGTGGCACATCCTGGAGCCTCAGATCAGCATACTTTTTCAATGAATGGATATGATTAGAACGTACCATGTACCTCAGTCAACTGAACCACACAATTTCCATGGCCAAAACGCACTGTTTTATTAAATGAGGTGGCACGCGCTTAGCCTTAGGATCTGTTGACTGGTAGTGTGATCTTGTGGTCCTGATATTTTCTGAGTTCTTTTATTTCTTTTAATTCATTTTCCATTTTCTTTTATTACATTCATCATTTTTTAATTCATATTAAATAGAATATTGATCAGAAAATTATGGAAAAAATATGTGAGTGATCCTTGATTAATTTCTGATTTTTCTATGCTTTTGGATTTTATTTTGGTTTTGTTTTCAATTTAATGTCCATTTTTCTATTTTTATTATTTCTTTTAATTTGGCATTTTGGACTTGTTGCTTGCTGATTTTATTACTAATTCATGCTTTAGAATTTGATGTTTATATTTTTCTGGCTGGTTATGTTCATATTGATGAGATTATAGGAATTTTGTGGTGATTTTTAGGTAGCTCTAAGCATAGTTTTGAACTAGGTTTTTAGAGCTTTCCCCACTTGAACTTTCACTTGACAACTTTTGGTTTAGAATTTCATTAGTGCTCTTAAACATTGATTTTAGCTCTGGATTTTTTACCATAGGTTCCCAATACCTTTAGGATCACTTAGAAATGTTTATAGATTTTTAGGAGTTGATTTACTATTTTAGTTAGATTTTACATCTAGGCTGTTTGTAGGATGCCTCTAGCATAGTACCTCCCATAGTTGAACTTCAAAAGTGACCTTTAGTTCATGATAAGTTTCCAAACCTTTTCTGATGGTTTAGTAGACATGTTGATGCCTCTGTAGATTGAATCTTAAGGTTTAATTTGGTGCATTAGTTCCCTTTAGAGAGTTGCTTTTAGAGCTTGTGGAATTAGGGTTTTTAGAGCCTTTAGGAGTTCCTTCCTTTTTCATAATTGTGGTTTGCTTTGGTTTGCATTCCATTTCCTATCCAATTATGCAAGGTTCCTTTGTGGGAGCCTAGTCCTTCCTTTGGAAGGACTAAAGGCCTACCACAACAGGTAAAACCTTTAAGGATACCAGTCTTATATGAGTGGTTGAGTGCCATGATGGATTCCCTTGGTTTCCATCATGCTTCCCCTCATCATGCAATAATCTTTGTGTTGATTCATATCATATCTTGATGGAGCAAGTTGAAGCTTGAATATGAAGTCCTTATTCCCTTCTCTCTTGATGGATAGCTTAGACATATAACTTGGACTAGAAGACAGACTGTCAGACTGCTGGAGTGTTGTTGTGTTGCTCTATTGTGTTTGTTGTTTAGCTGTATTTGTGTGAATGTTTCTCTGGTGTGTTGCATTAGAATAGGCTTTCATGTAGTTGATTCTAGGCCTAAGTTCATTGAAAGGTTGAGCTTGCCTCCCTTTGCTTGCTTGCATGAGAGGTTGAGTCTGTCTCCCTCTGCTTGCCTGTTACTGTTTGGCTTTGCTTGTTGGCTGAAGGTTGAGTTTGCCTCCCTTGCCTTTGTGTTGCTTTTGCTTGATTGCTTAGAGGTTGAGTGAGTCTCCCTCTGCTTGTATTGCTGCATCGCATGTGCATCTTTACTGTTTTCTTTATTGTTTATCTGTTTACTGATGTTTAGCTGATGCTTTATCTGTTGTCTGTTTCCCATTGACATGATCCCCTAGGATTCTCACTTCCTTTGATAAGGAAGTGATGATTAGACTTTAGGTTGAAACCTATGCATGATAACATCTAGGAGTTCCCTGTTTCAAACCTCAACCATAGGATGAATCCTTGGCATGACAACTGTTAGGACTTGATAGTTTCCCCTTAGTTGTGTCCATTCTCTTCTCATCTTCAAACAAATCAAAATACAGTAATAAAGGTTAATTGATATCATGCGTTACGAGCCTTAAGCTACTTAGGAAATGATTGTTTGAGGGTTTCCTTCTAATAATCAGGATGTTTAGTATGGTACCCTTTGGGTGACATGCGACGTATTCACTCCCAAGTCATAGTCTCTAGTACGATATTAGTTACAAACAACCATAAAAAACACTTCTTCCGTAAAAAATAGAAAACAAACCTCAAACCTCTTTTGCCCTGTGGGCCCCTAACTCAAGGAAAACTTTTTTGATGAAAAGAGTGTCGTTAACTCTCAGTTCTACCGCAAACAGTAACGCACGAGACTCTGACGAGCGAGCTGCATACACCAAACTGATGGAACTGTTTGTTAACCCTACTTAAAAACAGATGAATCTGAACCCCCGTAATCCGTATCATCCCGAACTACGTAAGCTCTGATCTCTCATATCTGTTGAGAGTACGTAGGCACAATACTGACGTATTGGCGAGCCACCTTCCCCTATCCGTTTACCCGTAGTTAGGCGAACTACATTGACTCTGATTTCTTGTTCCAGACGGGAATACGTAGGCACGAAGCGTGATGCTTTGCCGAGTCATTTTATTTTCTTTTCAGACCAACCTTGATAGGTAGATAGTTAAACCAACCCGTCAGATAAAAACAACAAGCATGGATCCCATCGAGTACGATGGACGTGAAGGGTGCTAATACCTTCCCCTTGCGTAACCGACTCCTGAACCCAGGCATGGTTGCGATGACCTTGTCTTATACCTTTTCGTCAGGTTTTTCCGATCGTTTCCTTTCCCTTTCTGTGGGATAAATAATGAAAGGTGGCGACTCTTCTGTTTTGCCGGCACCTTATTTTCGCGGTAGCGACAGCTGGCGACTCTGCTGGGGATCCAACGTCCCCTGTGCGAGTCAATCCTAGCGCTTGCGTGTTTATCTGTTGGGTTTGCGTTTATTTATCGTATTTTACCTTCCGCATTTTACTTTCAGTATGATATGATTATTTGTGCTGTTGTGGGAGGGGGCTCTGATGAGTGATAAGCCAGACCCAGGCTTGAGTGTATATCTAGCATTAGTTGTGGAAAGTAGTGGGTGCGTGCATGCTTTTCATGTACTAGTGTCTCACAAAATCCACGCTCAGACGAGATTCTCCCGGTTGACTTCTTTTCCGGCCCTTTGGGCTTGAGGGGTTGTTGGTTTGGAGGGTTGTCGATTCTGGGGACCGATCATTTGTTACTCAGCTAAGTGAGGCCTCTTCAGGGAGTGATGATGCTAAACTAGAAATGGTGAACGTGTCATCATTTCGTGAAAGTCTGTGACGCTAGGAAACGCATAGGATGTCATACATGTGTCAGTGGATTAGGTTCATACCTGTGAGCGGGGTCGGGTTATTGCAGGAAACCTTAACCTTCAGACAACCTAGTTTTCTTGACAGTGAATCAGTATTGTTGGTATCAGAGGTTTCTTATCATCAAAGATGTGTTTATTCTTGACAGAGCATAATTATGGTCCTCATCAGGGTTTTGTTGTCAGAGCAGTGCTGTGATTATGTTGAAACAGAGCCTTGGTCTCCTCAACAGCACTCTTGATCTCCTGCTGCATGATTGCATCTTGCATTTTTGTATACTCATTTGCATCCCATTAAGTCTGTGTTGCAGGTGCATATACTATCCCCCGGTTCCGGTAATCTTGCCCTTTGTTTTGCTAGCATGGAATCATTGAAGAAGAATGTGGCTTACAAGCTCCCTACCCCAGATGTTACTTTGCTGTTTAGTTTGATTGCCTTGGCAGATGATACAGTGAAAGGGGAATTTAGGAAATCTTATGGGAAGTTGCTCAGTCTGGTTCGTAAACCTTCTGTCTATGAGTTGAACGGGTTGTATGCATTGCTACAGTTCTATGACCCTCCGTTGAGGTGCTTCACTTTTCCAGATTTCATTCTTGCGCCTACTTTAGAAGAGTATGTTGAGTTGTTGGGTATACCGGTTTAGAATCAGATGTCGTTTGTTCACATGGATGCTAAGCCTAATCTGGCTAACCTAGCTACTGCCCTTCACCTGGATGCTTCAGAGCTGCTTCTGACCTCATGGAATGGAGTTCCTGGTTTTACTCTGCAGTTTCTGTTTAGGAAAGCCCAATAGTGTGCTAAAGACGGTTGTTGGATCGTATTCAACGCTATTCTCGCCCTCTGCATCTATGGCATCGTCTTGTTTCCCAACATGCCAGATTTTATAGATTTGGACGCCTTCCATATCTTCGCATCAGGAAATCCAGTTCCCACCTTGATTGGTGATGTATATCATTCTGTCCATTACAAGAATGAAAACAGAAGGGGTAAAAATGTGTCGTGTTGTGCGCTTTTACTCTACAGATGGTTTGATAGCCACATGCCCAAGAAGGGTCTCTTTGTTTCCTCTGCAGCCACAGTTGAGTGGTCTGAACGCCTGATGGGTTTATCAGCAGAGAGCATTGTTTGGTTTGATCGGGATATGCTGGGTACTGAAGTCATTTACAGCTGCAACGGTTTTCCTAATGTGCTCTTGATCGGAAGAAGAGGCTGTATTAACTACAATCCCTCATTACTTGTCAGACAGTTTGCGTACGCCTTGAGAGGTCCGCCAAAAGACGAAGAGGTGCAGGAATCTCTGTACCTCACAGGGCTTCTAGAGGGGGATATATTAGCCAAGCTCAAGCATGCTTGGAATGACATCAGCAGACGAGGGAAAGCACTGTTAGGTAAGAGCATCAGCCAGGCTTATGCTCCTTATGTGACTTGGATTTGAAGCAGGGCAGAAATGATAGGGATGCCTTTTCCACCTGTTAAGCAAGATTTCCATCCAGTGGTCGAAGAACCTACTACAGTGTCCATTCAGAAATACAACCAGGTATTGGCTGAGAAGGAAGAGCTGAAGAAGGCCAACGAGGAGTTGGAAAAAGAATTGGCACAACTTAGAAGCGAGAGGAACGAAGTCGTCTATTCCTTTAAAAAACAGACTGAGCTGGTGAACCGGCTAGGCACAGACTTGACCAAACAGATGGCTGAACGCGAACGTTTAGGTTTGGATTTCAAGGCTGTCAACGATGTGCTTACCACCAAAAAGCAGAACATGGACAATGCTTACCTGAGAATCTCCAAATTCAACCAGCAGTGGAATGCCACCCTGGCCAACAACAAAGAATGGGAGGACAAGCTGAAGCAACAGATCTACAAGTTGAAAGCTCAGTTGAAGGCCAGTGAGAAGAAGTTTGATGATGAAACTGCTCGTAGGTACGCCACTCAAGACATGTTGAACAAGGCTATTGTGAACCTGAAGGATCGCAAGCAAATTTTTGAGTCTAAGAAGCGAAGGTTAGAAGACTGTTTTGGCAAAGAAGAGTGGGAGGACTCCGTTGAAGGTCTTCAGTACACTATTATACAGAGGGAGTCACTTGTCGAAGGGTTACTCACTCGGCCTGATCATCCCAAAACGAAGGGGTTGCTAGAAGAGTTTCGCGCCCGTGGCCGCACTTGACTACTTTGTAATCCTTTATATTTTCTGATCATTGTTGTATGCTGACCATCACCAGACTTGTTGGTCGAGGTCATGTTGTTGATTTTACCTGTACTCAGTGACATTGTATGCTGCCTTGTTGGGCTTTATATATATGAGACGTTATTTCCATGACTGGATCTGGACTTCTTATTATCAGTACTGGCACTCTGGCACTAGAATCGGGGGAGAAATCTCCCTAAGGCACAAACACACGTTTGCATTTGCATGAATCATTTGCATAACAGGTACCTTGAGCCGTTTTTCTAACCCTTTGTGCATGCAGGTTATTTCAGGATTGAACGAAGGCAGATTCATCGGTATTCTACCAGAGCAAATCAAGCCAGAGTAATGGAACAGGTTCAGACTGACATTCAAGAGCTCAGAGAGAGGATGGATCGTTTTATGGATCTCATGCAAGTGGTCGCTAATGGCCAAGACCAGCTCAGGACTCTGGTGCAACGGCGTGCTACAGGGTGGGAATGTGGTGAACCCTCCGCTTGTTGAGACCCCTCATGCTGGCATCCCTGTGACTGGAGGGAATGGAAGTGGCAACGGTAATGTTGTTACTAATATTGAAGCTAATGGGAATAAGACTGGAGTTGGAAATGGCAACTTTGAGGCCAATGGTAATGCTGGTATAGGCAATGGCAATACTGGAGGAACTGGTAACGCTGGGAACGCTGGTGCTGGTAATCTGAATGATCTTGATGCTGCTGGGTTTGCTCAGGGCAATGGCCATCAGCCGTGGCAAGAGGATCGTCAAGAGGACTTGTTATCAATGAAGGGAGCTGAGGGAGAACTGAATTCTGAAGCCCGTTTAAGGTTCAAAGCACTCGAATACAAGATGAAGAGTTTTGAGAACTTGAATACTATGGGTGTTGACATGACCAAGCTGAGACTGATATCAGACTTCAAGGTGCCTCCCAAGTTTAAGGTAACCGACTTCGAGAAGTATAAGGGCACCACTTGCCCCCATGTCCATCCGAGGTTGTATTACCGAAAGATGTCTGCACATTCTGAAGATGAGAAGTTGCTGATGCACTTCTTCCAGGACAGCCTGTCAGGCCCCTCGTTGGAGTGGTATATGGGTTTGGAACCCACAAGTGTACGTACATGGAAAGACCTTGCTGAAGCATTCGTACGCCATTATCAGTATAACAACGATCTGGCTCCTAACCGGGTTCAGCTACAAAATTTGTCTCAGAAAAAAAAAGGATTTAAAGAGTACGCCTGGAGGTGGTGTGAACTGGCAGCAAGAGTTCATCCACCGATGGTTGAGCGAGAACTTGCCGAGATGTTCGTAGCTACTCTTCCAGGAGTTTATTATGAGAAACTGGTCAGTGGTATGTCGGGAAGTTTCTCCAACCTCATAATAATTGGAGAGCATGTAGAGAATGGCATCAAACTCGGAAAGATTCATGGTGTAGATGTATCCTCAGCTGGAGGGGGAAAGAAGCCTTATAGTGGTAAGAGACGTGAAGGTGAGGCGAGCTTAGTGTCTAATGCTCGGGGAAAAGGAAAAGGCCAGCGCCAGCAGGTCGCTAGCATTACTATTCCTGTTGTCCAGCAACCTCAGCAGCAACAGCAGAACCAGCAAGGGTACCGGAGGTACCAGAACAAAGCTCCGTTGTCAAATCGTCATCTTGAAACCCCACCTATGTCGTATGGTCAGCTTTTGCAGACTTTGCTTCAGTTATAGCTAGTTCTGAAGAGAACTTTGGCTCCCTTGACAGGGACACCTCCACCGGGATACGATGCGAACGCGAGATGTGAGTTTCATTCGGGGGCACCTGGCCACTCGATTGACAACTGTAAGGCATTCAAGAACAAAGTGCAAGATATGGTTGACGCCAAGATAATCAACTTTTCTGATAATGTTCCGAATGTTACAAAGAACCTTATTCCTAACCATGGGGGAGATGGGGTTAGGGCCATCATTGAAGAGGAAGATTCAGACTTATTGGCTGATGTCAAAGACCTGAAAACACCACTTGGTTTCGTTAAAGCCAAGTTGATGAAGAAAGGTATTTTCCCGGGCTGTGGAAAGTTGTGTATGGATTGTGCGAATCATTCAGACGGCTGTGATCAGTTGGTAGAGGGGATTCAGAGTTTGATGAACAAAGGAATTCTGCAGTTTAGTCGGAGGGCTGAGAACAGATCAGGGGAAGTAATGCTGAAGCAGAAGGATGAGATTGCCACTATCACCATCCCTCGTAAAACGATCACCATTTCTGCATCAAGGCCACCTACGATCATTATCACGAAGGCTGGGCCTATACCATTCGAGAGTACTAATGCTGTTCCATGGCACTATGGGGCAGACGTATACTGCAATGGACAAACGTTGGAGTTGGAGCCATCTGGGCCATCTGTTGACAACTTAGTGGGGACTGGCGGAATAACACGTAGCAGAAGAGTGTTCGCTCCACCAGAGATTATGGATGAGAAAGCTGACAAGGCTGAGAAAGCTGATAGAGGTAAAAGTAAGGTCGTCAAAGAAACCTCCTGTGAGGTAGGGAAAGACCTGCTTGTGAAAGACGCCGAAGAATTTATGAGAATGATCAAGAAAAGTGATTATAAGATCGTTGATCATCTTCATCAGACACCGTCTAAGATCTCTATTCTGAATTTTTTGTTGTGTTCTGAGGCACACCGCAACGCTCTGCTGAAGGTTCTAAATGCAGCGTATGTACCGCAAGAGATCTCCGTCCACCAGCTAGAGGGAGTGGTTGCTCATGTGAATGCTGGGAATGGATTAGGGTTTACTGACCTAGAGCTGACGCCGAAAGGAAGGAACCATAATAGTGCCTTACATATTGATCGCGACTTTCTATGTCTAATACAACCTAACTGCAAGTGCACAGTCTATCGCGTAGTAATAATAGATATCGATCCCACAGGGACTCGTAATCAAACTAGTGTTCTCGGGAGTTACTATGTTTAGCTAGGTAGAATATGTTTAAGGGAATAAGATTGTCACTAAAAGGGAACTAAGAATGTTACTTAGATTATAATTGATTGAATCGATATGCAGTAATTGTGTTCTTCGGGGATTTGACAAGTTACCGGTGTATGAAATAGTTTTCAGAGTTTATTTAAGCAGAAAATGGTGATTTGAAGACTCTCGCCTCACGATGGTTATTGACGCTAATCATAATTCTAAGGGTCAAACGTACACTTTCGTATCCCATTCGGGGTTAAAATTATTTTTTGGAAATCTCTAAGTTCTAATTCATTTTAAAGTGCTTTCGCTGTTATTAAAATGAATGACTAGTGTTTACTATCTGATCTTGCCGCAGCTTTCGCTTGTTGGTTCGTATCTTAATTAATTTCCCACTTTCGTGGCAAAACTACTTTTAAATAAGTTCTCGCTTTCGCGACGAAGTTTATTCAGTAAATTGATTTTAAACACTCAGACCATAAATTACTTTTGAAAAGACAGTTTTCAACCAGTTATTATCAAATCCCTTTCGAATTATTACTACATATCGATTACTTAAATTTAGCTAGACATGGATTTGGGAAAGATAAAACATAAATAAAAACAATAAATAATAGTATGCATTATAATAAAACTGGAATTACGATTGAAATGAGAAACCTGTAAATATTCCAATTGGCCTTTGGGCAGATCCTCCACAGATGTTGGCAGGATTCTGGTCTTTGTGCCAATTTAATCGTACAGTGGAAATAGGAATTACAGAAAGAATAAAAGGAATGCAGAAAAGAAAGGAGAAACAAATAAGAATATTAAAACTGAAAAGGTATGCTCTGGAAATAAATTGGGCAGCACTTCGTTGTATGAATGCGGCTCCCTTTCTGAGGTCCCCTTCTTCCCCTTTTATAGAAATGGAATTCTAACGGTTATAACTTGAAGAGGGTGGACTTTGAGGCAGAATAATCAGGGAGTAGTGGTCCACTATTTGGGACTTGGAACTGCTTCTTTAACGTGCAATTAAAGTGGGGCGTTTTTGCCTGCATGACGGTCGTCACAAGGTGTGACGGTCGTCACCCGTGTGACGGTCGTCATGGAGCTGTGACGGTCGTTACAACAGCAAAAACAACCTTCTGCGCTTTTCATGATGTTTTCACCCTTTTTTCGTCCATATTTCGTCTGAGATTGCTTCTTTTCTTCATAATGCCTTGTTTAGACGTGATCATCAAATACCTGCAAAACATCAGACAAACAACACGGAAATAACCCGAAATCGGATCGAAAACAGTTAAACTTTAGTTGAATTATGCATCAAAATATATATACGATTTCGTGTTATCACATATCTCGATAGAATGTCGAGGAACAGTCATGTCCCATGTGTTGGTTGACACGGGATCATCTCTAAACGATCTCCCTAAGAAAGCTCTGATGAGGTTGGATACGAGAGGATTGATTTGTACACCCAATGATCTGGTGGTAAAAGCTTTCGATGGAACTAAGCGGACCGTCTTTGGAGAGGTAACTCTACCCATTCAAGTTGGGCCAGAAACCTTTGACGTGGTCTTCTATATCATGGATATCATGTCCGCCTATAGTTGTCTATTGGGCCGGCCTTGGATCCATTCGGCGGGCGCAGTGACTTCCACATTGCACCAGAAGCTGAAGTATGATGTGGGGGGCAGCATCGTGACCGTCTGTGGTGAAAAGGACATAATGGTGAGCCATTTGTCATCTTTTAAATATGTTGAGGTGGATGGCGAGATCCACGAAACTTTGTGCCAGGCATTTGAAGCCGTTAAAGTCAAAGATGCGACTCCGATGATGATCGAAAAACCTGAGATGAATCTTTGTTCCTTCAAGGAAGCTCGAGTTGTTGTTCAAGCTGGCTCTGCCCCAGGCTAGGGGCAAGTTCTGGAAATCCCTAACAAGCAGGATAAGTTTGGGTTAGGGTATTCTCCTTCTGCTGATGCTTCCTCCTCTCGTAGTGCGTCGTGTGTCAAAGGGCCGATTCAGTTCACAAGAGGTGGGGGATATTTGAGAATGTCAACGCCGTGTCTGAAGATGACGAAGATAGTGATTGCGACCTGGACTCCTGGAGTCAGCCGTGCAAACCAGGCCAGAGCCTCAACAACTGGTCCGTCCAGGATATCATCCAAGTGACGCGCAAAGAGTAATGCTTTGTCTTTTCCAATTATTGTACAACCTTATGCTCTACCTGGGGCATAACGGTTTTATTGCCAGGGCCTTGGTTGCTTATGCATGTACATATTATCAATAAACCAAAGGGCATTTTCTTTGCATTCAAATTTTGTGATCTCTGTTATTCCTGTTTTACTTTTTGTTTTGAAAAACAATAAAATGGCAATACGGTTTGTGCTAACCTGCATATCCTCTGCTTAAGCTTAACCCTTGTTATTGCAGGATTCACACTACAGATGACATCGACTCTGAACCTCCTATGACTCACTTCGACTTTGATCGCCCGATATACCAAGCTGAAGAAGAGATTGATGAAGACGAAGACCTTCCCGAAGAGTTGGCCCGTTTGTTGAAACAAGAAGATAAGATCATTCTTCCTCACGAGGAAAAGATTGAGATTGTTAATCTGGGTTCTGAGGAACTGGTCAGAAATGTCAAGATAGGGGCTGCATTACAGAGCAATGTTAAGCAAAGAATGGTCGAGATGCTTCGAGAGTATAGTGACATCTTTGCTTGGTCGTATGAAGATATGCCCGGACTTGTAACACCCATTTTAATTATTTAGTCATTTTATTACTATTTTAATTATTATATGTTGGTGTGCTCTTTGGTGGGGGTGTGTTTGATGATGATTGGTGGGTGTCCCTGATATGGGAGGATTATTGGTGGTGAATTGGTGTGAATATAATAATAAAATAAATAGTAGTAATATGGTGGTATTATTATTATTATTATTATTATTATTATTATTATTATTATTATTTTATTATTATTATTATTATTAATTGTAGTAATATTATTAATATTGGAGAATATTATTATTATTAATAATATTACTATTATTATAATTATTAGTGGGAGAATATTATTATGATTATTATTATTATTATTATTAATATTATTGGTGGAGTATTATTACTATTATTATTATTATATTTACTATTATTATTAATATTATTATGAATTTGGTGAGATAATAATATTAGTATTATTATTATTATTATTATATTATTTTATTAAGATTATTATTATTATATTATTTTATTAAGTTATTATTATTATTAAGATTAGATAATTAAAATAGGGAATGTGAGGGGTTAGTGGTTTTTACGATACATTTGGAGAGTTGGGAGAAAGAACGAGAGAAGTGAGAAGAGCATAGAACGAGCAAAGGAACGAGGAACGGAAGAGAAAGGAGACAGCCAAGACACCAAATCTAGGAGGATTTCCATCGATCAAACCGATTAACAAGGTAAGGGGGGAGAAACTTGATTGGGATGGTATTTACATGTATAGGGTAGAGGGGATTCCTTAACCCCGTAGGAATGTATCGTATATGAAGTTTTATGTTGACATGCCTATAATTGTTGATTGATGTTGAGAATTGGTATTTGATAAACCAATGATGAATTGATATATATATATATATATATATATCGATGTTGATGAATTGCTGTTTTTGGTGAGTTTGGGGTATTGGTTGGGTTTACGGTTTTAGGAAAGTTCCTGTATAACCTCTGTGGTTTGGGTAATGATCATGATATAGGTTCTGAGATGTAGTTTAAGGAACAATTGATTAGAGTAGTGTGTGATAGTTGTAGTAATGATAGGGCAGAGGATGGATGAAGAGTGATAAGCTTGGAATTGAGAAAGATGACAGTGTTGGACAGTAAGGGTGGGTTTTCGTATGATCATTGTGATGGTGTAATAGTGTATGATGGGTAGGATCACATTTAGGATAGAAAACCCTAAATTCCATGGTGTTGAAAAGTATGGTTATATGATATATGATGATATGATCTTTAAAAATATGTTGTTGGCTGTTATAATTATCATATTATGGTAGGATTTCGAATTCTGAAACCGGGGCTTTTTACGGAATTGAAATCGGAGGTCCGGAAGGCCTCCAACGGTGGAAAACACAGAATTTTCTGCATTCTGCGCTGTTTGCGTCGACTCAAAGCTGTATATTGGTGAATTTTCTGTTTTGACGATTTTGGCCATAACTTTTGATCCGTAAGTCGGATTTAGTCCCCGTTCGAAGCGTTGGAAAGCTCTTGAATAGATATATAACATGGTATAAATAATATAGTTATTTTCCAAATATTTTTATATCCAATATTTTTGGGGAGTCATTGTTTAATTAAATAGTAACTAAACCATGGATCGATTGAAATGATTTATTGATTATTTACTTGAGTTTAATTGTTGTGCACTTAGTGTGCTTGTGTTTATTGGTGGTGTAATATATATAATGTGTGGTGATGTGATCAGGAGGATCGTGTGCACTTAGTGTGCTTGTGTTTATTGGTGGTGTAATATATATAATGTGTGGTGATGTGATCAGGAGGATCGTGTGTACTTAGTGTGCTTGAGATTGTTTGCCGTGCATTGTTGTCATGCATTGGTGTCGTACATATCATGGTGTTTGGTGGGATGAATCATTGCTCAGGAGGAGTGTATGTGATTCATCCGTACTCCTTTGTGGAGAATGGTGGGGATAGATCATATCTCAGTAGGAGCGTAAGTGATCTGTCGGGGATAGATCATATCTCAGTAGGAGCATAAGTGATCTGTCAGGAATAGATCATATCTCAGTAGGAGCGTAAGTGATATGTCGGGGATAGACCATATCTCAGTAGGAGCGTAAGTGATCTGTCGGGGATAGATCATATCTCAGTAGGAGCGTAAGTGATCCGTCCAAGGTTCGATTGAATGAACCAATGAGTCGGTACCGCATGCATGGTGTTGAGTTGCATATTTGCATTATAATATGTTATATTGTAATTTGAACAGTAGGTTCGTGATTGGTGTTGTGGGGTGAATATTGGTGTGTTTTAATTATTATATGTTATATGGATGTTTGAACAGTAGGTTTGTGATTGATGTTGATGGGGTGAATATTGGTGTGTTTTAATTATTATATGTTATATGGATGTTTGAACAGTAGGTTCGTGATTGGTGTTGATGGGGTGAATATTGGTGTGTTTTAATTATTATATGTTATATGGATGTTTGAACAGTAGGTTCGTGATTGGTGTTGATGGGGTGAATATTGGTGTGTTTTAATTATTATATGTTATATGGATGTTTGAACAGTAGGTTCGTGATTGGTGTTGATGGGGTGAATATTGGTGTGTTTTACTACCTTTATTGCATGTATTAAATTACCGATATATTTTGATCATGTTTTCTCACCCCTTTGTTGTGTTGTGGTATGTGCTTCCTCGAAAGTACAGATAATCCAGGTACATAGATAGCTTGGATGGCGGTGTGCAAGTCGAGTCTTAGGATGCTCTGATACGTAACACGGGATATGGGTGTTTTATTTGTTTATGTTAAACTTGTTGAAAATCCTGTGACGTATCACATTTTGGTGAATTATAATAATAAAGATTTTATGTAAATCTGGCGGATGGCCGAGAATGTTGGAATAATAATTTCCGCTGTATTATTTTGAAAATAATGAATAAAGTATTTTTGATAACTATTGGTGATGTGATATCCCACAGTTTTTGTGAAAACTCTGATGTTTATTTATAATGTTTATATTTTATTTAATTTGGGAAGTGGGGTGTTACAATTGGTAACAGAGCAGGTCGGTCTGTCCGGCCAATGTTGTATAGTGTTGTTGTTCCCTGGTATGCGACATGTGTGTAAAAACACTGTCGGTACATGTTGTTGTTTAAACTTTGTCGGTAGAAGTGAAATAATTCCAGTGGGGGAGAAGTTGGTATTTCTCCGGAATGCTGCAGTGTTGTGGCTTAGTGTGTTACGCTCTTATAGTTTGGTAAAGATGGTTTATACCCCATCATGATTTTCGGCTGTCTGTTGACAAATTAAGGAACTGATCACCCTCAATCTCTTGTTAATAGTAGACGGGATTGTGTTGGATGGGATAGACGTGTCTTGCAAGCTTAGGTGGTGTGAGCAATGAATTGTCTTGAGTTAAGCTAAGTGCTTAAGGGATTATTTTGAGGAGTTGGCGTAAGACGGTGTTGAGGTGTGTATTTTGACGGAAACTTTGAATGTTAAGGAAAGTGAGAAATTGGGGTTTATCACTTAATTGTGATTGTCCGAAAGTTTTCCTGAGGAGGTAAATGGTTTACTATCGGAATGTGAAGTAAAGCTTACACATTGACTTCTTTCTTGGAACTAGTCCGATATGGGTGACTCCATATTGTGTGTTTGCATTGGGATTGAGAAAGTTAAAGAGTCAACTTGAAGACCTACTGGAAGAGAGGTTCTTTTGTTTGAGTGTGTTACCATAAGGTGCACCAATTTTGTTGGTTAGACAGACGGAAGGTTTTGTGAAGCTTTGGGTGAACTATGGATAAGTGAACAAGGTGAATATCAAGGATAAGCATTCGCTTCCAAGAGTTGATGAGTTGATGGATCAACGGGCTGAAGGGTGTGAGTTTTCCTTGGTCGTGTGAGCTCGGGTAGAGCTATTGTGGTTGTGGTATCAAGGGTCAAAGTTGTATCGCAATGGGAGGCTCCAAGATCTGCTGTTGAGATTGGGAGTAATTGGGTTTTAAAATATTGAAAGATTGAAAGTGTGTTGGATGGTCTCCTATGTATGAAATTGTTGTTGTACGCTGAATTCCGAGATCGCAGCTTTTTACGGAATCGAAATCGGACGTCGTAGAAATCATGTTTAATGATTCTAATTCGAGGCTATATGTTAGGTGAGTATGAGTATGTGTTTGTTTCGAATAAAGGAATTGAATCGGTCGAATTTTCGGACAAGAATGCAAAATCCCGTAGCAGTTTTTCGGCAAAATTCTGGTTTTTCGGAAAACTTCGAAAATTCATAACTCTTGAACCGTATGTCCGTTTTGACCCCCGTTTGAAGCGTTGGAGAGCTAACGAGATGCTCTTTCCGGGAAAAATGGTTTTTATGTCAGTGGATGATCCAATTATAGAAGAATATTCGAAACATGTAACTTGGTCAACTTTTACCGTCGTGATCGGGTGCGTTTGATGTGTTATCTTACTGTATGTTTTCGGTATATACCGTGGTAGCTGATGCTTCGATTTAGAAACCTTGCTTGTACCGAGGAAAATGGCGAAAAAAGTTGGAACCGATTGGGAAATTTTGTGATGCGAGTCTGGTCTGTGAAGAGACTTCTTATGGAGTTAAGCCTTGTATGTTAGACCGTACTAGTAGTATTCTTGAGGAGATTCGAGGAGGTCAGAAATCTGGGTTGAGTTGGTGAATTAGTTGAAATTGATAAATCAGAGTCGAAGAGTGGATTGTCGGGTTTGTGGAAATAGTACCATGATATGTTGTGATGGGGTATGTGGACCGGATGTTGTTGAGGGGAGTAGGAGTACTCGTGAAGAAATACATTGAGGTAGATGGAGTGTCAATCCCGGTTCTATGAAGAAGTAACCGAATTTGAGTAGATTGTTTTGATGACCATAGATGAGGAGAGGAGTGGTTGAGGTTGAATATACTGGTTAGAATTATTAGAATTCGAAGAGTGAACATCAGAGACTGTTGAGTCTGATGCAGCCGTTGAATATTCCAGAGTGGAAATCAGGTAGTATTTTCACGGATTTGGTGTTGAGATTTCCAAAGAATTGGAAAGACATAATTTTAATTTGGGTTGTTGTGAGTGGATGAACTATTCCGTGTTAAGGATATATGAGATACATATTGAGGAAGTAGTGAAGTTGGATGAGATACTGTCGAATGTTGTGTTAGATTGAAATTTGAGATTTATATTGAGATGTTGGAGGGGCTTACAGGAAGTTTCAGGTACTAAGTTGAAGTTGAGTTCGGCTTACCATCCGCAAACTGATGGTCAGTCAGAGAGGACTATTGAGTCTGTAGAGAATTGGTGAGAGCTTGGGTGTTGGATCAAGGAGGATCGTGGGATGAGTAATTACCGTTGATTGAGTTACCTATAATAACGATTACCATCCTAGTGTCGGAATGACACTATATATGGCTTGGTGAGATAGGAAGTGTAGGACTCTTCTGTGTTGGAATAAGTCGAGTGGGAGTGTTGTGCTCAGACCGAGAATTATGCTTGAGATGGCTGAGAAGATCAAGAGGATATAAGGAAATATGTGTTTTGAGAGTCACGTCGGTGACTGGTGCTAGTCGGGCTTCGAAATCTCGGAAGTTCGCACCGGGTTCTGTGGTTGTATCAGAGTAGCACAGCGGAGGCATGAGAGGAGTAACATGTTAGATTGTTTTGCCGCTGTCGCTGTGAATTGGCATGACGTGTTTCATGTGTCTTCGTTGAGGAATTACATTGAATCAGGTGGATGACGTACCAGTGGAAAATAATTTGATTGTGGAGGCATTTCTAGTTCGTTTGACGAACGAGAAACAACTCCGAGGGGAGGAGATAGCTTTGGTGAAAGTGGCTTGAGGGGGATGCTGCAGAAGACAGTGTGACCTGAGAATTGGAATGAAGGATGCGGGAAGCGTATCCAGAACTATTTCCATCAGGTAATTTTCGAGGACGAAAATAATTAAAGTGGGGGAGAGTTGTAACACCCATTTTAATTATTTAGTCATTTTATTACTATTTTAATTATTATATGTTGGTGTGCTCTTTGGTGGGGGTGTGTTTGATGATGATTGGTGGGTGTCCCTGATATGGGAGGATTATTGGTGGTGAATTGGTGTGAATATAATAATAAAATAAATAGTAGTAATATGGTGGTATTATTATTATTATTATTATTATTATTATTATTATTATTATTATTATTATTATTATTATTATTATTATTATTATTATTATTATTATTATTATTATTATTATTATTATTATTATTATTATTATTATTAATTGTAGTAATATTATTAATATTAGAGAATATTATTATTATTAATATTATTACTATTATTATAACTATTAGTGGGAGAATATTATTATGATTATTATTATTATTATTATTATTATTAATATTATTGGTGGAGTATTATTACTATTATTATTATTATATTTACTATTATTATTAATATTATTATGAATTTGGTGAGATAATAATATTAGTATTATTATTATTATATTATTTTATTAAGATTATTATTATTATATTATTTTATTAAGTTATTATTATTATTAAGATTAGATAATTAAAATAGGGAATGTGAGGGGTTAGTGGTTTTTACGATACATTTGGAGAGTTGGGAGAAAGAACGAGAGAAGTGAGAAGAGCATAGAACGAGCAAAGGAACGAGGAACGGAAGAGAAAGGAGAAAGCCAAGAGACCAAATCTAGTAGGATTTTCATCGATCAAACCGATTAACAAGGTAAGGGGGGAGAAACTTGATTGGGATGGTATTTACATGTATAGGGTAGAGGGGGTTCCTTAACCCCGTAGGAATGTATCGTATATCAAGTTTTATGTTGACATGCCTATAATTGTTGATTGATGTTGAGAATTGGTATTTGATAAACCAATGATGAATTGATATATATATCGATGTTGATGAATTGTTGTTTTTGGTGAGTTTGGGGTATTGGTTGGGTTTACGGTTTTAGGAAAGTTCCTGTATAACCTCTGTGGTTTGGGTAATGACCATGATATAGGTTCTGAGATGTAGTTTAAGGAACAATTGATTAGAGTAGTGTGTGATAGTTGTAGTAATGATAGGGCAGAGGATGGATGAAGAGTGATAAGCTTGGAATTGAGCAAGATGACAGTGTTGGACAGTAAGGGTGGGTTTTCGTATGATCATTGTGATGGTGTAATAGTGTATGATGGGTAGGATCACATTTAGGATAGAAACCCCTAAATTCCATGGTGTTGAAAAGTATGGTTATATGATATATGATGATATGATCTTTAAAAATATGTTGTTGGCTGTTATAATTGTCATATTATGGTAGGATTTCGAATTCTGAAACCGGAGCTTTTTACAGAATTGAAATCGGAGGTCCGGAAGGCCTCCAACGGTGGAAAACACGGAATTTTCTGCATTCTGCGCTGTTTGCGTCGACTCAAAGCTGTATATTGGTGAATTTTCTGTTTTGACGATTTTGGCCATAACTTTTGATCCGTAAGTCAGATTTAGTCCCCGTTCGAAGCGTTGGAAAGCTCTTGAATAGATCTATAACATGGTATAAATAATATAGTTATTTTCCAAATATTTTTATATCCAATATTTTTGGGGAGTCATTGTTTAATTAAATAGTAACTAAACCATGGATCGATTGAAATGATTTATTGATTATTTACTTGAGTTTAATTGTTGTGCACTTAGTGTGCTTGTGTTTATTGGTGGTGTAATATATATAATGTGTGGTGATGTGATCAGGAGGATCGTGTGCACTTAGTGTGCTTGTGTTTATTGGTGGTGTAATATATATAATGTGTGGTGATGTGATCAGGAGGATCATGTGCACTTAGTGTGCTTGAGATTGTTTGTCGTGCATTGTTGTCGTGCATTGGTGTCGTACATATCATGGTGTTTGGTGGGATGAATCATTGCTCAGGAGGAGTGTATGTGATTCATCCGTACTCCTTTGTGGAGAATGGTGGGGATAGATCATATCTCAGTATGAGCGTAAGTGATCTGTCGGGGATAGATCATATCTCAGTAGGAGCGTAAGTGATCTGTCGGGGATAGATCATATCTCAGTAGGAGCGTAAGTGATCTGTCGGGGATGGATCATATCTCAGTAGGAGCGTAAGTGATCTGTCGGGGATAGATCATATCTCAGTAGGAGCATAAGTGATCCGTCCAAGGTTCGATTGAATGAACCAATGAGTCGGTACCGCATGCATGGTGTTGAGTTGCATATTTGGATTATAATATGTTATATTGTAATTTGAACAGTAGGTTCGTGATTGGTGTTGTGGGGTGAATATTTGTGTGTTTTAATTATTATATGTTATATGGATGTTTGAACAGTAGGTTCGTGATTGGTGTTGATGGGGTGAATATTGGTGTGTTTTAATTATTATATGTTATATGGATGTTTAAACCGTAGGTTCGTGATTGGTGTTGATGGGGTGAATATTGGTGTGTTTTAATTGTTATATGTTATATGGATGTTTGAACAGTAGGTTCGTGATTGGTGTTGATGGGGTGAATATTGGTGTGTTTTAATTACTATATGTTATATGGATGTTTGAACAGTAGGTTCGTGATTGGTGTTGATGGGGTGAATATTGGTGTGTTTTACTACCTTTATTGCATGTATTAAATTACCGATATATTTTGATCATGTTTTCTCACCCCTTTGTTGTGTTGTGGTCTGTGCTTCCTCGGAAGTACAGATAATCCAGGTACATAGATAGCTTGGATGGCGGTGTGCAAGTCGAGTCTTAGGATGCTCTGATACGTAACACGGGATATGGGTGTTTTATTTGTTTATGTTAAACTTGTTGAAAATCCTGTGACGTATCACATTTTGGTGAATTATAATAATAAAGATTTTATGTAAATCTGGCGGATGGCCGAGAATGTTGGAATAATAATTTCCGCTGTATTATTTTGAAAATAATGAATAAAGTATTTTTGATAACTATTGGTGATGTGATATCTCACAGTTTTTGTGAAAACTCTGATGTTTATTTATAATGTTTATATTTTATTTAATTTAGGAAGTGGGGTGTTACAGGACTCGTTACTGACATAGTGGTCCATCATCTACCACTGCGTGAAGATTGTCCTCCCGTTAAGCAGAAGCTTAGAAGGACACGACCAGATATGGCCATTAAGATCAAAGAAGAAGTACAAAAGCAGTTGGACGCTGGCTTTTTAGCGGTCACTACCTACCCTCTGTGGGTCGCCAACATAGTACCTGTACCGAAGAAGGACGGTAAGGTGCGTATGTGCGTTGATTATCGGGATTTGAATAAGGCGAGCCCTAAAGATGATTTCCCGCTCCCTCATATTGATGTGTTGGTCGACAATACAGCTCAATTTTTTGTGTTTTCGTTCATGGATGGCTTCTCCGGCTATAATCAGATCAAGATGGCGCCGGAGGACATGGAGAAAACCACGTTTATTACACCTTGGGGGACGTTCTACTACAAGGTAATGCCTTTCGGTCAGAAGAACGCAGGGGCCACTTACCAGCGAGCGATGGTCACTTTGTTTCATGACATGATTCACCATGAGATTGAAATCTATGTTGATGACATGATTGCGAAGTCCCAAACAGAGGAGGGACATCTGGTCAATTTGCTGAAGCTTTTTTAGAGGCTTAGGAAGTTCAGGTTGAGGCTGAATCCTAACAAATGTACTTTCGGAGTACGGTCTGGAAAACTACTGGGGTTTATTGTGAGTGAAAGAGGCATTGAGGTTGATCATACTAAGATAAAAGCAATACAAGATATGCCAGCGCCAAAGACTGAAAAAGAAGTTCGTGGTTTCCTGGGGAGAATAAACTACATTGCAAGGTTTATATCTCAGCTCACGGCCACGTGTGAACTGATGTTCAAACTATTGAAAAAAGATCAGGCGATTTTCTGGAACGAGGATTGCCAGAAGGCATTTGACAAGATAAAATAGTATCTGCAGGAACCTCCGATTTTGATACCCGCAGTGGTCGAAAGACCCTTAATCATGTACTTGACAGTTCTTGAGAATAGCATGGGTTGCGTCCTCGGTCAACACGACGAGACTGGCAGAAAGGAGCATGCCATTTATTACTTGAGTAAAAAGTTCACAGATTGTGAGTCTTGTTACTCAATGTTGGAAAAAACGTGTTGCGCACTCGCGTGGGATGCCAAACGTTTATGATAGTATATGCTCGATCACACAACCATGCTAATTTCGAAGATGGATCCGATCAAGTACATCTTCGAGAAGCAAGCGCTTTCGGGCAGAATTGCCAGGTGGCATATGGTGTTGACGGAGTATGACATTCAATATGTTTCCCAAAAGGCCATCAAGGGAAGTGTATTGTCTGAGTACCTTGCCGAACAGTCTATCGAAGATTATCAGCCGATGAAATTTGAATTCCCTGATGAGGATATCATGTTTCTCAAAGTGAAAGATTGTGATGAACTGTTGCCCGGCGAGGGGCCAGATAGGAAGTCCCAGTGGAAATTGATATTTGACGGTGCGGTTAATTCGTATGGAAGTGGTATTGGGGCAAACACTACGACTCCCCAGGGATCCCACATCCCATTCACTGCCAGATTGACTTTTCCAGTCACCAACAATGAAGCAGAATACAAGGCATGCATCATGGGTTTAGAAGAAGCCATTGATTTGAGAATCAAGAACCTGGATGTATACGGTGACTCGGCACTCGTTGTTAACCAAATTAAAGGGGAGTGGGAGACTCGTCAGTCGAATTTGATTCCGTACATGAATTATGCCAGAAGGCTGCTTCCTTTCTTTGATCGAGTGGAACTCCATCATGTGCCTAGAGCAGAAAATCAGATGGCTGATGCCTTAGCCACGTTGGCTTCGATGTACAAAATCAATTTTTGGAATGAAGCTCCAAGAATTGTCATTTCCCGTCTTGATAGACCTGCATTCGTTTTTGCAATTGAGGAAGCCTCCGATGGCAAGCCATGGTTCCATGATATCCATACTTTCCTTATGACTAAGGAGTATCCTGCGGGAGCGTCAACCCAGGATAAGAAGACTCTGAGGAGGTTGTCTGGAAATTTCTATCTCAATCCTGATGGAGTTCTGTATAAGAGAAATCATGATCTCGTGCTGCTCAGATGTGTGGATGAAAAAGAAGCTAGTTTTCTTATGGAAGAGGTCCATGAAGGCACATTTGGTACGCACGCCGGCGGACATGCTATGATGAGAAAAATACTACAAGCAGGATATTACTGGATGACAATGGAGTCGGATTGTTTCAAATTCGCGAAGAGATGTCATAAATGCCAGATTTATGCTGATAAAATTCATGTGCCGCCGTGCCCGTTGAATGTCATGTCATCCCCGTGGCCGTTCTCCATGTGGGGCATTAATATGATAGGCAAGATCGAGCCCACTGAATCTAACGGTCATCGCTTCATTTTGGTAGCCATTGACTACTTCACCAAGTGGGTGGAGGCAGCCTCGTATGCTAACGTGACCAAGCAAGTGGTAGCTAGATTCATAAAGAAAGACATCATTTGTCGATATGGAATTCCCGAGCGGATCATTACTGACAATGGTTCGAATCTGAATAATAAGATGATGAAGGAGTTATGTCAGAGCTTCAAGATTGAACATCACAACTCATCACCCTACCGGCCGAAGATGAATGGTGCGGTTGAAGCGGCCAACAAGAACATTAAAAATATAGTACAAAAGATGGTTGTGACCTACAAGGATTGGCATGAGATGTTGCCATTTTCATTGCACGGTTATCGTACGACGGTACGCACATCAACCGGGGCAACTCCTTTCTCACTAGTGTACGGTATGGAAGTTGTCCTACCGTTGGAATTTGAGATTCCTTCTTTGCGAGTTTTGGTTGACGTGAAACTCGATGAGGCAGAATGGATTAAGAATCGATTGAATCAACTCAGTCTGATGGATGAGAAGAGATTATCATCGACTGCATATGGTCGTATGTACCAGAGCCGAATGAAGAAAGCTTACGATAAGAAGGTGCGTCCTAGAAGCTTTCAGACGGGTGATCTCGTCCTGAAGAAGATTCTTCCACCATACTCCGATCACAGGGGCAAGTGGACTCCTAACTACAAAGGTCCGTACGTCGTCAGCAAGGTCTTCTCGGGAGGAGCCTTGTTGTTATCCACGATGGATGGCGAAGATTTTGCATCCCTTGTGAACGTGGACGCAGTTAAAAAATACTTTGCTTAAAAAATGACCCGCTGGAAGAAAAAGGTCCAGGAAAAAATAGGGCATCCCGGCGAACCATAAAAAAGGAAAAAGGTTCGGGCAAAAATTAGGGATATAAATGAAAAATGTACACCCGCAAAGTCAAAAACCTGAAAGGGCGGCTTTGGGAAAAAAGGGTATCCCGGTGAATCAAAAACCCGAAAGGGCGGTTCAGGCAAAAGTTAGGGATTGAAAAGCAAATGACTGCTTTCCGCGTGTGAACTTTCATTGTTTAGTGGTTTGGGAAGACCTGAGGGCCGTTTATCCGAAACAATCTCTTCTGAAGTTGAAGCGTCGGAGAAGTATCGAAGTCGAGTGGGTCATAGAGGGACCAACTCATGGTGTTCGTTTACACCACATTGCCGACATTTGTGTATACTGATGTATATTTATGTTATTATACTTGCGCAACTTCCTCATTTCAGGAGCTTGCATCTGTTGTAAAACATTTTGCCCATTCAAGGGTTCGTTGTCAATAAACGTATACTATTCAGTATTTTTGTTTGTTCGTTTTAGCTTTTATCTGTTTTGTTTGCGAAAAAGAACGCCCGATGTTTTTGATAAAATGTGCATACATAAACTTGATGGCCTAGGCCGATAATTGTTGAAACATTGAATTACCTGAACATTGTCACAGGATGATAACCTTGATAGGTCCCTTTGTGAAGGGTATCTTGTCTGTTTGTTCATGTTGTTGCAGGGACGCCACCCTCCAGGCAGTACGCCAGATGTTTTCCAGGCAGGATGATTCCTTCTTCGCCAGCGAGTTCAGCAGTGTTTCCCCACGGAGTCTGAGCATGGGATTGTGAGCATTGATATGTCTCCCTAAGCAGAGATAGATTCTCTCTAACCAGATGCATCCTAGGCAGGATCATCATTTCCCCAGCTAATTCATACGCCGAAGTGTATACTCTTTCCCAGCAATAGGCAATTTTCTCGTACAAGACTATTCGCCAGTGTGCAGCTCCGATAGTTCAGACTGAAGTCTCTAGGAGAATTGAAATTCCCCACAGATTTGTGTGCTCCCCGGCAGGTAGGAGTTATTCCAACGTCTGGTTGCCCATCCTCAGCCGAGTTTGTCGTTCCCCAAGAGAGCCAAATCCTTGGAAGCCGTTCAGGGTGTTATTGGTTTTCCCCAGCAGAGAATGTTGAATAGTTGTTGTTGTACTTCCTCATCGGAGTCCGTATCTCCAGGAAGATTCTATTTGTGAAGGTCGTGCAGTTTATTTCTGCGATTGATATCGTTTCCTCAGCAATTCGTGGTTCGTATACCTAGTTGAGTGAGTACAGGTTCTCGTAGAACTTTGTTCCCCTGCATAAAGTCGTCTGAAGCTCGTTTCCCCAGGTTGAGTCCAATTGAGATTGGTGTGACTTATTCTCCTCAGCAGGATGATTCTTCCTCCCCACCAGAGTGGCTCTTTCTCCTTGACAAGAGGATTTTCCCTTCAATATTTATTTTTCTAATGGGGTTGTAGCATTTTGCATGATTGCATAGCATTTACCCTAAAACGCGTAGCATTTCCACCGTGTGGAGCATTACGCCACTGTCAAACATATGCATCTGAAACATGAGTTAGGTCGTTACTGTTCTTGTTTTGCAGGCGTTCCTCAGCGAGGTTGTTTGCTTAAGATGATTCTTAAAGTCCCCAGTGAAGTCTCCACAGTTGTTTGCTTAAGATGATTCTTAGAGTCCCCAACGGATTTGTTTGTTCAGGATGATTCTTGAATTCCTCAGCAGAGTTTGTTCGTCCAGGATGATTCCTGGATCCCCAAAGCAGAGTTACTTGATAGTTCTCCAGAATCCCCAGCAGAGATGTGTCATCCCCAGCAGGTTTTTAAACAGAGAAGTTGAAATTTCCCTTGAAGACTTACTGATGAAGTCTGACTGCGATGTTGAAGCAGTTCTCCTAGCTGACGTGGAGTGCCTGACTGCAAAAGTTTAGATATCCCTATTGGTTCATGATTGATTGAGGATTCTATTTCCGACTTGCTTACGAAGTCCGGCTGACGCCCGAGAATTTTTTTGAATGCCCGATGGCATAATTATAGAGATTGTCGAAAGTTCCTAATGACTTGATAAATCCCAAGGAATTCTTCTGCTGTCGTGCTGCAGAATGCCTGACGGCAATATCAGCTATGTATCACCAGTTACCGTGTAACCAGTGAGCCCTTAATGACTTGAGGAAGAAGCTACAGCGAAATCTGATGATCATCCTGATGGAGATTTGGGCCAGTTGCCGCGCAACTGCCATTTCAAACTTCAAAGATTGTCCTACCCATCAAAGTATCGCTTACTTGTGCGGTTGGTAAATTTCCGGTTACCGTGTAACCAATTCCCCAGCCAAGTTGTCGTGCAACTGTCATTTCCGATTTCGAGGATGTTCCTACCAATCAGAGTATAGTTTACCTATGCGGTTGGCAAATCACCAGTTACCGTGTAATCGGCGATCCCTTGATGACTCGAGGACATAAATGATCATCCTGACGGAGATTTGAGATTAAGCATTCACCAGCAAGTTGTCGTGCAACTATCAATATCAGCCACCCTTCACCAGTTACCGTGTGACCAGTGATCCCTCGATGATTTAAGGACGCAGTGATATTAGATACATCAGATCAGTAATTCTCCACCTAGTTGCCGTGCAACTATCATTTCCGTTTCTGAAGATTTGTCCCCATCAGAGTATCGTGTACTCGTGCAGTTGGCAAATTTCCGGGTTTATTGATATTTAACCGTCTTTTACCTTGATTGTTTGAGAGTCGTTCGCTTCTCACCCAGTCAGGTCCAAGCCGTTTGAATAAGGGCAGCTGTTGCACCCCAAAATTTGCCTAACATTTCTTTACCTAGCTTGTGTTTCATTGCATTCACATTAGCATTATCATCTGCATTGCATTGACGTGTGTCCAGGAGATCAAGAGGTATGACTACCAACAAAAGGCTACACAAGATTATGAAGCTATCTAAGAGGTTTATTCAAGTATTCAAGGGTTGATATCCTCATCAGAGAAGTTAAAGATCCTCAGAGAGAGTGGTTAAACCCAAGTGTGTACATCTCCTAACTTGAGAGTTGTGGGAGGTCATCAGATGATTCTGAGGCCATGAAGTTGGACTTGAGACCTTGAGGGAGCTCATGAGAAGCATTGGAGATCATTTTGAAGCCTAGACAGGTCAGTATGCAAAGGATAAGAAGCTGCTACCAAGATTGGTACAACTAGGGTTTCATCTGGTCAACCCTAGGTTAACTGATGATTTGAGGAAGGTTGAGACCTATCCCAAAGCCATGTGATCATGGATTTATGTATTGAGATGCCCAAGGGATGATTCCAAGATCAAATTATCATGAATCAAGAGTGTGAGGAGTTCCTAGGCTAGGGTTGCTATGCTTGACAGTGTAAGATCCCCTAGTTTGGTGCCTAACTTCAAGACCATATAACTCAAGATGTGATTTTCATCTCACCTTGACCCTAACATGATTGTTGTAGAGCATGATCATAGCTTTAATTTGAGTACTAGAAGTCCTTGATAGGGTTTATAGAACTCAAGTTATGAGCGAGACAAGTTACAGGTCATTAGTGGAATGTGAAATTAGAGCTTGAAAATCAACCAAGTTGCATGACACTTTTTCCCTAGAAGGATGATTCTCATGATCTTTTGGCCAACATGAATGTTGTTCCTTATCTTCTTAGCTTTCTAGAAAGTACTAGAAGTCCATGATTAGATTTGTAGAACTCAAGTTACAAGCTCTACAAGATAAGGGTATTTTGGGAATTTGGAATTATAGGTCAAATTTGGTTAAAGGTCAATTTCATCAACTTAGACACCTCAAATGGACTTTTGATCAACTTGAAAGTTGTTCAAAATGGTGTTATTTGTCTAACCATGACCCAAAGATTCGTTGATATGGATTGAATATGGAAGTGTATGAAGAAAATTTGAAAAAAAGATAATTAAAAGGCATAAAAAGTGAAAATTCCATTTTAATTCATTTTTGTGCAAAACTTCACAAGTTTGTGCATTTTTTTAATTCATTGGAGAGGATTGGCAATTTCACATTTTTGGTTTGAGTCATAATTCATGGACATTTCAAAGGTTACTTAGAATTGAAGTAACATAACCAATATGCACCATTGAATGAAATCAAGCCTTCAATCTGATCCATTCACATTCATGAGATGTTATACAAGCCATTTGAGTGAAAATTGAGCTGAAACAGAGCCAGGTTACACGATTTCCATAGTTGCACATTGAAGAAAAATTGAAATTTGGATTGATCAAATTGGGCTTCCAATGGGTCTGGGAAGTATCCAAAACAGTTCTATTTAAGTCTTAGATCATGTTCAGATCGTTTTTTGGTTGGAATATGGTGAAGAAAACAATTATTGCAGTTGGAGTTTTGGAGCTTTCGAGCAAGAAACGGTTTTGGAGTTTGAGGAAGAATCAAGAGCTTCTGAGTATCAAGAATCATTCAGGATCATTCAGTGAAGGTTTCTGCACACTTTGGCATCAAGATTTGCACGCTAACACCTTCAATTTCAAGCTTCTATTCAGGTTTTTATCCTTCAAAACTCCTCTTGATTTAGGCTTGTTTAGCATGAATTTGGCATGTGGTTAGGTTGTAGATATGACCTAGATCGTTTTAGGATCAGAATTATGGAGTTTTGTGATGATTCTTGATTGGATGACATTTCTGTTGAGCATTGTATATGGCTGATTCTTGAGAGTTAGGATGAATTGGATAGATCAGAGTGATCCTTGAGAGGTGAGGAAGAGTTCTATGGAGAGAATTTGGAGTTTGATGACAATTGTGGAATTGGCATTTTTTCTGTTCATCATCGTGTTTGATTATTCATGGAGAATCAGTGAGAATAGAGTAGATCATGATGCTCAGGGTGAGGAGACGAGTGGATTCGTGTATTTTTCATTAAGTTTAGTTGAGTTTGGAACCAGAGCATGATTGCTCTCGCCGGAGAAGACGGTGGAGCTCTTCTCCGGCCACCATGGAAGATTTTCCCTCCTTGTATCAGTTCAAACGAAGAAGATGAGCAAGCACCGTTGGATCTGTTTGAGATAGTTGACTTGGTCTTAGCATCTAACATGTAGGATTTAGTTTGACTAGGTCTTCGTGAGGTGGCATATCCTGGAGCCTCAGATCAGCATACTTTTTCAATGAATGGATATGATTAGAACGTACCGTGTACCTCAGTCAACTGAACCACACAATGTCCATGGCCAAAACGCATTGTTTTATTAAATGAGGTGGCACGCGCTTAGCCTTAGGATCTGTTGACTAGTAGTGTGATCTTGTGGTCCTGATATTTTCTTAGTTCTTTTATTTCTTTTAATTCATTTTCCATTTTCTTTTATTACATTCATCATTTTTTAATTCATATTAAATAGAATATTGATCAGAAAATTATGAAAAAAAATATGTGAGTGATCCTTGATTAATTTCTGATTTTTTTATGCTTTTGGATTTTATTTTGGTGTTGTTTTCAATTTAATGTCCATTTTTCTATTTTTATTATTTCTTTTAATTTGGCATTTTGGATTTGTTACTTGCTGATTTTATTACTAATTCATGCTTTAGAATTTGATGTTGATATTTTTCTGGCTGGTTATGTTCATATTGATGAGATTATAGGAATTTTGTGGTGATTTTTAGGTAGCTCTAAGCATAGTTTTGAACTAGGTTTTTAGAGCTTTCCCCACTTGAACTTTCACTTGACAACTTTTGGTTTAGAATTTCATTAGTGCTCTTAAACATTGATTTAAGCTCTGGATTTTTTACCATAGGTTCCCAATACCTTTAGGATCACTTAGAAATGTTTATAGATTTTTAGGAGTTGATTTACTATTTTAGTTAGATTTTACATCTAGGCTGTTTGTAGGATGCCTCTAGCATAGTACCTCCCATAGTTGAACTTCAAAAGTGACCTTTAGTTCATGATAAGTTTCCAAACCTTTTCTGAAGGTTTAGTAGACATGTTGATGCCTCTGTAGATTGAATCTTAAGGTTTAATTTGGTTCATTAGTTCCCTTTAGAGAGTTGCTTTTAGAGCTTGTGGAATTAGGGTTTTTAGAGCCTTTAGGAGTTCCTTCCTTTTTCATAATTGTGGTTTGCTTTGGTTTGCATTCTATTTCCTATCCAATTATGCAAGATTCCTTTGTGGGAGCCTAGTCCCTCCTTTGGAAGGACTAAAGGCCTACCACAACAGGTAAAACCTTTGAGGATACCAATCTTATATGAGTGGTTGAGTGTCATGATGGATTCCCTTGGTTTCCATCATGCTTCCCCTCATCATGCAATAATCTTTGTGTTGATTCATATCATCTCTTGATGGAGCAAGTTGAAGCTTGAATATGAAGTCCTTATTCCCTTCTCTCTTGATGGATAGCTTAGACATATAACTTGGACTAGAAGACAGACTGTCAGACTACTGGAGTGTTGTTGTGCTGCTCCGCTGTGTTTGCTGTTTAGTTGTATTTGTGTGACTGTTTCTATCGTCTGTTGCATTAGAATAGGCTTTCATGTAGTTGATGCTAGGCCTAAATGCATTGAAAGGTTGAGCTTGCCTCCCTTTGCTTGCTTGCATGAGAGGTTGAGTCTGTCTCCCTCTGCTTGCCTGTTACTGTTTGGCTTTTCTTGTTGGCTGAAGGTTGAGTTTGCCTCCCTTGCCTTTGTGTTGCTTTTGCTTGATTGCTTAGAAGTTGAGTGAGTCTCCCTCTGCTTGTATTGTTGCATCACATGTGCATCTTTACTGTTTTCTTTACTGTTTATCTGTTTACTGATGTTTTATCTGTTGTCTGTTTCCCATTGACATGATCCCCTAGGATTCTCACTTCCTTTGATAAGGAAGTGATTATTAGACTTTAGGTTGAAACCTATGCATGATAACATCTAGGAGTTCCCTGTTTCAAACCTCAACCATAGGATGAATCCTTGGCATGACAACTGTTAGGACTTGATAGTTTCCCCTTAGTTGTGTTCGTTCTCTTCTCATCTTCAAACAAATCAAAATACAGTAATAGAGGTTAATTGATATCATATGTTACGAGCCTTAAGCTACTTAGGAAATGATTGTTGGAGGGTTTCCTTCTAATAATCAGGATGTTTAGTATGGTACCCTTTGGGTGACATGCGACGCATTCACTCCCAAGTCATAGTCTCTAGTACGATATTAGTTACAAACAACCATAAAAAACACTTCTTCCGTAAAAAACAGAAAACAAACCTCAAACCTCTTTTGCCCCGTGGGCCCCTAACTCAAGGAAAACTTTTATGATGAAAAGAGTGTCGTTAACTCTCAGTTCTACCGCAAACGGTAACGCACGAGACTCTGACGAGCGAGCTGCATACACCAAACTGCTGGAACTGTTTGTTAACCCTACTCGAAAACAGATGAATCTGAACCCCCGTAATCCGTATCATCTCGAACTACGTAAGCTCTGATCTCTCATATCTGTTGAGAGTACGTAGGCACAATACTGACGTATTGGCAAGCCACCTTCCCCCATCCGTTTACCCGTAGTTAGGCGAACTACGTTGACTCTGATTTCTCGTTCCAGACCGGAATACGTAGGCACGAAGCGCGATGCTTTGCCGAGTCATTTTATTTTCTTTTCAGACCAACCTTGATAGGTAGATAGTTAAACCAACCCGTCAGATAAACACAACAAGCGTGGATCCCATCGAGTACGATGGACGTGAGGGGTGCTAATACCTTCCCCTTGCGTAACCGACTCCCGAACCTAGGCATGGTTGCGATGACCTTGTCTTATACCTTTTTGTCAGGTTTTTCCGATCGTTTCCTTTCCCTTTCTGTGGGATAAATAACGAAAGGTGGCGACTCTTCTGTTTTGCCGACACCTTATTTTCGCGGTAGCGACATAAAGTATAACTTGTTTGAAGTAATATGAATTCACAACATCAAGCTAATGACGTTAACAAGTGCTTATTTGGAGGCAATCCAATATTTTTTATACTTCTTTCATTTTATTTTAAAATTCTAAAAAGTTTTTTAAATTACAAAATTCAAAAATTTGAGCCATTTCATAGAGATTTTGCTAGGCAAGGAAAATCTCTTACCAGGAAAATTTTCAGCCAAACTTTTGTCTTTTAGTGGAAGACTTAAATCTCTGCATATGAGACATAATTATGATGTTTCTGTTTACGAATATTGATCCTCTTGATGTGAGACAAAATTTTAAAAAAAAATGTCATTATGAGACTTTTAAGGCAAAGCTTGATCCTCAATATGATGCAAAATTATGAAAATGTTATTATGTGACTTTTTTATTTGTTACACTTGATATTTTGTGTTCCTTTTAAAAATATATTTTTCTTTTCTTGTAATGGACTTAACGATAAACTTGAGAATCATTGTTTCTCTTGTTTTATTGATGATAAACTTTATACACATGTATCTTATTCATTTTCACTTAATAGCACATACCAAATAACAAATAGGGTAATAATCTTAATTATATTTACACCAAAGTTTTTCATCTTCCAAACATAAAAAATATTTTTCCTCAACATATTGATGTTGTTGAGGTTGATCTTGGTGTTATTGTTTTTTAAGCTCATTATGATAAGTTGTTGAGCATCAAACAGAAAATTTCACAAATTATTTCACAAATTATAGGGACTAAAGTAGTCAATTTTTAGTGAACTAATAATATAAATCTCTATAAATATATAGTACAAATTAAAAATGGTCAATATTCAACCTCCATTCTATTGATATTCATATTTATTTCATAAAAGTCAAGGAAGTCTTCTCAAATTGAGGACACCTTGTGGAAAATCATACAGGTATGGCAAGATAATCTTCAGAACATGATACTTGATACCAACAAGAATAACGACGCATCAATCAGAAACTTACAGCACCTCCAACCGTGAACTTATTTTTGGATTTTTTGTGGGACCTATTAAGCCACGTCAGCTTGAAGCAATTCAACTAATTTTTCATTCTAATGGTGCAACTCTGAAGAACTCATGTTGGGTTCCACAACTTTACTTTATATATTAATATTTTATTCATATTAAATTTTATATCACTTAAAATAATAATTTTAATTTTTTACAGAAAATTATTTCAGTCTACTATATACCCCAACGGGTGGGTATATAGTGTTGTTTTAAGGAAAAATATTTCATTCTACTATATAAACTTTAAAAAAATTAGATTAAACTTAAAAAAATATTTCAATCTCTCCTTAGTTAATTTTAGTGTTTTAAATTAAATTTGATATAAAATTAAAAAAAATTGAAATTATAATTATAATTTAAAATAAATAAAATTCAAATTAAACTTGTAATTTAAACTTATAATTAAAATATAGTTTTCATACTATAAAATCAATATTTTAATATTGTAATTATAGTTTTCATATGATAATTAAAATGATAAATAAAATTTTATATTAAATTATAATTTTCATATTATAAAATCAATATTTTAATATAAGAACGGTTAAAGAACCGTTGCATAATTAAGAACCGTTGAACATCATGGCAATCTTGAAAACAACAAATATGAGTGTCATGTTGGCAAACCCACTTTAAGAACTTCCATTGGAGTTGGTCTTAGAGCATCTCCAACCGTGAACTCATTTTTGGGTTCTTTGTGGGACCTATTAAGCCACGTCAACTTGAAGCAACTCAACTAATTTTTCACTCCAATGGTGCAATTCTGAAGAACTCATATTGGGTCCCACAAATTTACTTTATATGTTAATATTTTATTCATATTAAATTTTATATCACTTAAAATAATAATTTTAATTTTTTTACAGAAAATTATTTCAATCTACTATATAGTCCAACCGGTATATAGTGTTGTTTTAAGGAAAAATATTTCATTCTACTATATAAACTTAAAAAAAAAAATTAGATTAAACTTAAAAAAATATTTCAATCTCTCCTTAATTAATTTTAGTGTTTTAAATTAAATTTGATATAAAATAAAAAAAATTATAATTATAATTATAATTTAAAATAAATAAAAATAAAATAAAAAAAATTCAAATTAAACTTATAATTTAAACTTATAATTAAAATATAGTTTTCATATTATAAAATCAATATTTTAATATTGTAATTATAATTTTTATATGATAATTAAAATGATAAATAAAATTTTATATTAAATTATAGTTTTTATATTATAAAATTAATATTTTAATATAAGAACAGTTGAAGAACCGTTGCTTAATTAAGTATCGTTCAACAACATGGCAATCTTAGAAACAATAAATATGAGTGCAATGTTGGCAAATCCACTCTAAAAACTCTCATTAGAGTTGATCTTAGAAACACAAATTGGTTAATCATCCTAACAGTTAATTGGTCAATCTGTGAGCAAATATGAATGCAATACATTTGATAATCTCAAAAATAATGAAAGACGTTATGCTATTAGTTTGAGGAAATATAATTTTGCTAAAGTGAAAAGTGTTAAGAGTTATTGTAAAAATTCATTGGAAAAGTATTTAGGTTAAAAGTGGGTATGGAGTTGGTGAGGAAAAAATAGTGAATGAAGTTAAAAAGAGTGAGGAAAAGAAAACATAGAGTGAAGAGAAATATGCGAGTGGGGAAGAACCAAGAAAGAGAAAGAAACGAAACTTCATATATCATTACCTTATTTAATTGGAGTAATGAAGTTGTTATCACGTTGACAACCAAGTTGATGATGCTTGGCATATACCATTCATCAACTTGTGGGAAGGTTTTACAAGATAAAGCAGTCGCTTTATAGACAAGTAAAATTGAAGAGAAAGTTTGAGAGCCAACTAACAAGCATGTAAGTATAAATAACTTTTGATAGTTGTATAACTAATTATGTCTAGGCTGTTAGGACAGTTGGGAATTAGTTATAAGTGATTAGGAAATGGGAAATGATATTCTTACACCCAATTCCTACACCTACATACGGTGAACAGTGAAATATTATAAAATTAAATATTTTTTTAAAAAAATATATAAAAAATTAATTTTTTATATTTTTAAATTAAATAATATTGATATGAAATTGTGTGATTAACCAATTTCATAACTCCATTAACCAACATTTTACACATTATTAACCAACTTTATTTACTGTTAAAAATTATTTTTAATTCTAAACTTTTATTAACCAATTTCATCACTTCATTAACCAACTTTGTTTCATAACTTAAAAAATTATTTACGAATACTGTTCACGAGCATTCTTCATGCACTGTTCATAATACTGTTTATACATTGTTGCGACACTGTTCCGCATTGTTCATGCACTGTTCATTGTATTAGTGAATAGTACATACGATGTAGTGTAGTTTTTGGTGTCAACGTAGCATTGCTGTTAGGAAATACTTAGAGTTGTGCACATAAGAAGTAACTAATAGACTCCAAATATCAAAGTGTAGTAATTCAAATCTGCTAAAAGGTATAGACTGACTTGAATTAAATGTTAATTTTCTTTGTATAGTTAAATGAAATATGTCACAAGTGGCTTTATTATCAAATGAAAAAGAAAAATACAAATGATACATTTGTGTAAGTCTTTTATGAGATAAATGATCAAATTTAAATTGTCATTTGGCTGATATGGGAATTACAAATTTATGTATACAAAAGTATTGAATTTACAAAGTTATGTGTACTAAAAGTATTAAATTTTATTGATTGAGCTTATTAAGTTGTGTCTACTAGCTTGGACTTCAAGATTAGATCAATTTATTTCCACTTTATATAAAACTTATTTGATTCCCCAAATCAATCATCTTTTTGGTATTCACATCATGCAAAACACAAGTATAGATTCCCCAAATCAATCATCTTTTTGGTATTCACATCATGCAAAACACAAGTATAACAAAAGAAATAGGACAAAATAATTCATGGTTTGGCACAGCCTTGAAATTGAAATTATATTCAAACAAAAAATAGGACAAAATAATTCATGGTTTGGCACAGCCTTGAAATTGAAATTATATTCAAACAAAAAATAGGACAAAATAATTCATGGTTTGGCACAGCCTTGAAATTGAAATTATATTCAAGTGAAAATCAGGTAAAAATAGGAAATGGGCAAGGTATACATTAGGTGAGAAAGTGATGTTACAAGCATATTTGACAAATACAAACCTACCATTGAGAAAGATAACTAAAAATTTTAGGGGAGTATTTCTTCCACCCTTAGGAATGCTCACACACTCTTGTGAAAAATCAAAATTGCTTTTAAAATTCAGAAGTATACTTCCGAACACACCTCAGTCCACACTCAATCTATTCATGAGTGAGTCACACCCTCATTTTTTCAAAAATTAATACAGAAATATATTTCCATATAACTTATAGAAGTGCACCTCTGGACAGGGTTTTAATCAAATAGCGTCAGACTCTCCCACTTCCTTATTTCTAGAAAAAAAACACTCTAAAACTCTTCTCACTTCCATTCAGCACTTCCACACAAAAAAATTCAATAAAGTTTCATTTCTACTCCATCTAACTCAAGTAGTTTGGCGATTTCTAGTCTTAACATCCAATCAATTGATGTGCTCATCATCATCTTCACATTTGGTAAGTTTTTCAATCCAAATTTTTTTCACATTTGATTTTCTATACTTGCATTAAGAAATAAGTACATTACGTTGTGTAATATACGTCAATATATAGGTAGTTATAGTCATTGTTAGGTAGTATAATTGAGCAATGTGTTTTGTCCCTTTTTGGTTTCCCTTTGTTTCTGCCATTTTCTCTTTTCTAAATTGCATGTAACTTAGAAAATTAACTTTTGTATTGTTTCAGATTTTGATTTTCCAGGAATACTGAAGTGAACTTTCGTATTTTGTCTGTCTGCATTGTTTGGTTTGATTTTGAATGTCATTCATCTGGGTTTGATCTTTTCTGAATTATTTGGCTTGTCTGGTTTAATTACAGGTAACATGGGTGACAATTAAGAATGATTGAGGCACAATAAAGTCTTCCATTGTGCATATATTCGCAGGGAAAAAGGTTAACCCTCGTGACCATCAACCAGTTCCAGTTCATTTGATGCAGAAACTTCAACTTATGGGGTTTAGGTGTCTTCGACTTCGTCTTCTCAAAGGTAGGTGTCACCTAATGCTACTCTGGAAGCCCCACTAGTCTAGGTTGATGCACCTGTTGTCAGTGCTACCGTTCCTGAGGAATTTGGAGGAAGCTCGTATGACATATCAATGTTGCCTCTATATTTGGATCATGTTGTGAGGCACGTGTGGGGAAAAGAGCTAAAATTTATCTGTATTTATCATTTGAAACATGTGTGTTATAATATTTGAATTTTCTGATGATGATGTATTTTTTGCAGTATCGTGATGCTTTAAAATGCATCAACCATGGTCAGAAGATTGTGAGGTTGCATTAGCCTATAGAGCAGTGGTTTCACGATGTCATACAGTTACCTAGGCTATGAGATTATGCATAACCGATTATACTACTATTAACCATGGTATGCTGTCAGTGTTCGTTGAAAGTTGGGATCCTGAGGCGTCATCTTTTTATCTTCTGAATGGTGATATGTCCATCACATTAGATGATGTGTCATGCCTGCTACATCTTTTGATCAGAGAAAATTATTAGACCACTCCAAGATGACCAAAACTGAAGCACTAGAGATGATGGTGACATATTTGGGAGCTGACCTAGTGAGTGCCCTAAAAGAGTTGGAGGAAACCAGAGGTTCTCATGCTAGATTTGGATTCTTAGAGAACCTGTATACACACCACTTGGCTATGAAAGTGCAAGCCGACGGTGATGATGAAAAGGTTATGTATCATAGAGCATGTGCATTAAGGTCATACCTCATGTACTTGGTTGACACATCCATTTTTGTGGACAAGAGTTCCTATAATGTTGATGTGGTTTACCTTAGATACTTCATTGACTTTGAGCGGGTTCATGAGTACAACTAGGGACACTTGTTTGGTTTACCTGTACTCCAAGTTAGCTGAAGGTTATCTTTGGAAGACGAGACAAATGACAGCTAGTTGCACGTTGTTTACAGTAATATATTTTCATCCTTTACTATTAATGTACCATTTTATAATACTTGTGTGACACCATTACTAATATTTCATATCTACCATTTTTAGACATGGAACCTCCAACACTTTCCACACATCTTCGGCTGGTCATATGTTGATGACTACACTGAGGGTCAGCCACGTGTTTGTGCATTCGTTTTGCTCAGAGGGAATTAATCAACTGAGCCATTCAGAGTATTGCTTGATCATAGAACAATAAATGATATACACTTTCGGCCGTATGACGATCATTGTCGGATACATCCCTTGGATGACATAGCATTCTACTTTGGATGGTTGCCTTGTGGGGCACGTCTAATGTATCAACATCTGCTTGAGCAATTGATGTGTCAGTTCGAGTTTGTGCAAGTTATTCCAAGGGAACCATTTGTGTCTACTCCTCATACAATGGTCTACAAAGATGTAGATGCCATGTATGATGATTTCCTTAACCATCTAGTACCAGATGAAGCACGAGGTGTCGTAGCTCCTGGTGAATGGAGAATGGCATTCTGCTACGTTCAGCGGTATTTCAGAGTGTCACATCCTTACATGACACCAGATGCTCACAAAGATCCACCTAAGCAAGCTCATTATGGGATATTGGAGGATGAATGGGTTAGGAAAAATTATGTCGTTGATGTGTTTACTTGCATGTCATCGTATTATGCATCTTGAGCGAGCAGGTATAGAGAGGAGAGACTTTTTGGAAGGCACTTTTGGAAGAATCATTGTAGATGTCATTCTATCTGAGGCACGAACGACATTGAAGTATAAGAGGCAGCGACAAAACATAGGGGTCTGATATATCCAATAGGATAGTATTTATATTAGGGATTATGGATAGTATTATAGTTTGTAATTTGTTATTTTTGCAGTATTATGGATTCTGGATTGATTCTAATATATGATATTTTCATCTTATTAGATCAATGTATGATCTAATTAATAAAAAAATTATTATATTATTAATATTATAATACATGGTCCATTACATCAGTTTATTTCTATAAAAAAAAATGTCAAAATTTACTATCTAAAGAGTGATTATGAAAGTCTATATTTGTATTTGTTATGAAGATGCATCTCAATATTAAATTATACCAAAATGAAGGTGTGGCTTTAATAGAGATGCATCTTTAGACTAAATTATAGCAAATGAGTGGCTCAGGAAGAATGAATGGAGTGAGGGCATATAGAGTTATTACGGAGATGAATCGTCGGATATTTTAAAAAAAAAGTAATGCAAAGAAGAACACATGATAATTGGCACCAAGAGTCCAAGACTCAATTTTGCTAACTGACTTAGTAGAGCTATTGCAAATGATGCCAAAGACCTAAATGATAATTTATATTTCCTTTGCAATATTTGTATGAATCTCTTTAAAACAAAACTTATTAAATTTATTTTTCTCTCTATTGTAAAACTTGTTTAAGCATTGTACAGAAACTTTTAATACATAAAAAACTTTACAACAGTATAGATATCAAATATATATCAGATTCAGCTCTTGTAGTTATAAATAAAGCATCCAGAGGGATGAAGAAACTTCAAAACAATGTACTCTTCTTGTTTTACAGGTTATGAATACATCTATATAAAGCTTGTGCAACTTGTTATAGACACAAAATTTCCTTTTCAATGACAATGCCCAACTAAATCATAAACTGAGTAGCTTGTTTTAGATGCCACTAATATTCTAAACTACACATACCATACAAACTTTCAATTAGTGCTAGGAATAATAACATGAATAATATCATTCTAGAATCACTGCTTAGAGGTGATGATCCTATAGAGAACTGGAATTTGTGAGACTGCTCCCTGCATAAGAGAATCAAGCACTATAGTTACTATCAAAATACAATGGAGATGAGGTGCAACACAAGAATTTCTCGGAAAGTCAAACATCATAGTAATATTATTGTCCAAGCAGACTTAATGGCGGAGTTCTGAGAAAAAACTACTAGATCGTTTTAAGGCGATCTTACCTTTGAAGGGAGGAAAGTAGGCCACAATATATTGCATTATCTGGCAAAATATTCTCATTACTATCGTTCTCCGGGTTTACAACTTGTAGATAGACTTCTTGACCCAGATACCAAGAGTTGAGATTCTCCGCGCGAAGGTTCCAGATCCCAGCATTGTCAAGAGATACTAATATGGCTGTCCATGCCCCGGGAAAGACCTAAAGAGACAGGTTAAGAACAAAGCTACTAAAAAATGGCTTATAAATGGGAGAGAGATAGTAGTGAGATAGCAATACCTGTGTTGTACATCGCGCCACACCGTCCCACTTATTATAAGTATTTCTGCTATTTTCAGTCCATACTCCGAAATCCATGCTACAATTCGAATGAGAAATTTACTCACTTTTATTCCTAAAATCACAGTTGCATACATGAAAAATGAGCTTGTTATATCAAAGTTTTAGAGGTAAAATCTCACCCAACAACAAAGAAAGCATAGCCATCCAAATGGTAGGTCTGAACTGTGGTGTCATTGTTTTGAAAGATTATTTCCATAAAGCCTCTGTAAGTTCCATTAATGAGTGAAACATCAACCTTAGAAGGCCTGTTCATGAATCTATTTGGAAAATCAAGCTTGTACACTCCGAGAATTTTAAATTGTTGCGCAAGCGTCATAGGTGTCGAAGGTGGTAAATATGATATACCATTAAGGGTAGTTCGCCACTTTCCGTTTATAAGCTCGGGAGGTCTATTGAGAATAACATATACGTCTGTGACAGTAATGTCTCCGTATTTGAAGGAACCTTGCGGGTTTGGACGTGCAGCACCCGCAGACACGTTCCACCTTATAGATCTTGCTTGATTAATAGAGAAAGAAGGATTGTCTTGATCAGAAAGACTAGGAAGAGGACCTGAAGCAGGACCCTGAGAATTGGAATAGTGCAAAATGGAAACTCCGGTAGCTTTAGCCCATGATGAATTAACAAACCGAGGACTCGCAGCGATATAGTAATCAGTGCTTGCATTTTGATCCATTGTAACTAAGAATGAATATGACTGACCAACATGAATATCCATGTTTGTGTAGTTTTGCTGAACTGTGTATGATCCTTCAGTCTCCACTAAAAGCAAGTTGTGATTCTGTATCCTAAAATTCAAGCTTGTTGAAATGCCGACATTGTGAACCCGTATGCGGTATGTTTTCCCTGTTAATGAAAAGATGATAAGCAGTTGATTTGTACTTTGTACAACTTTTGTAAAGACCTTGAAATTTAAGACACATAACATTTTTTTATGCCTTGAAATTTCAGGTGTTCAATTCCCAACCACTTTCAAAGATAGATTTTATATCTAAAATATATTGAAGTAACTACAAATTCCAGAAAAGTAATAGTTCATGAGAGAGAAGCATTGTCAATATTTTAATAATCGTCAACGACATTAACTCTTCAATTGTTCCGGTCTTGTACCCCTGAATTGTTCATGTTGTGCTGAGTATTTCTAATTTGATAGAAATTGGATCAAAGTAAGTATTCTTGGTTTAAATTGTTACGTTTGACTCAAATTCACGTCTCACAAATAAACTACGGTATCCCATTCTATTGATAGATTCAAAATTTGAACTGTAATTAACATCAAAATATATGTAAGAAATAACACTTCTGTCTTTAAATTGAAACTACGAAAGTCAGCAATTAATATGTATAAGGTTGATTTCTTGTCAATCAAATCCTTCAAAACAGTAAATACTTGTATTGGAGAACTGTTATGGCATGAGACTGAGAGCACATGTGGACATGCAAGTGTAGGTCAGTTAGTTTAGAATAGTTGTGATTAAGGTAGTTAGAGAAGTAGGCTGCGTTGTACATATGTTATAAGTATTAGAATGGGTGGGTTGGCCTAACTCATCCCTACAAAACTGACTTGGAAGATAAGAATTGCCCTCATCTATAAACACACATTCAGGCCACATAATGTCCAATGTAGAACCCTTTAACACACACCCTTATGTCCAAGACTGGACATCTGAAGCGTGAGTATAAATGGTGGATGGCCCAATAGGAGAAACATGATGGCAGATGGCCTAACAGATCTTAAACTAGACTCTAATAGCATCTTAGAATTAGAATTTTGCCTAATTCATCCCCACAAAACCGGCTTGTAAGGTGAGGGGTGCCAATAAGAAAGGATGCCAAGGATACTATCGAGCTTTTTATTTTGTCCTAGTTCCTAAGGGAAAGAGGTTCTAGTAAATAAAAATCCGAAGTTTGACCGGGAGGTAAGTAAAGTTTACCCAATCCAGGGCTTGAGCTTGAGAGATACTATCTATCCATTGGTTAGAGAGTTAGTGCCTTTGAACAAAGTGTGCAGACCCTCAAAGATCTATATAATTGTGGCCATGATTAGAGAATTCTTCCCTATTATCTATAATAACATACCAGGTTCTATAACACTATGCCACGGAAGTTGAAGCTAAAACTAGAAAATGACTGTAGAAAAAGAGTAAAAAGTTAAAAACATATATCATATAAATATAAATTCTGGACCAAAACAATGATGCTGAGAAGATGGGTAACCCAGAAATAGAACTCAACATGGCTGGTGTTGCTTCATGCTGCTGCTACAAAATGGTTTATCTAGATCTAAGTGATTGCGATGTCTTGAAGAAGCAATAATTTTCAAACATTGTTACAATAATTGCTTTGTGATATTTCTTAAAATCTCAGAATCAAGTTTAGTCCTGAATCTATGTTCTGATAATCTTTGCTTACACATGAATATTAAAATCGATATTCTAGTAAAGACTATGGATAAGGATAATTGCCAAAGAAATACGTCTGATCAAGAATATCTACATGTAAAAAGCATTCTAATGTTCCTGAACAATCTAGAGTGGCATACCCCTAACTACTACAATGCATAGATGTTCATCAACATAAAAATTGGCAGATGTGTCAATGGAAGAAAAAGATTGAAAGAGAGGGAAGGTTGTTGTCATACATATCACATACTTGTATCGCACCTATAAAACAAGAAAGTAAAAAAGGCCTATATTCTTACCAGGTTCCACATTTATTATCTGGTAAGAAATACCATTTGGGACGAGAGTGTCATCGTAGCGATAAGGACCTAGTCCGTTGATAAGAACACCATCAGGAATTCCAAGATCAACGCCATTTTCCACGTCCTTCCTGAGATCCTGTGTTTATGTGTTTATATGCAACGGTCAAAACCCCTAAAATGAATATATATATAAAAACAAGCAAGTCGAAGAAAGTGGTTAGACCTTATGACTCTTGGTGTACCAATCACTCAGAAATATCGTAACATCACCATCAGGCAATCCAAAGGGAACAGGAATAACTGCTCGATTGTTTATGATAATTCCTCCGTATCCACCCGAAGCTCTTTGGAAATTTAGTGAAGGGAAGTAGAAAAAACTCCCTATCTGATCTTTAACTTGAAACTCATATGTCCAATTCCAGCCAGCCGGAATTGGACAATTGGTTCCTGAAACTCCATCTTGCCATGTGTCTTTCCTATGCTGTACGCCGTTCCTGCATTTAACTACCCGACATAATCATTATCATCACCAATATTAGTCATGTATCGTCACTCTAGAAATAACACAATTTTGCTACCATGTCAGAAGTAAGGGTTCATCAAGATCATTCTTCACGTTGACAACCACATTCCAGTTTGTCGTTACATTTAGAATTGGTCCTGGAAATTGTTTATTGATCCCAATTACCTGAAATAGCAATAATCAAGCTAAGTACACTTGGGGAACGTTTGGATATGGGGTGAAGAAAATTGATTTTAAGTGAATTCATTCTGTAAAATTGATTTTGCCTAAAAGTGAATTGAAGTTAAAGTCATTTATGTTTTGATAATTTTTTGCAAAAGTGGGTTGAACACTAAATTTTAGTGTGAAAATCGCGCTTAGTGTACGTTTGGTTTCACGTTTGAAATATCCAGAATTGTTTTTGGACGTGTAGAATTGATTTTGTCATTTTGGTGGCTCTCAAGTAGAATTGATTATACTTTCTAGAATTGATTCTACTTAAAGCTAGGATTCTAACTTTTGAGTCTAAACATGATTCTTACACTGAAACTCACTTAACAAAAACTTATCCAAATATAAATCATTTTACCTTCAAATTACTTTTTAGTTTTAGCTAAAATCAATTCACTTAAGATCAATTTTCTTTTTCAGTAAAAAAAAATCAATTTTCTTCACTGCAGAACCAAACGTACGCATAGATCAAAAGCAGTGACTCCTAACTTCAAGCATAATCAATTCTACTTGAGAGCAACCAAACATGTCAAAATCAATTCTAAATGCTTCAACCATTAAACTAAACATACACTAAGTACATTACATAAGCAAACTTCAAACAAGTCCAAAAGGCTCTTCTCGTCACCCGCTATCACTAATGGAACTTCCCTTGCAGCAACATTGAAATTACAGTATCATAACTGAATTTCATAAATAGGAATAACCAAATAAACAAGAGATTTGGAAATTGGAATCTTTTTACCCTCAAACTCACAACAAAGATCCACCCTTTTTCGTAAAAGTAAAACCCTAAACTCAAAACCCAAAAGTTAAGGTCCCTAATTTACTCTTGTGATAAATAATCCATGGCTACCCTATTCCAGAAATCACATGAACCATACTCACACAACAAAATCTGGTATACACAAGTAGCATTTCTAGAATTTGAGAGATAACTATAACTACCAATACCATAATGCCTGCAAAAAATAGTATGCAATGGAGGTAAGAAATGAGAAGAGAAAAGGGAAAGAAACCTGTTGTTTGACTCCAAGTGGGGAGAGTGTAGTATAGGAAACAGTCCAATCAAAGTAAACAAAAGGGTCACCGGAAAAAGCGGTATCCGAGAAGAAACATAGAAGTGTTGTGAAGAACCAACAAGAGAATGATGGCATTGAAACTGTATCTCTTATCTTCTGAAGATGTGTAGAGAGGGGGAGAGAGGAAGAAGAAAGTGATGAGGTGAATGAAAGAGAGAAAGTTGGCAGAGAGACAGAATTGTGTTGTGAGTGTCACAGCGTCGTCAGATCACATGGGGTGGAGAGAGAGAAGAAGAGGAGCCACTTTCTGACTTTCATGTCCTGTCTTGGGTCCCAATCCTTGACTTTTCTAGACTTTAACTGCTTTTTTCTTTTTTTCTTTTTTTCTTTTTTTTTTAGTTTACTACGCACGACCAAGATTCATGAATGAATAAGAATCCTTTCTATTTTTCTTTTTCTCTATTCTTTACGTGTGTTGTTATAATTTTAAAATGTTTTGAATTCTAAAAAAAAAAAAGAATTAACTTATTAAATGTTACACTTATTTAATGGGAAAATTATGATGTATGTTAAAATTGTATTGATACCCTCTTTAATTTTGTAATCCATATTGATTCCTTTTTAGTTTGTATATACTAAAAAAAAAATTTGATGATAAATAAATAAAAATCGTAAAGAAATGTCATTTATACATATGATTTTCATTGTTATTAAATATCAGAGAATTATTAGTGTCATTTCAATAAACTGGTTAGTTCATATTTTAAAATTAAAGTCGACATAAATATTATTTTAATAAATCTCGGGAGAGGTGGAAGGTAAGTGTTAGGGTTGGATAATGCTCGGCTGTGAACGATTTCGGTATGAAAATTATCCACCGTTTAAGGTCGTTGGTTTTGATATTTCAACTCATTGTCGACTGTTTTACATGTCAGTTTATGTAGGTGGTGATTCTCTCGGATAATGATTTTCGTGGGTGGGTTCATCCGATTAATGTTAGATGCCTAACTTTGCTTATTTGAACTATCAAATGTGGGCATCTTTCATTCCTTTTTGTAGAGAAAGTGTTAGAATCATTCTTCCTTTTGTTCATTTGCATCATTATGTGAAAATACCTTGGTTGCTTTAATTTGTGTGCGATTGTGCAGGAATTAGGCATGAAAATTTGAAGAGTAAGACACAAAAATTATGACAAGGAAACCAAGTCAGCTTGCAAACATCAACAAGTTCGCACAACGAACCTGCCAGAAAAACTTTAACAAGTTCGCACAGTGACCTTGCCAGCGAACTTGCCAACGAAGGCCAGGAAAACCATGGTACTGTTCATCCAGAAAGAAAAGGGACATAAGTTCGTTGTGCGAAAGAGGCAGCGAATGTCTAGCGAACACCCTCAGGCTTGAGGCAGTGAGTATTTGGACAAGAATTCGTTGTGCGAAGTTTGCAGCGAAGCCTTCACACTACGAAGGATTCTTCGCACAGCGAACATGAGGAAATATCTCAGGGGTGTCTTCACTGTTCACAGGCACTTCAACTGCCAATTTGCATTATTCGCAGTGTGAACAAGACAGCTTCGTAGCACGTCTATAAGTAGTATGTGCCACTTTTTGGAAAAATATCTTTTTTCTTGTACTTTTCTTTTGAGAGATTTTTCAGAGCTAAAACCCTAGTTTCTCCATTTCTCATCATCTTTTAGCCATCTTTCACAAAAAGAAGGTGGATTCTCATCCAATATCGATTATTCGACTCGGATGTTGATCAACCTTCTTCCGAAACTTGTTGCTCAAGCTATCATGGAAATGGGTGGCTAAAACCCCTCTTTTGTCAAGGTTAGAGGTAGCTAGTTCAGATTTTATGTATTCTTATTGATCTTTTGTATGTTGAAATTCTAGTATGCAGATCTCATATGTCCTAAGAGATTCTAAGAACATTGATCTCTGCTAAAACAGAACAAGGACAGAACATGACCATTGTAAATCCCTTTAAAAAGTTAACAATGTCATGGCCAATGTCATGACGTCTGTTGTAACATCTGCAGACTGACAGAGCTATTTATCTAGCCATTTAAATTGTGCAAAATTGTAAATGCAGAAAGATAAATAACACAATGAATTGTTTACCCAGTTCGGTGCAACATCACCTACATCTGGAGGCTACCAAGTCAGGAAGGAAATCCACTATTAGCATAATCAATTCAGAGGTAAACTCCCCTGTTTACAAGCCCTCACTTAATCTCTACCTAATGCAATTTCTTCCTAGAACCCACTAGACAAGAGACCCTCTCACTCCCCCTCAATCACAACAGTGATAAACAATTCAATACAAACGAAGACTTTAGAAGACACTCTTCAAAGTCACAATACTTGATTTTGCTTAACAGCTTCAATCAAGAACAATACACTCTTACTTACAAGCTCTGAGTGAACACTTAGCAGACATCTTAAGAACTCTAAACCAATGCAATCATACAGCAGATAATTGCTTGGTGTACAAGTATTCCTAAGACACACAAATACACTCACTCACAAATACACTCTTGCTTAAAAGCTTTGAGTGAACAATTAGCACTGTACTAATAACAGCCTAAACATGTCTCCCACGATGCATCCAAAGATACAAAGGGTGACTTACAAGGTCACACGCAAAAGACTCTCAAAACCCTAAACCTTAATTTTACACTCAAGTTTTTCTTGTTGTGAGTGCTTGATTTTCTTTGCTTCTGCGCCTCCTTAAATAGAAATGCAGACTGGGCTTGGGTTGGTCAAAAGTAACAAACATTAGGTTTAACCAAGTTAAACCACTTTCCATAATTCAAGGTGATATCAAATAGGTCATAGGCGTTTAATAGTAAGCTCAACACTGCCTAGAATCCCGCCTGAGATAACTAGGGAACCCTAATAAGTCTCCTGAAATATAGCCTGAGCTAACTCATGCAATATAACAGAAAACCAACATGCTTGTTGTGCATGTCAGCTACCTGATGTCATGACATTCAGTATGACATCCAATTCACTTTGTGCTAGCTGACTAAACTTACCCTGCAGAGCACTTCTGCAGAATCTTCTTCATAACAGTAGAAACAAATGTTTTATAGTTTCCTAAAAAGATCTCACAGATCCTTTTTATGAACACCAATTAAATCTGCACTGTCATGTTATGAATATCTTTGACCTGCACACACTTGATGAGATATATCCAACAGGATCTCATCAAACCAAACCACTTATGTTAAGTGATATAAAATAGCAGCTCCTGCTGTACCAGACAGCGATGTCATGACATTGGTAATGACATCCTGATTAACACACATGACAGCAGTACTGTCATCAACTTCTGTTGTACCAGACAACAATGTCATGACATTGGTAATGACATCCTGATTTAAAACGCATGACAGCAGTTCTGTCATGACAGTAGATGGATGTCATAACATTCAACTTGACATCAGTTTAAAACACATGCTAGCAGTTCTGTCACCATAGCAGATGGAGATGTTATAACATCCTGCTTAACATCAGCGCAGAATTATGTTTTACCAAAATTTAGCCAACCATAGAACCATGGACAATCATAGAGTCATGGAACTAACAATCTCCCCCTTTGGCAAATTTTGGCTAAAACAACCAAACAAACATCAGGGCAGCAGTAATAGTTTTCTCACAAACAAACTATCATGCTCCCCCTTAATAGTTGTATTCAGCAAGCAACTACAAAATACTACTCTTTCCTTAGCAGTAGCAACAGATAACATAACAACACTTTATATCTCCCCCTTGGTTTAGTCAAAAATTGACAAAAATTGGAGTAAGTGTACATCCATATAAACTGAATGACATCTCACAACCTCCCAGGAGATAAACACAAACTGAATCAGATACTCAAGTTGCTTGATCTCTAATCAACATAAAGACTGCACCACTTCAGCAGCAAACCATAGACCAGGATTTAAACCCCTCTGCTCAACATAAATCAGAGCACTATGTTTTATGTCCAACTTATGCATATGAACTAGCACACTGACTATTTTACACCATGATTCATAATGATAAGAAACAACCTCCTCAGTGTTAATGACTTTAACTCATGACCATTGTTTTTGAATCTTGAGTTCTTGCCTTTTCTGAAGCTGCACCTTCAGGAGTGACACTTTTGACATTACCAATTAAGGATAATCAATTAAATACTTGCCACAAGTAACAATTGATTTTAAATCCCCAATTTGAGACACACAAATATTTTGCAAAGAAAAATAAATTCTCCCAGACAATAACCAAAGTTGTTTCCTAGGTCATCCATAAGAGGTAAGCCTAGTCCTTAGTTCAAACCAACAGTCTTATAAAGCTAGACCCATAGTCACCTTGTCAAGGTAGAAGGGTACGCCAGACAGCACAATGTTATTACAACCTCATTAGTGGTTCAAGAACACAAGCTTTCCTGAGAATCAACAAACTTTGTACACAGCTCCACATCAGCACATAGTCACTATAAGCAATGCAACTACACATCATACAAGTACATAGCTCCCCCTTTCATGCATACTCAGTACTCCCCCTAAAAGAGAGAACCCAAACATATGAAGACTTACTTCAACATCTTCATATTCACACACTGCAACTTTACACCCCTTGATTCACAAACCACACTAGAACAAATATCAGAAGCAGTTGCAGGATAGACATAACTATCTATGAGATTACTCAAATTCAGTAAATGCCATGTTTCCTTGACTTCCATATGCACAAAATCAGAGCTGATGATGCCTTGATTTTCATCTTCACTTATTCATACAACTACAAGACAAAACACTTGGAGAGAGAGAGGCCCAAAAAACTTGATTTGATCCATTGATACAGAACCAAAAGTAATACACTTGTCATGTTCACCATGAGCTAGAGCAGTAACACAATGTCACAACATCTTGTCTGACATTCCTCCTTCATAAAATCCAAACTGTTTGAAACCATAAACAATCTTGATACATAACTGCACTCTTGTAGCAACAAATCCTAGATAAAAGTATAACTCCCCATATCAGGGATAACCAGTGCTCGTTTAGAAGCACGTGAATGGAAAACATAAGACTCATCTTCATGTCTTCAAGAGCTCACTCTCTGTTCAACACACCTGCTAAACGCATTCACTTACCACAAGCCCATAGTACACCCATCAAACACAAGCTCTCCCCCTATCTTTGATAAAAGATGCTCCAAGATCATCATATTATATCTTAAGACTAACCTCATGCTCATACAGTAAGAAGGCACAAAACAAATCCACTTCTTTCTAGAGTTACTTGCAGTAAAGGAACCCTTTTTCCACAAGTATTTTGACCTCAGCCTAAGATGGACATCCCATACTCCAAGACAGTCTTTACCTCATCACTCTCCCGTATGATAGGTTAGAACACTTCTGAGTTAACTAGTGACTTGATTGCTTCCATATACCACATCATAATGCAATCAACCAATGATCCACTCTAGTCTAGTACCATACCTTTGTTGGTGTAAGCCCTAGAGGCCAATACTTTTTGGTACTTGTATCGGATTATTCGTTTAATAATAAAAGGCATTTCTTTATTATGTTTGTCTTTCAGAATAATAAAGTCCCTAGAATAGTTAGTCTGTTTAATGAAATGTTAAGTGTGACTTAATCATGAGATTCCATTAAACATAAAGACATTATTCTTAAAATATCCGTAGTCAAGCTTTATTGCAAAGTGGGATAACATTAAAAGCATTGAGACTATTATGAAGATAGACTGATGATCACATCTCATGGATCATGGATAAAGAGTTATCAAGTCTTGACATAGGTATAAATATTAGGAGTAATATTTATACCGGATTGACCCGCTATGAGAATACTACATAGTATGTTATGCAAAGTGTCATAAGTTATTCTCATGGTGATAATGGTGTATTACCACCCTTCGACCTGAAACCACTATGGACCCTAGATGTAGAGTCGGGTGCTTTATTGCTGATCAAACATTATCCGTAACTGGATGATCATAAAGACAGTTGATGGGCACTCCACGAAGCATGCTGAGGGACATGAGTGTCCTAGATGGAATTTGCCAATCCTGCATAACAGGAGAAATGTCTAAGGGCCCAATATTGAACTGGACAAGGATGACACAGTGTATGCCTTGTGTTCAATATAGACATAGGGGCAAAAAGGGTAATTGTACAAACATATATTATCACGAAAAAGGTTTTGTCAGATCACATGACATTTTCGTGACTTGGGTAGCAGTGATGTGTTGCTAGATACCGCTTACTGTTTATTATGTTAAATATATAATTTAATATAATTACCAACGTTACGAAATCCTACAGGGTCACACACATAAGGACAGTTTGATGAGAGATAGAGAAATCAAAGGAACACCGTAAGGTACGGTGCACTTAAGTAAAAAATAGAAATTCGGATAATATAAATTATTGTAGTAAGTGTACGGTGCACATATATTATTAATTTATTATAATAATATTTATTATAATAATATATAATATTATTATGGATCATGTGAATTGGGTTTTTAGCCCGCAGCCCACAAGAGAGTCTATAAAAGGAACCCTTGTGATGAAGCTTTCACTTGTGCAAATTTCGTTTTTGATTCTCTTTTCTCACTCAAATAATTCCGTTCGTAAGCAGCTAGCACTGTGACCGGAAGCTGTTCGTGTGGACTGAGTAGAGGCGTTGCACTTCATCAACGCTTGTGATCGCTGCATCAAAGATCTGAATCGCCACAAAGAGGTAACGATTCTATCACTGACCATGCTCATTCGTAAGGATCACTAAAGGAAATTTTTTGTTTTCCGCTGCGTTTAGATTGCAATTTTCCTTCAGTGGTATCAGAGCCACTTACGAAACCATGGATCTGATAGCTGTTAAATTTCCGTCTTTTCTGTATTTGATTCGATTAAAACACAGAATGAATTTAACAATAAACGATTAATTAAATTTGACATCTGTTGTGTATGATTTGGATGATTGATGTTGATTATGCTTCAGAAACCGACATTAGTATGGTGAAGTTGTGCGATACATTGATCATCCATAGGCTACACAATTAGATCGATCACTTTTATATAAGATATAAGAAATTCTGATGCAAAGATGGTATATGGGATATACTATTTTGATTTCATCCATTCAATCACATAAGGATTGTAATTCTTTTTGAAAGATCATCATTTTCATTCGCTTCGGAATCCGACGTTAGTATGGTGAAGCAATGACATGTTGATCTATCATATTGAGTTATCAATCGAGTTGTGTTTGACAGCATGAAATTGTTGCATTAGGATTAATGGTAGTACAAGTGTTGTATTGCCGCAGACTTTTCCGGTTGGGGTTGTAAATGCACAAAAGTTGTGCAGGAAACGACGTGAAATACAATGAAGTGTTCATAAAATTTTTCGCTGGGGCGCTGCCCCTAACAACCCCGCAAGGAGGCGCTGCCCCCTTGACCCCCGTCCGCTGAACGGTCAGCGGAACCACCGTCTAAGTCTGTAAAGTGTGATTAATCAGCCGAAATTTAATTTAGTTTATTTAATTATCGGAATTTTTAACTAATAATAAAAGTGTGTTTATTATTATTTATTTGTGGTGATCAGTTATGGCCTTAGTTTTTCCTTTATTATTGTTTTGGGATTTTTGAATACGGCCTGCATGTCGTGCCTCTCTCTCAATCTCTTTATGTAACTTCTTTTCTCATCTCACTCCCTCGTATGTAAAACGAGTTTTCCTATATGTAATGTAATATTATGTTATGAAAAAAAAAAGGAGGAAGTATTCAATATTAAAGGAGGATAACCTTGGAGATCATGCTTGGAGAAGCTTAGATCGTTATTAGGTTAGCTTAGGTTCTCTCATTGGCTTGAGAGAACAATTGCGTTAGGGGCCATAATTGTATCTTTTTTATATGTATGTTGATGCATGTAATTGTATGTTGATGCATGTGAGAGACGTTTTGCATGTTAAGCCGGTGAGATCAAACTAATAACAAATTCCCTCAAAATTAAATATTAAGTTTATGCTTTCCAATTTTTAGCACTCATCAAGACTAGTATCGAGCATTGTAGGTTTCGCCTACGCGAGGTGCATGTTCTATATTAGTAAGGTGTGATGGGATAATTGTAATATCCAATTGCTAAAACAATGGGTCAAACTTAACTAAACAAATTATAATAAGATTATATATGTTTAGAAGCAAGAATTGGGAATGATTCATGTGATGGATCAGAATAAGGAGTTATTCACCCAATTGAAAATATTCGAGAGTTGTATGAGATACAATTGGAAGGAGTTCCTACCTAAATAACTTAGTTTTGTGTAATCAGCCTAACGCTGACTTAAAACAAAGTGAAACATGGATCTCGACCCACTAGAAAGTCTTCCAACGGGATTTTCCGAATCAAATGATGAGGGTCATTTGTTTTGAATAAAATAGTGAGAGCATATTTGATTAAAGGCCTAATTAAATATGTTGTTTTAATGATACTTATATTTTCATATTTCTCTTGTAGATTACCATGACAACAAACACATCGAACAATATTTTGCGATCCATCCTAGATAAGGAAAAATTGTCTGGGACAAATTTCCTGGATTGGCACCGTAATCTGAGGATTGTCCTCAAGCACGATAAGAAGCTGTATGTCTTGGAGACACCAGTTCCTGAGGAGGAACCTCCTAGTTCTGCACCAAAGGCAGAAAGAGATGCTTATAAGAAGCATTTCGATGATGCCAATGAAACCGCTTGCCTCATGCTTGCTACCATGAACTCTGAGTTGCAAAAGCAACACGAGAACATGTCTGCGTTTGATATGATCGGACATCTGAAAACGCTTTATCAAGAGCAAGCAAGAAATGAGAGGTTTCAGGTTTCAAAGTCCCTTTTTAACAACAAGTTAGCTGAGGGAGCCCCTGTAAGTCCCCATGTACTCAAGATGATTGGGTATGTGGAGAACCTTGACAGATTAGGGTTTCCCCTTGGAAAAGAACTTGCGATTGATCTGATCTTGCAATCGTTGCCAGAGAGCTTCAGTCAGTTTGTCCTGAATTTCAATATGAATGACTTGGACAAAAGTCTTCCAGAACTGCTAGGCATGTTGAGAACTGCTGAGCAGAATATGAAGACAAAAGGGAAATCCATTCTGATGGTCAGTAATGGAAAGAAACAGAACAAGAGGCCCATCAAACAGGGTGGTAGAGGGAAAGGCAAGGAAGTTGCCAAACCCAAACCCACTCCTCCTGTTTTGAAGCCTAGTGGAGGAATAGCAAAGGAGGGCACTTGCTTCCATTGCGGTAAGACCGGACATTGGAAGAGAAATTGCCCAAAGTACCTGGAAGATAAGAATAATGGAGTAGAGACTTCAAATTCAGGTATTTTTGTTATTGCAATTAATTTATCTACTTCTGCATCATGGGTATTAGATACTGGATGCGGTTCTCACATTTGTACTAATGTGCAGGGGCTAAAAAGGAGTAGAGATTTGGCAAAAGGTGAAGTTGACCTACGAGTTGGCAATGGAGCAAAGGTTGCTGCTTTAGCTGTAGGAACTTATGTTTTAACTTTACCTAGTGGTTTAATAATTCAGTTAGAGAACTGTTATTATGTACCTGCAATTAGCAGGAATATTATTTCCGTTTCTTGTTTGGACAAGTTTGGTTTTTCATTCATAATAAGGAACAATTGTTGCTCCATTTATTTGAATGATATATTCTATGCTACTGCAAAAATGAATAATGGACTATATGTCCTTGATCTTGAAATGCCAATTTATAACATTAATACTAAAAGGTTGAAACCTAATAAGTTGAATCCAACTTACCTTTGGCACTGTCGATTAGGCCACATAAATGAGAAACGCATTTCCAAACTCCATAAAGATGGACTCTTGGACTCTTTTGATTATGAATCATATGAGACATGCAGATCTTGTTTAATTGGAAAGATGACAAAGTCCCCATTCACAGGAAAAGGTGAAAGGGCTAATGATCTTTTGGCACTCATACATACTGATGTATGTGGACCACTGAACATACCAGCCAGAGGAGGTTTTCAGTACTTCATCACTTTTACTGATGACTTCAGTAGATACGGATATGTGTATTTAATGAAACACAAATCTGAGTCCTTTGAAAAGTTCAAGGAATTCAAGAATGAAGTACAAAACCAACTAGGTAAGAATATTAAAGTTCTTCGATCAGATCGAGGCGGTGAATATTTAAGCCTAGAATTTGATGACCATCTAAAAGAGTATGGGATTCTATCCCAACTTACTCCTCCTGGAACACCACAATGGAATGGTGTATCTGAGAGAAGAAATCGAACTTTGTTAGACATGGTCCGATCCATGATGAGTCACGTCGATCTTCCAAACTCCTTTTGGGGACATGCATTATTAACAGCAGCTTACACACTTAACCGTGTTCCATCCAAAAAGGTTGATAAGACACCATATGAGATATGGAGTGGTAAGAAACCACATATGTCTTACATGAAGATTTGGGGTTGCGAAGTTTACGTCAAACGACAAATTTCAACCAAGCTTGAGCCCAAATCTGACAAATGCTTATTTGTGGGGTATCCTAAAGAAACAAGAGGATATTACTTCTACAATCCTTCTGAGGGCAAAGTGTTTGTCGCTCGAACTGGAGTCTTTCTGGAAAGGGATTTTATTTCCAAAGGAAACAGTGGGAGGAAAATAGAGCTTGAAGAAATTCAAGAATCACAAAATATTGAAACACCTATGGAGGAACTAGAGCGGGAAACACAAGTAGTTGTGGAAGAGCAACCTGCTCAAGTAGAACAAGACCAGCGTAGGTCAAGCAGGATACGTCACCAACCTGAGAGATATGGATATCTCATAAGTGATCAGGGTGATGTATTACTCATGGATCAAAATGAGCCTGTGACCTACAAAGAGGCCATAACTGGTCCTGAGTCTGAGAAGTGGCTAGAAGCCATGAAATCTGAAATGGATTCCATGTACACAAACCAGGTTTGGACCTTGGTAGAACCTCCTATAGGATGCAAGTGGGTCTTCAAGAAGAAGACTGACATGGATGGTAAGGTACATACCTATAAAGCAAGACTGGTTGCAAAAGGCTATAAACAAATTCATGGGGTTGACTATGATGAAACCTTTTCACCAGTTGCAATGCTTAAATCTGTTCGAATTTTACTTGCCATCGCTGCATATCATGATTATGAAATATGGCAGATGGATGTCAAAACTGCTTTCCTTAATGGGAATCTTCTTGAGGATGTGTACATGACACAACCTGAAGGATTTGACATACCACAAGATGCCCAAAAGATATGCAAGTTACAGCGATCAATCTATGGATTGAAGCAAGCTTCCAGAAGCTGGAATCTTCATTTTGATGAAACCGTAAAACAATATGGATTCATCAAAAATGAAGATGAACCTTGTGTCTACAAGAAGGTTAGTGGGAGCATGATCGTGTTTCTGGTATTATATGTAGATGACATATTACTCATTGGAAACGATGTCCCTACCTTGCAACAAGTGAAGACTTGGTTAGGGAATTGTTTTTCTATGAAAGACCTAGGTGAAGCAGCCTATATATTAGGAATTAGGATCTATAGAGATAGATCACAAAAACTGCTTGGCCTAAGTCAGAGTACATACATAGATAAAGTGTTGAGACGCTTTAATATGCATGATTCCAAGAAAGGATTCATACCTATGCAACATGGTCTGTGTTTATCAAAAACACAATCCCCTTCAACTAAGGAAGAAAGGGATCGCATGAATAAGATTCCATATGCATCTGCAATAGGATCTATCATGTATGCCATGTTATGTACTCGACCAGATGTCTCGTATGCATTAAGTGCAACGAGTAGGTACCAATTTGATCCCGGTGATGCTCACTGGGTAGCTGTCAAGAATATCCTTAAGTACTTGAGAAGGACTAAGGATTCATTCTTGATATATGGAGGTCAGGAAGAGCTTGATGTAATTGGTTACACTGATGCTAGCTTCCAGACAGATAAGGATGATTTTAGATCACAATCTGGTTATGTGTTCTGTCTCAATGGTGGCGCTGTGAGCTGGAAAAGTTCAAAGCAAGAAACAGTTGCTGATTCTACAACTGAGGCCGAGTATATTGCTGCCTCAAATGCAGCAAAGGAAGCTGTTTGGATCAAGAAGTTCATTAGTGAACTTGGCATAGTCCCTAGCATTATGGATCCCATTGGTTTATATTGTGATAACAATGGTGCTATCGCACAAGCTAAGGAGCCTAGATCTCACCAACGATCCAAACACATACTTAGGCATTATCACCTCATTCGAGAGATAATCGATCGGGGAGATGTGAAGATATGCAGAGTACCTACACTTGACAATATCGCTGACCCATTAACAAAGCCTCTTGCGCAACAGAAGCATGATGGTCATACTAGATCTATGGGTATTAAGGGTATGCCTAATTGGCTCTAGTGCTAGTGGGAGATTGTTGGTGTAAGCCCTAGAGGCCAATACTTTTTGGTACTTGTATCGGATTATTCGTTTAATAATAAAAGGCATTTCTTTATTATGTTTGTCTTTCAGAATAATAAAGTCCCTAGAATAGTTAGTCTGTTTAATGAAATGTTAAGTGTGACTTAATCATGAGATTCCATTAAACATAAAGACATTATTCTTAAAATATCCGTAGTCAAGCTTTATTGCAAAGTGGGATAACATTAAAAGCATTGAGACTATTATGAAGATAGACTGATGATCACATCTCATGGATCATGGATAAAGAGTTATCAAGTCTTGACATATGTATAAATATTAGGAGTAATATTTATACCGGATTGACCCGCTATGAGAATACTACATAGTATGTTATGCAAAGTGTCATAAGTTATTCTCATGGTGATAATGGTGTATTACCACCCTTCGACCTGAAACCACTATGGACCCTAGATGTAGAGTCGGGTGCTTTATTGCTGATCAAACATTATCCGTAACTGGATGATCATAAAGACAGTTGATGGGCACTCCACGAAGCATGCTGAGGGACATGAGTGTCCTAGATGGAATTTGCCAATCCTGCATAACAGGAGAAATGTCTAAGGGCCCAATATTGAACTGGACAAGGATGACACAGTGTATGCCTTGTGTTCAATATAGACATAGGGGCAAAAGGGTAATTGTACAAACATATATTATCACGAAAAAGGTTTTGTCAGATCACATGACATTTTCGTGACTTGGGTAGCAGTGATGTGTTGCTAGATACCGCTTACTGTTTATTATGTTAAATATATAATTTAATATAATTACCAACGTTACGAAATCCTACAGGGTCACACACATAAGGACAGTTTGATGAGAGATAGAGAAATCAAAGGAACACCGTAAGGTACGGTGCACTTAAGTAAAAAATAGAAATTCGGATAATATAAATTATTGTAGTAAGTGTACGGTGCACATATATTATTAATTTATTATATGTGTATGGGTGCTCTTTGACTGACGAAGGGCAAAATGGTCAGTTAGTTGCAGCATGCTGACAATTTATGAGGCTGAGAGTGTTAAGTGGAAGAGTTTAATCATGGCGGATTTGAGTCGGGTGGTTTAAATCAGTTCAATTTGTTTGGATGAAGCTAGTCGGAAAAAAGGGGCCATTTGAGTTAATTGGATAGATGGGATTTATTCTGGCAAGATTGTTTATTTGAATTGCCGAAAGGATTAATCGGAAGTTGTAGCGGAGACGAGATTAATCAGATGAATTGGATGAATTTTTGAATTAATAAAAATGAAATTTTGTTAGTGTTTTCATTTCATTTTAAAATCCAAAGTATACATCTATAATAATGTTTCTCATTTTTCATTTTTATATCAAGAAAAAATAAAAATAGCAAGTTTATTTCATTTTTATAATGTGTTTTAGTTCATTTCATATAAAAAAAATAACAAAAATAATTATTTCATTTTTTTTATATTTTCATTTCATTTTTTATATTAGAAAAATAAATAATGATAATGTTTCATTTTTATTTTTAATATAAAAAAAATAGATACATATAATAATAACATTTTCATTTCATTTATAAATTAATTTACATTTTTACAATATTAAAAAATAAATAAATTTACAGTTACATTTTCTTTTCTAAAAATCATAAAATTCCTAAATTCCTAAACTCTTCCGATTTCTTCGACTTTTCCGAACTTTCGATTCTCCAGACCTGCAAGTCAAACAACAAACGAACAATTTTATCGGTTAGAATTTTGTCCGACACCCTCAGAGCATTGTCATCATCGGGTATATCGGGAGGGTAACGGATTGCTCCAAAATCAGCTCCCAACTTATTCTCAACCTCGGTAAATCCAGGCAATATATGTTCTTATGTTTCAAGGCAACCGAGGGAGAGAGATAAGAAACGCTTCCAGAAAAGTGATTATCAAAAAGTGCTTATTGAAAAAGCACTTATTTGAAAAGTGATTTTCCAGAAAAAGTTATTTTTGCCAAACAAGGCCTTAACCTAACTTTCCAGAAATCCAAAGCCCATGGATCAAACACGAAAACGCAGCACAAACAATTGCCAGAAAATCTCCTTCAACGGTAACGGGCCAACAACGAAAGCTACAACAAATTCGCCCCAAAACCTCGGTCAAAACCAAATCTCCGAAAACCACAACAAGAACTCCATCCAACAAACCGTGGAAAAAGCCACAAAATCAAGGTGCCAATAGTTCCTGAAAAAAAGGTCAGTTCAACAACCAACGAAGGAGTCATCCGAAAGCTCATATAACTTCAAAACGATCGAAACACAAAAAGAGGAAAAAACCGTAATAAACTATCACAAATAAATCGTGACCTAAGCCCACAAGGAATAGGGGATAAAAGAGGCGCGTGCATTCATCTGTAGAGGGGGGATTATCATCAGAAAATATAATGAAAAAACCAGAACATCACAAAACATCATGAAAAATCGACTAGAAGCACAATAAGAAGTGGAGATCATCACCGTTCTTCATCCAAACAGCCCTAAAACAAAGACAACCTTCGTCCTTACGAACGAGGCAACGGATCTGAAAACCTCTGAGAAGCATCAACGAATCCGTCGTTAGTCGAAAGGGGTCCGGACGAAAAAACCCATGTGGCTCAGTTCGTTCAACATCATCGCCGGCATCGCTTTTCCCTCATTACCAAGTTCACAACATACATCTAACTGTAAGCATCTGATTATTTAATTTTGGTGTTTGTATTTTCTATTTACAGTGAGGAGAGGATGAATAAGAGAAGGAAGAGAAGAGGACATGCAAGCAGGAAAGCGGAAAAAGAAAAAAAAAGCTTCAACGGCATCCATGGCCGCCGCCAGCCGTTTGGAGAAGAAGAGGAAAAGCTGAAAACTCTAAATGGGTTCTTGCAGCAACACACGTTTCTCCCCTGTTCTTATTGTTTGCTATTATTATTTATTATTTTTATTATTTTATAATAATTGTTAGTTAGTGTAAATGTAGGAGTTAAGTTTAATTTCATCATTTCTAACATTAAGACTTATTGTAATAAATAATTAACATTTAAAACTCAAGGAAATTTTTTATAAATTAACATTAGGATTTGATTAAACTAATAAAATAAAACCATTTTTTAGACAAAACTTAAAATTAAAATTTCTTCTTTTTCATAACTAAGTTTATCTGACACATTTTTTAAAACTTAATAATTTTTTTTTTCAAACTTAAAATTTATTAAAAAAAAACTTAAAACCCGAGACTATTTTCCAAGATTTATATTAACACTTTTAAAAAAAAAAATTTAATTTAAAATCAAAACCTTTTTTAATTAACATAGGACCATTTTTATAATTTAAAACCAATTTTTCAAAGTAACAAGAAAGTCATTTTTAAAACTTATAATAAAAACATTTTCTTAAAACTTAACATTAAAACTAAGTTTAATAACTCTTAAATGTAATTATTAATGTATTGAATTAACTTTTTTTTCCTCTTTTCTAATTCAAATTCAAATTCTTGTAAATATTAACTTCTGACATTGAAAATAAATTTAAAACTTAACGTAAATAAAATTTTAACTTTTAGAAAATTTAAAACTCATTTAAAACTTTACTAATTTTTCTAATTCTAACTTTTTCTTTTAAAAAAAACAAAAACTAACTTTTACTTTAAAACAAAAATCCATTTTTTAAATAAATCAATATTAACACTATTTTGACATTAGACTTAAGTTTATTTTCAATTACTTATAAACCCTTTCATTTTAATTTCTAACCTAAAAAAAATCATAAAATAAAGGTCTTAGCATCCCCGATTAAATTTCCGCTTCAATTTCCATGTCATTTCTAACATTGCCTTCTTATTTATACTTAGTTACTAATTGCATATCTTCGTATTCATTTTTCATGGTTTGTAATTTATGTGAGGCAATCGTCGCTTGTATTCCATTATTATTATTATTATTATTATTATTATTATTATTATTATTATTATTATTATTATTATTATTATTATTATTATTATTATTATTATTATTATTATTATTATTATTATTATTATTATTATTATTATTATTATTATTATTATTATTATTATTATTATTATTATTATTATTATTATTATTATTATTATTATTATTATTATTATTATTATTATTATTATTATTATTATTATTATTATTATTATTATTATTATTATTATTATTATTATTATTATTATTATTATTATTATTATTATTATTATTATTATTATTATTATTATTATTATTATTATTATTATTATTATTATTATTATTATTATTATTATTATTATTATTATTATTATTATTATTATTATTATTATTATTATTATTATTATTATTATTATTATTATTATTATTATTATTATTATTATTATTATTATTATTATTATTATTATTATTATTATTATTATTATTATTATTATTATTATTATTATTATTATTATTATTATTATTATTATTATTATTATTATTATTATTATTATTATTATTATTATTATTATTATTATTATTATTATTATTATTATTATTATTATTATTATTATTATTATTATTATTATTATTATTATTATTATTATTATTATTATTATTATTATTATTATTATTATTATTATTATTATTATTATTATTATTATTATTATTATTATTATTATTATTATTATTATTATTATTATTATTATTATTATTATTATTATTATTATTATTATTATTATTATTATTATTATTATTATTATTATTATTATTATTATTATTATTATTATTATTATTATTATTATTATTATTATTATTATTATTATTATTATTATTATTATTATTATTATTATTATTATTATTATTATTATTATCATCATTTTTATTATTATTATTATTATTATTATTATTATTATTATTATTATTATTATTATTATTATTATTATTATTATTATTATCATCATTTTTTGGGTTGTAATTTACGCGAGGTTATCGTCGCTTTGCATCCGTTACCGTTTTCTTACTTTGCCATATTTCCATACTGCCGTTTAATTATTTTTGTTATTATTTACTATTAATTCCTCCTTCCGAAGGATTAGGTCTAACAATTTGACCGCCGAGTCAATAACCCTAATCTTTGACCATTTCAAAACCCTAATCACCTAGGTGTCCCGTCGTGGACGAGAATTCCCTTTACCCTAGCATTAGGTCAAGGAGTCGCCGCACTCCGTTTTAGGGTTTCCCGCCGTGGAACATTTAGTTAACCCTAATTTCAATTCAAACAATTTCAACGTAGAGATTGGAGTCACCGTACTCCACGTAAGCGCGTCATTAAGAAACGCTTACTCCCCGTCGAAAACTTGACCACAGTCAAGAAGTTTCTAACATCCCTTTCAAGGGGAACTACGACTACTCTGATTCCATATCCTACCCAGGATACGTAGGCATAAGATGCGAATCTTGTCGAGTAAACTTAGGACTAACCCTTAGGTCTTACTGTCATTTTCTAACCCTTAGCTCAGTATATATCCGCAAGCAAATAATAAAGCAAATAGTAAACTTTAAACAAAAGGTTCCTGTAGAGTACTACAGAAGTTTAGGGTGCTAATACCTTCCCTAAGCTTAACCAACCCCTTACCTAGGTCTTTCCCCGCATTGTTTACGATGCAAAAATTAGGTTTTCCTTCTTTTGACATTTTCCTTCGGATAAATCAAAGATCGGTTGTGAACTAAAGATGTGATTCAAATTAATTAATAATTTGATACCCTATTCTAACCGCAACAATAAGTTCCACAATAGATCTTCAAGACCAGCTAACAAAATGATGTTCTGACACCATAGTTAGAACATCCTAACATATCTCAGACACAACATCCAATGGTTCTTGATATGCCCACAACGGACTTACTACAACCTAGTAATCCAAATGGAAATCTTCAGAGAACACAGCTCCACCAGCTTGATCAACAACATCTCCAAAAGAAGGTAATCTTCCATAAGCAACTTAGGGCTTCTACCACAAGCTCCAATGTATGAATAGAACCAGAACCTCCTTTGGTCTTCAACCAACTACCCTTCTGCACAAGAGTAATTTTTAAAGGCACACTGCTTAAATAACCAAATGCCACTGTTTGGTTACTCAGCATCTTTCAGAGCTCTAGACAGTCTTCCACCAAGCTAACTTGTTCTACTTCCTCCATAGCAAGGCATCTTTGATACACCAAGACTTGGACCTGAAGTTTCTGCTTGATGTCACAACATCTGTTTAGACATCCTGTGGTGAATTCAGTCCTTTATTCTACCACTTAGAAGAACCTTCTCCATATAACAGAAAAAGTGTTTCATGTTCTCATGAACTTGATTAATGATATCAGGTTTGAGTAGACAACCTCTATTCTGCAATAACTACCTTTGAAATGCATTTGCTCCAGAAAACTCTTCTTTAAAGAGACCAACCATGCCAAAGATTGATTCTTCAGAGAAGATTTGTCACAAGAGATCTTTACAGATGAAATCCCGTTTTCCTTAAGTAGAGACTTCTTTAGAAAGTCAGAGATAACTGCCACTTATCCTTGACCTCCAAGATGAGCAAGGTCACATGATTCTATGTACTTAGATAAGAAATAAACTGACCCAAGCAGTGTTATCACCAACACAAGTTTCTTGCCATGAAACTTTCTAGATAAATATCAGATGCTTCTAGTAGTAACTAGAACACACCTGTTGCACTCCAATAAACTGATCCAAGAAAAATGTCTTCATCTTCACTTCCATCATCACTACATTCTAGTCTTAGTTTCTTGCCAGGAAGCTTCCTAGAATGAAGACAGATCCTACCGCACATGTGTATGGTACCAAAATCATTAGCTATATCTCCTTTGATCTAGTGATTCACTCCTTGAATCAACAGAATTCTGCACAATCTCTGCTGATGGAATGTCTCAACATTGGGTTGAACATTAGATCTTCAAACAGCTCAAGGGCCTGATACTTATGCTACAACTGATGAGACAACTTGATCATCAACTAAGGATAATCCATTAAATATTTGAGAATATCTCAAATAGCAATGAATCTTAAATCCTTATCTGAACTTTATGCAATCTTGAACTTCATGGATAACCAATTAAATACGTATGTAGTCCACACATAGCAACTGATCTTAAATCCACACAACTTGTTGAGAAGACCATCTGATAGATAGTTAAACTTCACTAATACCAAAAGTATTCTTTAGTATAAGTATCTTTAGTGTTGAAACATCAAGGCTGATACCCTTGACTCAACCTACCTATGACTTCCTCTGCTGATAGAACCTTTGCAAGTCATGAGTGGTGAAAATAAATCACCTCCAACTATCTTCTGTAAAACAGCCTTCAGCACAACAAAGCAGCCCAAACATACAAGCAACAGTTCAGGGACTCAACCAACACAGCAATAACTTTCAGCAGTCTGTAGGACAGAAATTAGAGTAGCATAAAACACCATTTTCCAACCATCTACACACCTGCTACAACCATATAACAAACTGTATATAGGCCAATCTTCTCCCAGGGCTACCAGAGTTCTTCCATCATAAAGATATGCAGCGGAACCATCAAAATAATATCTTCAACATGCCCTAAACAAGATGTCAAAACATCTTATAGGAAATCATACAGAAGTAGCAACTCCTCCTTTGGCAAAACAGCAAATCAGCTGCAACTTCTCCTTGTTTAAACCACCATAAAGTATCTCCCAAGATCTCATCCAGAACAGACAGGATGTCTGCTCTGATACCAAATGAAATTCTGGTATGCAGATCTCATATGTTCTAAGAGATTCTAAGAACATTGATCTCTGCTAAAACAGAACAATGACAGAACATGACCATTGTAAATCCCTTTAAAAAGTTAACAATGTCATGGCCAATGTCATGACGTCTATTGTAACATCTGCAGACTGACAGAGCTATTTATCTAGCCATTTAAATTGTGCAGAATTGTAAATGTAGAAAGATAAATAACACAATGAATTGTTTACCCAGTTCGGTGTAACATCACCTACATCTGGAGGCTACCAAGCCAAGAAGGAAATCCACTATTAGCAGAATTAATTCAGAGCTAAACTCCCCTGTTTACAACACCTCACCTAATCTCTACCCAATGCAATTTCTGCCTAGAACCCACTAGACAAGAGACCCTCTCACTCCCCCTCAATCACAGCAGTGATAAACAATTCAATACAAACGAAGACTTTAGAAGACACTCTTCAAAGTCACAATACTTGATTTTGCTTAACAACTTCAATCAAGAACAATACACTCTTGCTTACAAGCTTTGAGTGAACACTTAGCAGACAACTTAAGAACTCTAGACCAATGCAATCATACAGCAGATAATTGCTTGGTGTACAAGTATTCCTAAGACACACAAATACACATGAAGAACAGAACTCTTCACTCATAAATACACTCTTGCTTAAAAGCTTTGAGTGAACAATTAGCACTGTACTAATAACAGCCTAAACATGTCTCCCACGATGCATCCAAAGATACAAAGGGTGACTTATAAGGTCACACACAAAAGAATCTCAAAACCCTAAACCTTAATTTTACACTCAAGTTTTTCTTGTTGTGAGTGCTTGATTTCCTTTGCTTCTGCGCCTCCTTAAATAGAAATGTAGACTGGGCTTGGGCTGGTTAAAAGTAACAAATATTAGGTTTAACCAAGTTAAACCACTTTCCATAATTCAAGGTGCTATCAAATAGGTCATAGGCGTTTAATGGTAAGTTCGGCACTGCCTAGAATCTCGCCTGAGATAACTAGGGAACCCTAACAAGTCTCCTGAAATCTAGCCTGAGCTAACTCATACAATATAACAGAAAACCAACATGCTTGTTGTAAATGTCAGCTACCTGATGTCATTACATTCAGTATGACATCCAATTCACTTTGTGCTAGCTGACTAAACTTACCCTGTAGAGCACTTCTGCAGAATCTTCTTCATAACAGTAGAAACAAATGTTTTATAGTTTCCTAAAAATATTTCAGAGATCCTTTTTATGAACACCAATAGTATATGCACTGTCATGTTATGAATATCTTTGACCTGCACACACTTGATGAGATATATCCAATAGGATCTCATCAAACCAAACCACTTCTGTCAAGTGATATAAATAACAGCTCCTGCTGTACCAGGCAGCGATGTCATGACATTGGTAATGACATCCTGATTAACACACATGACAGCAATACTGTCATCAGCTCCTGCTGTACCAGACAGCAATGTCATGACATTGGTAATGACATCCTGATTTAAAACACATGACAGTAGTCCTGTCATGACAGCAGATGGATGTCATAACATTCAACTTGACATCAGTTTAAAACACATGCCATTAGTTCTGCCACCACAGCAGATGGAGATGTTATAAAATTCTGCTTAACATCAGTGCAGAATCATGCTTTACCAAAATTTAGCCAATCATAGAACCATGGACAATCATAGAGTCATGGAACTAACATATGTGAATAAAGCTTTGATGAATATAGATGAAGTTATTTGCTATCTTTTATTATATTTATGGTTTGGATTGCTTTAGACATGAACTTTTCAAGTCTTGACCTAATTTATTCATCTATCAACTATTTAAACTCTAGACATAGGTTTGAAAGTTGATATTCGCTTTGTATTGATCTTAATGATTATTGTTTCTAGTGTTATTTATAGAGATCATTTAACGGTTGAAACAATAACATTCCCGAAATCGCTTTAGAAATGAACGTTTTTACGAGGATACGTGATTATGTTGGTTAAAACCACATTCACACATTTGATCGGTTGGATACGTTTAGGATGGATTAGCAAACCCTAATCTTGGCATGCTTTTTATCAAAGTAAGACCAAATTTTATTCTGTTTTATTTCTTGCAAACTTTTGTTACAAAAATAGAAACCATTTTTAAAACCCCCTTCTTAAATCATTAAACCATTGAATGGAAAGCATCACATATTCTCATCAATCCCTGTGGATACGATAAAACACTACCGAAAAATACTTCTAACAAATTGGCGCCTTTTCCATAGGTGACCGTTATGTGGACAAATACTGTCGGCCTAAAAGTTTAAAAGGGAGTTCAGCTGCTTCGGATGTTGGGGCTACTGAGGGCCCTGATGTTGCATTAACGCAGAATTTTGATCCGTTTCAGCAGACTGTCTGCAATTATAATTAGGATTGGATGGCGGCTACTCAGCGCACCATGGTTGACATTCATGGTTCAATGCAGGTACTCCAGTTGCAGTGCCGAGATCCCTCCGTGGAGTGCAGCATGATGACGAGGGAGCAGTTCCCGGAGCATGCGAGTTGGCATGAGGTCAGGCCTACATTTGGAGAGGGGGCGGGTGCTTTTGGCCCTGATGTTGGCAGTGCTGAGGTAGCAGATGATGATGATGATGAGGATGTTGATGATGAGTCCGGTTTAGAGAGTGTGGAGGACACAGAGTCCGATGAGGACTGATTTTGTTTTGTTTCGATTTTGTGAGCATGATACTGAGCAACTTCCTTTGGTCTTCAAAGTGAAGTATTTTTGAACTTAAATCATTTCTTTTGTTAGTATTATCGTACTTTGTTTTAGAGTGGTTTATGTACTATTTTGAGGTGTTTTTACACCTATGCACATTTTTATTAAGTTTGATTAATGTCAAGTTTTATGTTTAAAATTATTTGTTTTTCTTTTCAAGTGGTTTTTAATATCTTCTTGCTATTGGGTTTTAACTAAACTTCTAGATTGGTTGCTCTCTGAAAAGAAGTATCCAGTGAAGATTCATCCGAGTTTGAATTGCAATGGTAATAATAAGCAAGCGAATAATGTCAAGGTACATGGTTACCTTTGGTTAAAATCTTAGAATGCTTAAGAACTTAAATCTTGTTGTAAATGAAAATTGTTCTGTTAGCAACTTGTTGAATGAATGTTTCACTTAGGACTAAAACACCACAAATTGTGAGGAAGCCTCCATTGTGTACTAAATGTTAGATTTCTAATAGACTTTGTTGATTCGTTTGATTCATGCTTTATCTTGTTATTATTGTGAATTTGTGGAAGCAATTAGAATAATCAAGGCACTTGTTTATATTGAGCACAACCAAGTCCAAATACAACTTACCCGTGAGCAGAGAGAATTCGTTAACCTCCTTGAGCCTAAACATTGTGAATCTCAGTTTGAATTTTGTGAGATTCTAAATTTTTTCTTGAATCCTTGAATTTTGTGTTAATTGTCCTCTTTGCCATAAAAAGCCAAGAGAATTCACTTGAGGGTTGAGTAAAAGTTAAGTTGGGGAGAATGAAAAAGAAGTATGGTGGGTTGCTACAACTGTTGAAAAATTCAAGCAAGCATTGAAAAAACTTTGTGTGAATATGAATATAAAAAAAGAGAAAAAGAATGCTTGCTTGGAAAAGAAAAAAAATAGTGAAAGAATAAGTTGTGAAATAAAGTTGGAAGGTTTGCAATTGAAAAACAAATGGAGTGAAGTTGGGATGTGTAAATAACATGTACAGTGAATGGCTCTTTTGCATCGACAATTTCGTTTCAATGGCCTTAGAAATGTCACTTGTTTGTAAACCCGACCAAGCTACAACCGTAAAAGACCTTAGTGATCTTCTTGCTTCCATATTTTCATTTTTGATTGTTAGATGTCGTATGAGTTAGATTGATATTGGCATTGTTTGTTAGGTGGGTGAAATTGTCCCCACGGTTACAAACGCGTAATTTCTTCAATCCTTTTTCGAAGAGGAGAGATAAGGTGATTCATTCAAGAAGACATAGTTGTTGATTGATGCATGTTTTGAATTGCTTTAAGACTTTAGTTATTGTGAATTATTTAATTCTCATCATGTGGAACCTGTGTCTGGTTGCATTCCTTGTGTTTGAGCCATTTGATCCATTCTTGGAGAAATCTTATTCTTGAGCAAAACCTCTTGTTTCATCAAGAGGCATACTTTGCTTGAGGGCAAGCAAAGATCTAGTTGGGGAGAGTTTTTAGATGCCCAACTTTGCTTATTTGAACTATCAAATAGGAACATCTTTCATTCCTTTTTGTATAAAAAGTGTTAGAATCATTCTTGCTTTTGTTGATTTGCATCATTATGTGAAAATACATTGGTTGCTTTGATTTGTGTGCGATTGTGCAGGAATTAGGCATGAAAATTTGAAGAGTAAGACACAAAAATTATGACAAGGAAACCAAGTCAGTTTGCAAACATCAACAAGTTCGCACAGCGAACTTGCCAGAAAAACTTCAACAAATTCACACAGCGAACTTGCCAGCGAAGGCCAGGAAAACCATGGTACTTTTCATCCAAAAAGAAAAGGGACCTGAGTTCGTTGTGCGAAAGAGGCAGCGAACAACTCGTTGGAGCGAAGAGGAAGCGAATGTCTAGCGAACACCCCCAGACTTAAGGCAGTAAGTATTTGGACAAGAATTCACTGTGCGAAGTTTGCAGTGAAGCCTTCGCACAGCGAACATGAGGAAATATATCAAGGGCGTCTTCACTGTTCATAGGCACTTCAACTGCCAATTTGCATTGTTCACTAGGCGAACATTCTGTTCGCAGTGGGAACAAGACAGCTCAGCAACATGTCTATAAGTAGTATGTGCCACTTTTTGGAAAAATATCTTTTTTCTTGTACTTTTCTTTTGAGAGATTTTTTAGAGCTAAAACCCTAGTTTCTCCATTTCTCATCATCTCTTAGCCATCTTTCACAAAAAAAAGGTGGATTCCCATCTAATCTCGATTATTCGACTCGGATGTTGATCAACCTTCTTCCGAAACTTGTTGCTCAAGCTATCATGGAAATGGGTGGCTAAAACCCCTCTTTTGTCAAGGTTAGAGGTATCTAATTCAGATTTTATGTATTCTTCTTGATCTTTTGTATGTGAACAAAGCTTTGATTAATATAGATGAAGTTATTTGCTATCTTTTGTTATATTTATGGTTTGGATTACTTTAGACATGAACTTTTCAAGTCTTGACCTAATTTCTTCATCTATCAACTATACAAACTCTAGACATATGTTTGAAAGTTGATATTCGCTTTGTATTGATCTTAATGGTTATTGTTTTGAGTGTTATTTAGAGAGATCATTTAATGGTCGAAACAATAACATTCCCGAAATCGCTTTAGAAATGAACGTTTTTGCGAGGATACGCGATTATGTTGGTTAAAACTATGTTCACATATTTGATCGGTTGGATACGTTTAGGACGGATTAGCGAACCCTAATCTTGGCATGCTTTTTATCAAACTAAGACCAAATTTTATTCTGTTTTATTTCTTGCAAACTCTTGTTACAAGAAACCATTTTAAAACCCCCCTTCTTAAATCATTAAACCATTGAATGGCAAGCATCACATATTCTCATCAATCCCTGTGGATACGATAAAACACTACCGAAAAATACTTCTAACAACTAACATCACTCCGACAAATTTAAAAAATATCAAAATAAAAAATGTAAAAACAACAACCGACCAAAAGAAAATGAGAAACAATAAAAATCTAACTGAAATCAAGCAATACAATAACTTTTGCTTTGAACATTTGTAATATATTACTCTTTTTTTTAAAGTTAGATCTAAAATGCATGTTATGTTTAGAGCATATATGAGTATAAGAATAAAATAACAAAGTATATTTCTTCTTGTCAGTAAATAGTTGAATTAAACTTGATTATTGAGATGCTAGCGGGGCATAAAAATGATGGAAGAGTCGCCACCAAACGTTATTTATTATGGCGGGGGAAAGGATCAAAGAAACCTCAAAAAGGAGAAGACATGGTTTCGCAACCAAATCCTGGGTTCGGAAGTCAATTATGCGAGAGGAAGATATTAGCACCCTCTCGCGTCCGTTGTACTCAACGGAATCCACTCTTATTGTTCTAGTCAAAGGGTGTGTATATCTAAAGCTTATTTGCTAACGGAAACGAAAAGAGAAAAAACAAAAAGGAGACTCGGTAGGACTTCGTCGTCCTAGGCCTATTTATTCTCTCGTACAATGGGAAAGTGAGAGTCAACGTAGTTCGGAGGACTACGGGTGAAGGGGGAGGTTGCTCGCCAAGACTTCGTCGTCTTGTGCCAACGTATCCTCATTCAAACGTGAAAGAGGAAATCAGAGAGTTCCTAGTTCATGGGACCCATTGTTAAGTGTTTTTTATGAGTGATGCTAAATTTGCGTTCCAGCAGTTAGGGTCGATGTCTGTTTATAGTTGAACGGAAGTAACATGCCCTTTTTTAAAAAGGTTTGATGGACAATCTCGAAGGACAAAATGATTTGCAGTTTATTTGTGAGTTTTAACAGAAGTGAATTGACTTTATTTGGGATGCGCATTGCATTAAAGTCTATGACATACGATCGAATACTTCGTGCTAATGATCCAAGCGTCTCGTGCACAAAGTACTCTAAGATGAGGTTAGAAATTCATTCGCTCATATTTTTCCATGTGCTTAAGGCTCATGGCGCACAATTCACATCATATTTATTAAGTATTTTGACTTTGTTTTGAGAAGAGAGGAAGACGCACAGAGGTTCTAAGGGAAAACCTCGATCCTAACATTGTCATGCAAAGTGGTCCTAAAGTTGGGATGCGAAAGGAAATTTTATCCTAATGTTAGCATGCAAAAATGGTCCTAAAGTTGAGGTTGAAAGGGAGATATCCTAATGTTGTCATGCATGGATAAGCTCCTAAATCTCTATCCTACTCCAAGCTTAATCAAAAATTAAGTTAGACCAGGAGGCATTAAAGGAACATGCGAAAACAAACCAAAACAAAGAAAATAAACAACAACAAAAAACAGCAGCTACAACAGCGCCTCTGCACAACACAACAGTAGATTCCAGCAAACAAGCAAGACAACATTTAACAACATGTATTTTCAGGATAAAACAGGTGCAAAAAGCAGCAAGACAACATTTAACAACATGTATTTTCAGGACAGAACAGGTGTAAAAGCATAGGCAGCATGTATGCATTCAACAATGAAGCAATTAAACATGAGCATGAACATGCATCAAGAATGCGACACCCAACAATATGCATGGAAAAGTATTAACATCAAACATTTTGAATATGCAACACCAATAAGCAATTGTCAAAAGATCAAACACTTAGTGTGCACATGTATTCACAATGTGGCAAGAGAGCATGCATTAAAAATTTTCATCCCTCAACAACGTGTACAAGCATGAATCAACATTTAATCGTCATGAACGCACAACAACAAATAGCAAATATCGACATGTTATCAATTAAGCATCATGAGAAAAAATCAAGAATGCAAGCAATGATCATGTTATCACAAGGCAAAGTATATGAACATGTGACAAAAGAATAAGAAATCGTGATGAGCATATATCAACAATCAACAATGCATTTAAGCATACTTCAATACCACACATCATGAATAGGCAAACATCCATAAGGAATTGTCAACATGTAAGTAAGTATGCATCATGAGCATGTTTCAACAATATTGCACAATTAAGCATTCAACAAGAACAACAAGATTGCACAAGTAGGTATGCCTCAAGAACAACATGAATGTTCAACAACAACTAGGCATTTAAAAAATCGTGCATACAAACATGAGCATGTACTATGAATCAAGCAAAGTAAGCATCAAGAGCAAATAACCATCAATGTGCAAATGATTATGCAACATGAACAATGCATCAAGCATGCAAAACAAATAAGTCATGAACATGCATCATGAAATCAACGTGTCGCGTGTCAAAGAACCGCATACGTAATGCAAAGTGAGGTTAAGCAACCCTAGAAAATTCCACAAATATCAAACATATCAAGCCATGAGGTTTAAAGGTGGAATAGGTATCAAGACAAGCATGAAAATAAGCCAAATAAACACCACAGAACAGGTGCAAATCGATTGCACAGCTCTAGAATTAATTTCCAGGAAATTAAAACAGATGCAAATTGATTACATAAGGATGCAAATCGATTGCATTAGCAAAAATCACTTTTAAGAAGCACTTTTTCAGCAACAACTCAAGGTTCAAATGCAACATGTAATAGAATGTAATTGTGCATGAAATTCACATCAATTTACATTAAATGAACACACATTGAATCAAACAAACATTAACAACATCAACAAATGAAATAATGGATCAATTCACACCAAAATCACATAGATCTACATTGTGAAAGTTGTAAAATAAGCTAGAATGAGTTTAGATCTAAGAATTACCAACCTACAAAGTGAAGATTTGCTTTGGTAAGTGTAGTAAACAGAATTTGACAGATCAAGCAAAGAAATCCAAGATCCAAGGAGCTCCTAGCAAGAAAATTGAAGATCCGCGCGAGAACTAACGAAACCGAAATTACTTCCAAAAGCACTTAAAGAAAATGCTTAAAATTTTTAGATCTAGATCCAAATAAGCTTCAAACTCGGAATTGAACAATGGAAGATGATGTAATGAAGGTTTAGCTCAAGAATTCATAAATTACAATGCACTATTTGTGAAACTTTTGGTTATGGAGCTTTGGTGAGGGTTTTGGAAGGAGAGAAAAAATGAGAGCAAAGTGAGAGAGAATTGAGAGAATGAGAGTGTGAAGTGCAGAAAAATCAGAAAAATAAAGTGCAGTCCTCTTGGAATGGAGAAAATTGGTTTAAATATGGTTTAGGCTTGGAGCGTAAATGAGGTTTGGAGTGTGGGTTTGAATTTGGAATGGGTTTTTGGTTTGGAATTAGGAATGGAAACCATTTGAATTTTGGAGGGAAAATGAAGTGAATTTGGAAATTAACTGACATCTTGAAGCCATCTAGATCCTTCTACTGATATAGCATTGATCCCAAGTGAATGTAGTGCATTGCAAACTGATGTAGTGCTGAAAAATGAAGGTTTTGGGCAAAGCTATCACAGTGCAATTGATTGCACAGCAGTGCAAATTGATTTGCACTATCCCACCAAGGCAAAAGTGAAAAAAATTCCTCGTTGCAACTTGTTTTGAGTCCTGCTTCTTATTTGAACCTTAGCCACTGATAATATCCTTGAATGATGCCTAAAACATGATAAAGAACCTGTCTGGAACAAGATCAAATAAACCCTGCTTTTTGCTATTCATTATGAAATAATCCAAACATCTGTTGAGCAAAATAAATGCCTGAAGATGCCTCTGATGACTGTCTGCTTAGCTCTGAATGCTACTGAAATAAAATCTGAAATAAGAAAGGTTCTGAGCTGCAAGAAACAACACCCTGATCTTATGTCTTGTAACCAATGCAATGGTATGAAATTATGATGCAAATGAATGAAGCATAAGCCAAAAGGTTGAAAAAAAAGGACAAATTTTGGGGTGCAACATGTTTTAACAAACATCGAATCGGATATAACGGGTCTTGGATGGGTCTCAAATTTTTGCTCACCACTAGTGAGTGTATTTTTCTCCTTATTATATTTATATTTTTAAAACTTTACTGCACTAGATACAAGTACAATGAGTGTGACAACCCCTAATTGATAAGGGTTTTCAGAGGCATTATGGTTTGTTGAGGGTTAGAGCTAGCTCACACATAATGAAGTGAGAAGTTTTGTTTGAGTGGTTTCTTTGTGTTTTAGAGATTGGTCCTTCAGCATTAAAGTCATGTTGTATTTATAGCCTCTCAGGGGCCTTGGATCGAGCAAACAAAGTCTTCCCTCCCCCTCATGATTCTTGAGAGAGTTGATAGGTCCGCAAGTGCACGAAAATATCATAGTAATATAAAAAATATCAAACCCATAGAGACCAGTTATCAACCTATCGTTATCTATTGCTACTATGTAAATCTAAGGCTAAGGATAATAATTTTGGTGTGCAAAAGAAAGAAATAAGTTGGTTTTAAGAATCAATTAAGAGACGGGAGACCAGAATGTGGCTCACGTCGGCCAATAGCGCTCGGGAAGTTGTTTAATTCATAATTAAATTGGGATGATATTTTCTCGTTAGAAAAAGGATTATTTTAAAGAAACCGTTTGCTTTTTGCGCAGGCAGAACCATTTTTTAGCCTAAAATCGATAGTGTCGCTTTTGCGTGTTTAAAGTGTTAAAGTGTATAAACTCTTTATGGAAATTAATTGCTTTTAATTATTTGAAAAGTTGTTTAAGGTGGAAAAATTAATTTAAAGGTATTACCAGACTCGATATCAGAGCTTTTTAATGCGGAAATCTTAAAGCGAAAAATAGAGACCTTAAGCTTGAATTGGAAAGTAATCATGAATACAATTATGCAATTAACAAATGTCTCAAATTGATTAGAGATTATATATACAATGAATTGAAACTTTTACATGTGATATTTTCCTTACAAAATAACAATTGCTACAGGTTTCTAACACCACCAATTTTAGAATTTAATCAGCTTTAAAACACAAATAGATTCCAATTCTAACAAAACTTAAACTTATGTAATAAATCTCTACCAACAGAAATTAACGATAAACTACACTAAAAAATGAATACCTAAACATGAAATAACCTACGAATTTTAAAATGAGAGAGAGAAAGAGGGGGGGGGGGGAGGGGGATGGGAGAGAGAGAGAAGAGAGAGAGAGAGAGAGAGAGAGAGAGAGAGAGAGAGAGAGAGAGAGAGAGAGAGAGAGAGAGAGAGAGAGAAATTACACTAGGATGTATAGTGGTTCGTCTCTATCATCCTCGCGGGGGCCTACTCCACTTTCCAATGGTTTCCCATTGAAAGTGGATATTCCAATATGTTTTGACAAATATTACACGAGTTTATACAATCACTAATCCACATTAATGTTGAGAAAAATAAATCTCCTATCTAGATTTTAACTTGTATTATAGAGGTGGGAGATTTCAACAAAGCTCTATTATGGAAACAATGTTAAAGGTTAATCTATGGGGAGAAAACTCTTCTAGGGAGAGTTTTCAAATCTATATATTATCCCAAGAGCAAGTTCATGGATGCGAAAGTTGGACACACACATAACTATGCTTTAAGGAGCATTATTAGTCCCATAGAAGTTATGGAGACAGGATGCATGTGCCAAATAAGGAATAGCAAAAATGTCAGAATTTGGAAAGATAAGTGGCTCCAAGGTTTTTCAGGTGTTAAGATTGTAAGCTCAAAGGGTCAGCTTGATACATATGCTCTTATGGAGGAATTGATAGATGTGGTGTAGAAGTAGTGGATGGGAGATCTTATATTCTCCCATTTCAATGATTATTATAAATTGTGAGCATTCCCCTCCCCTATAGGCTTCCTAAGGATAAATTGTTGTAGTTTCTGGAGAAAAATGGTAGTTATTCGGTGAAATTGGCCTACCACTACATTGAAGATGAGAATAGAAGAATGATTGTTAGGACCTCTAGTGATGGTGGCAGTCAGCTTTGAAAAGGAATCTGGAATGTCAAGCAGCCTAATGCTACTAGGAATTTTCTTTGGTGTCGATTAAAAGGAATTATCCCTCTAAGATCAAATCTTTTGAGGAAAGACCTGAAGATTGATCCCATATGCCCGCTGTGCCACCCAATTTCTGAGTCCGAGGCTTGGGTGTCAAGCTACCAAGAGGGTGTGGGTTGCACCACCTTTGGGGTTTCACATTCCGAATACTATTGATATTCATTTTTGGTTGCTTAACTAGTTTTAGTGAAGTGATTAAATTGGAGCATAACTTATGTTTGCTACACATTGGAAGATTTTTAAAGGAAGGAAATAACTAGTGTTTCAACATAAAAAGTTTAAGTTGGTGGAGATTGCAAGAGGATTAGTCAGCTTAGTGGATAAGTTATTTCGAAGCAAGTTGACAAGTCAAGGTGGTGGTGAGTTTCCTGGTGAGGTTGTCAAAGGCATATGCATAGAAGCAAAGTAATATGCTTTTGTGGGCATGGGTTATTTCCTTGATGGAAAAACAACGTGGGGATGTATCATAAAAAGTAGTTATGGGAACATGTTTCTATAAGAAACAAAAAAAGCAACACATTCTTGTGTCTCGTTGTTTGGCTGAGGCTTTGGGTATCGTTGGGTTTTAGAGTTGGCGAAGAACTTGAATTGGTGCAACATTTCAATCAAAATAGACACCTTGACGGTGGTTGATTGCATTCAAGGCCATCTGCTTTTAGCTGAAATTGATTCAATTATTTCGTATTGTTTATCCTTAATGATTGTGTTTAACTTTGCTAGTGTTTGCTTCATATGAAGAGATAGAAATTTAGAAGCTCGTAATCTTGTAGGGCTGGCCAAATCATATGGCTCTATAACTTGGTTTAGTGATCACCTAGGATACCAACCCGTGTTTCTGTCTCATTTTAGTTGAATGATTTTGCTTTCCAATAAAAAATAATACTTTAGAACTTGATATACACACAACTATAGAAATAAGATAAAATTCACTAACTTTGAGAATTATCATTTTTTATAATAAAAAATCAACATATATAAGTGACACAAAAATCAACATCATCTTCATCCCAATCGATGATGTTCATCCAATGGTCTTCTGCATCTCACGACAATCTATGACACTTCTAACCAACATCCCTATATAAGTGTGACTCTTATTTGTGCTCAAGTTTCTATTCACACTCGCACTTACAAGTTCCACCTCTTTCATTTTACTGACTTGATCGTTGGAGTGTTAACTTTGTAGGTACCCTCCTCTCTAATCATCGAAGATATCTATCACCATACCGGATTTTTTTTCATGATAGTCATCTTCAACAAGTTTGGATCCTCTCCAATTCTCAAAAGAAATAGAGAGTTCCATTACTAATGAATTCATTGTATAAAAATCAAATTGTACATAATACAATATCATAAATCTTCAAATATAAATGATTCAAGATAAAAATATATAGCCTTAATCTTACTCTCTTTTGTTGTGTCATCATAAAGTGGGTCATAAAATAGTCACCACTACAAATAATATGTTTTATGAAAAAAATTCACCTTATCCAACAAATAATCGACGTATAAACCTTGGGTGCATGAAATTTTATTTTTTTAAAAAAATTATAATATGTTCACTCGAATGTTACACACGACCGAGAGGTAAACTAACTAAAGGGCACACTTCGAATTCCAACAACTACACTTGATGTTTTATTTATTTTATAATAGCACAATTATTTTTTATTTAAATATTAATTCATTTATTCCTTTGGTTAACCTACCAACCGAGAGGAAGGATTACTCAATTTTTCCTATAAAAGCATTTGTTCATTAAGTTTTTCCATAACGTAGCTCATTTGTTGCCTCTTCAAACTCGTAAACATCATTCTCTGAGATTGATTGCAAGACAACAAAATCTTTTAAGGTTTCTTAACTAGTTAGGAAATTTTTCATGGTTGTTGTTACATTCATTCATTGAAGAAACTAATTTTACCAACCTTGAACAAAATATTTTTCTGCTCTTGCAATCAATCTCACAGAATGACGTTGTTATATTTTTTTGATAAGCTGACATTGTTATAGTTGATTCCACCTCTTGTAATCTATTTTTGCATTTGGGAATAATTTCTTAAAGTTGTCATCCAAGGCAAAATTCAATGATTTAATTCTTTCTTTGGCTGACAATATTGAAAAACCTATTCCTAATCATACTTAGAAATATTACAATCCAAAAGAAAATGGTGAATGGTAAAAATATGCAAGTGATATACTTTACAACTCATCATTTTATTTTTGGCATTATAATATAAGTAATCTATTCCCTCAAGTGGGTTGAAAATCGAGGGAAAAATTATTTAATTTTAATTTTATTTTATTTCAAAAAGAAATAACCTATTATCTTGATGCTCATAAATATTCGAGATAAAATGTGACATAGTTTTGATGATAAAGGAATTTTTGGCGTCCATGTATTTATTATCAATGTTCAAGACATTGTCAACCCATCAATCCATAAGAAACATGTGTGTGTGTGTGTGTGTGTGTGTGTGTGTGTGTGTGTGTGTGTGTGTGTGTATAGGGTTTGCTAACGTAGACCTACTTATTTTTATGAAGGTCTATTTTAGCAACATGCACCTTAGGGTGCATTTAACCATTTTTAGTTAAAACTTGTTAAAACATACCTTCATAAAAACAAGTGGGTGTACTATAGCAAACTGTGGGGTTTGCTATAGTACACTCACTTGTTTTATGAAGGTGTATTTTAGCAACTTGTACCGTAAGGTTTTTCCGAATGAAGACCCCTGTAAATCTCAACCTAATATCTCGGCTGCACAAGAACCTGATTGGATCTTATCCAGCCTTCACCTAGCTGGCACCTCAACAAAAGATTATTATGTGTGATTTGTCAGTGTGTAGACATAGGATTGAGGTTGAAGATAATGAGCAATTGCAGGCTAATTTTATAGTATCACCAGTTTGGAATGAAGCATTAATGGTGTATTTATAGTTTTGGAAGTTTGGTGGAAAAGAGGAAACTTTATGACTAAGAGAGAAAAACAAGTTAACTAACTTCATCAGTATGTGTCGGCATGAATGATGGATGTGTCAGTATATACTGTCAAAGATAACAACATGTGCCGACCTGAAATGACACATGTGGAAATAACATTGCTAAGTAATTAGTTTAAACGAGTAATAACGTGATACTGGATTAAAGGTTGAATTTGATTATTGTGTTTGTCATTCCATAATTGGCTTTATATATCCGAGTTCCAATAACTAGGTTCGTGTAGACGACTTTTGTCGATCCACACCAAAACCTTCCGTGTGCACTCTTTTTCAAACAACTTTAAAACCCAAATTTTATTTGGTAATTTTTGGATTGATGGTCTATTCACCCCCCCCCCCCCTCTAGAGAAGTCGTCGTCGTCGTCTAATAATCTAAACTTCAGAGGACTAGGTATGCTTAACCAGAAGATGTTAGTGTATGGCTTACCTCAAATAAAGGAACCAAGTCAAGTGTGTAAGGAATGTTACAAAACAAAGAAGGCTAGGAAAGCATTGAAACATGACTTGTTCATGAAGTCAAGAGAAAATTTGGAGCTTGTTCACTCTAATGTGTGTGGAGCATTTGAAGTAAGGTTGGACAAAGGTTACTACTATTTCCTAACTTCCGTAGATGAATTCACCAGATATATATATGAATTTAATTTATTGAAAAGAAGAGTGAGGTGTTCATACAGTTCAAGAAGTTTAAGTTTCATTCCGAGAGACAAAGTGGATGGAAGTTAAAGAAACTAAGAAATGATGGTGGAGGTGAATACAGCTCCGGAGAATTTGAAAGTTTTTACAATAAGGAAGTATAGAGCATGAGGTCATTACACCCTATACACATCATCATAATGGTATAGGTAAGAGGAGAAATAGAAGAATACTAAACATGACCAATAGTATATTGAAAGCTAAAGAAATGCCAAAGAGATTTTAGGGTGAAGCAACTTTGACAACAATATACATTCTAAACAAATGTTCAACCAAGAATGTAGTCGAGAAGACACATTATGAGGCCTGGACAAGACTAAAGACAAATGTTAGTCATCTAAGGGTGTTTGGATCAATGTGTTTTAGGCATGTATCTGAACAATTGAGAAAGAAGCTAAATGGTCGAAGGCAAGCCATGGTACTCATAGGTTATCATTCGGCTGATGTATACAAACTGTACTCGCTGAATGATGATAAGCTAGTGATCATTAAGGATGTTTGGTGTATGAAAGAAAAGGGTGGAATTAGACTTAGGGGTTAGTTTGACATAAGCAAGATAAATTCATAATTGTGCTTGAAGAAGACCAACAAACTGAAGTCACACCAATCAAAATGAATAACCACTAGAGTGGAACGTTAGAAGATCGAGTAGAACGAGAACTAAGTCATCAAAGATAGATAGATAATAGAGGTTTTCAGATCAAGCAATCGATGCATATGGTGACTTCATAGGAGAAGTAATGATGATGGCTGAATCAAAACCAATTGATTTAGATCAAGCCATGAATTATTCAAATTGGTTGGCAATCAAGCAAGAACTCAGGGCAATCGAGAAGAACAAAACCAGGGAGCTTGTAAAAAATCCAATCAAGAATTCAATTGATGTGAAGTGGGTCTATAATTTGAAACTAAGGACAAATTTTGAAATTGCCAAGCATAAGGCAAGAGAAGTGGCAAAAGGTTTTATGCAAAAACCTAGTATCGACTTCGACAAAGTCTATGCACCTTTTGCAAGGCTGGAAACCATCAGAATTATTATGTCGACAACAACATACAAAGGATGGAAGGTACATCAGTTAGATGTAAAGTCAGCATTTCTGAATGGGCCATTGGAAGAAGAGGTATATGTCAGTTAACCACCATGATTCAAAATTAAAGGGCAGGAGTAGAAGGTGTACAAATTGAGGAAGGATCTCTATGGTTTGAAGCAATACCCAAGGGCTTGGAATAAGATAATAGATGGCTTCCTGATCAAGGCGGGTTTCACAAAATGCATCTAAAAACATGGAGTGTATGTCAACAATGAAAGCAGGCTCAGTCGAGTCATTATATGCCTGTATTTTGATGACTTGCTTATTACATGCGAAAATAAAGTAGAAATAGAAGGAGTCGAGTCAAAACTGATGCAAGAGATTGAAATGTCCAACATAAGAAACTCGTCATATTTCTTACGAATAAAGTTTAAAGACACCAATGAAAGTTTTCTTGCACCAGAAGAAGTATGCTCAAGACATCTTAAAAAGGTTCAAGATGAGTAATTTCAGTGCAATTATCACACCATTGGAAACTGGAGAAAAATTGAGGAAGGATACAAATGATGAGTTGGTAAGTGAAACACTATACAAGCAAATAATTGTATCCTTAAGATATCTATGCAACACTATACCAAATATTTGTCAAAGTGTCTGGTTATTGAGCAAATTCATGGAGAAGTTACAAGAATGTCATCCTAGTGCAGTCAATAGAGTATTGAGATACATAAAAGGTACAATTGATCATGGTGTATTGATGTCAAAGAAGAATAATACCAAAACAGATGTAAAGGTACATGGATACATTTATTCAAATTTTAGTGGAGATCAAAACGAGAAGAAGAGTAGTACATGCTACATATTCATGATTGAAGGTGATCTAATCTCTTAAAGCTCCAAGAATTAAATCATTGTGGCTTTGTCATATTGTGAAGATGAATATATGGATGCATTGTATGCATCATGTCAAATAACATGGATATAAATGTTTCTTGAAGAACTCGAGATCATGAAACCTATGAAAATGAAGTTTTTTGTTGATAACAGGTCAACGACCGACTTGGCAAATCATCCTTGTATGTCATGGTCGAAGTAAGCACATATATAAGAGGTATCATATCCTTATGGATCAAGTAAATAAAGGGAAGCTTGAACTTAAGAATTGTAAGACAGAATGATAACTAGCCGATATACTCACCAAACCTCTGAAGAAATTCAGGTTCGATGAGTTAAAGGAAAACATTGGGATGAGAAGTCTCGAAACATGAATTATGAGGTGCATTAGAAGTTGTAATTTAATTTTTTAGAATGAAAATTATATTCGACTTAGGTGTGTTCGACCTAATCAAAGTAGTAAGCTATTTGAGTAGGATTTAGTGGTATTTGATAAAGTCGAATACAACACATGGTTATTGTGTTGAATTGTATGCCTTGAGTTGCCTATAAATAGGCATGTTATGATGTAAACATGGGTTTTTTTAGCAACAACTTCACTTTAATAAATCCCTTTTTCACATATAATTTGTCCTCTCTCTCTCTCTCTCTCTCTCTCTCTCTCTCTCTCTCTCATCTTCTTCTACATTCTTCTTAAACTCCTAATTGTTCCAACAGAAACAACCGCAACTGATACTACTACAAAAAATACATTTAACCTCGGACACAAAGTTAATTTAAGCTCAGTTACAGAGTGTCACAACTGCGAAAAACCACCGGCGGAAAAACATAAGAGTTGCCACTTTCGTTATTTATCCCAGCGAGAGGGAAAGGAAAAAATCGGAAAAACCTAAAGAAAAAGGGAAAGACAAGGTCATCGCAACCATGTCTGGATTCGGGAGTCGGTTACGCAAGGGGAAGGTATTAGCACCCCTCACGTCCGTCGTACTCGACGGGATCCACACATTGTTGTCTATCTAAAAGGGTGTGTTGATACTATCTAGCTAAAGGCTTATGGACAAAAGAAAAAGGAAAAAGACTGACTCGGCAGAGCACCGTCGCTCTGTGCCTACGTACTCCCTCGTGCAATGGGAAAGTCAGAGTCAACGTAGTTCGACTAACTACGACTAAGGAAAGGGGGAAGGTTGCTCGCTAAGACGTCACGTCTTATGCCTACGTACTTTCATCTGGTATGAAAGATCAGAGCAAACGTAGTTCGGGGTAAAAAGGGCCACAGGTTGGTTCAAAAGTTTTTTAGGCTCGAGTAGGGTTAACAAGTAGTTCTAGCGGTTGGTGTATGTGGCTCGACCATTGGAGACTTAGGCGTTACCATTTTCGGTAGAACTAAGAGTTAACGACACTCTTTTATCTGAAAGATTTTCCTGATTAAGAATCCTGAAGGATGAAAAAGGTTTTTGTGTTTTTGTGTTTTTTAGAGAAGAAGTGTTTTGAATTTGAATGTTTATAATGTATGTTGTACTAAAGTCTAAAACCTAGGATCGAATGCGTCACATATCGTCCTAAGGGTGTATACTAAACACTCTAGGCAATTGAGAGGTGGCCCCTCAATTACCATTTCCCAAGTATAAGGCTCATGGCACAACATTCATTATCCTTATTAAGTATGTTTAGATTGATTGAAGATGAGAAGAGAAGAAGGCACAATAATGGGAGATTAATCAATCCTAAAAGTTATCATGCAAAGTGGACCTAAAGTTGAGTTTGAAAAGGGGAACTACCTAATGTTATCATGCATGTGTAGAACCATAATGTCTATCATACCCTTAAGAGGTTAGAGAACTTATGGGGAGCATGGAAAACAAAAGCAAAAGAAGAAGAAGAGTGCATATGCAAATGAAAGGATGCACACATAGAATGCACAAGTAGAATGATAGTGGGAGGAAAATAGTGTGGGGACATTAGCTACCACAAGCTCATCTCAACCAAGCATGCATATGGAAATGCAAGAAAAGAAAAGAAGAAAGATGCATTAAAAGCAAGCAAACAAATGACAAAAACATAAAGAAAAAGTCCTCATGGATTCATCACTTTAGGTAAGCTTCAAGTTCCTCCTAAGGAGGGACCAAGCTACCTTAAATGATACTCCAAGGTCATTGGACAAGAGGGAGATGAAGAGAAGAAAGCTCAAATGCAATAACAAAACAAATCAAGAAGAAATGCAAGCAAGAGCACAAAGGAAGCAAGCATACACCACTTAGGAGTTCAAGTTGAAAGGTCAAAAAGAAATGCATCAATCAACAAGCAATGAACATAATTTTGACCTAAAAATGAACATACAGCAAGCTCAACATGTCTAAAATGTGAAACAAGAAGAGTTTAGAGCTTATTGGATCCACAAAGGTCATTTCCAATTCAAACTAGGTCATGCACTTGTGTGAGCTGTCCTATGAAATGACCTAACTTGCAAGTCATCTCAAAAATAGGAAAAAGGCTCAAAAAATACCAAATAAAATACACAAATAAGCTAAACATGTCGGAAATCAGAGGCCAAAAGATCAAGACAAATATTCCCTCAAAGAACCATCAAAAGAAAAGATTCATTTAGATGTACCACTTTGAAATGGGAGAAACAAAGGCAAAAAGAAAAGCCACAAAAGTCAACCCAAAAGTCAACAACCAGGGGCAAAATGGTCCTCAAAAATTGATCAACTCATCATTGAGATGAGGATCAATTTTCAATCATTGGATCAAAAAGGAAGATGAGAAATAAATGCAAGATCAAACAATGCCACAATTCACTTCATTTAAAACAACTCCAATATTTAATTCTTTTTTAAATTGAAAATAAAAATAAAAATAAAAATAAAAATAAAAATATCCAAAAAATATTAGACATCTCAAAGTTTATAAAAAATATTTTTGGTGAATTTTTAAAGTATTGGAGCTATTTTATATGATTTAAATTGCAAACAGAAAATAAAACAAAAATCAAAAAGAAAATATAATAATAATAAAACATTTGGTGTAAATAGCAATGGAATGAAGTGTAAAATGCGCTTGGGCCCAACAAGGGGGTGTGAATAGCGCGCGTGAATCCAAGCCCAATCAGAAAATCCAAACAAAAATACAAAATCTGGCAATTGTGTGTGCAAGAGTCAACTGTGGTGCATCATGGAAAGCAACCACACGCGCATGATCATTTGGTAAGCGAATCAAGTGGCTGAGATCATGCCAACACATAAGTGAGAAATTCAAATGAGATTGCATGCATTCAAGTCAAAGGAAAACTACCGTGAGTCTTAATCGTGGATGTTGAGGCAAAACGTAATCAGATTAAATGCACCACAAGATGACACCTAAGCATCTTCTTCAATGAAATATGGAGAGAAATGAAGGTGGCTGGACTGCAACTCCGGTCATCCCTTCCAAACATCCGGCCAGCGCAGATGCAACAGCAACACACGGCCAAACCAAAATTCAACCCTTTTGCACAAAATGTATATCAAAATTCATCTAGAGATCATGAGGATCTCAAATCCAGCATTAAAAATCATTAATCATGCAACATAAGAGCAACTCGAAGCAATCAAGTTTGTGCATCAAAACCAAAAGTTCACCAAAACTCAATCAATTTGGTTTAAACATCATTTAGAGGTTATGTAGGTTACAGATCCACCAACAATTAAGCAAAAACACGCAAGAACAAGCCAATCCAAGTCCAAACAGTTTAGAGCTCATAAACTCAATCATCACAAATGCCAGTTCATTTTAGTTATTAACGATCTACATGTTTCCTAGGTCTCAAATATGCAAAAATGGCAATGAATCATGGCATATTGAGAGTGTAAGGTTGATTTGTAAATACCTAGTGGAGAACTTCCACTGAGCCTTCAATTGATGCTTAAGCTTGGAGAAAAATGTCCAGAATCACTCAACAAACTTCAACAGAGCTTTTGCAATTCACAATTTGGCTTGAAATGACTTGTATCTCCAAATTTGAATTTCAAATTTTCTCCACTTTTTCAAAGTTGTTCTTGAGCAATTGGCCTCCAATTTCATATTCTGATGGTTTGTTCATGATCAAAATCTTATATGTGATGGATCTTGACAGAAATAAAGCCCAATGGCAGCTTATAGAGCCCAAATGAAAATCCGTGGAATTTGATTTTGGAGCTCTCTCATATGCACGAAAATCCTTCCCATTTGGCTCCAAAATGCTTCAAATTACTTGTTGGTAACATATGGAGTGTGAATGGCTAGGATTTAGTCCTTGATTTCAACCAATGGTTGATGTTTGTTGTGTAACTTCATGATGAAGTAAACTTGGAAATGGCTCACCAAAACACATCAAACTCAAATTCTAAAATTGCCAATGTGCTTAAAATATGATTTGCACTCAAAATATGTACCTATTTGCACAAAAATGATAAAAAATGAATTAATTCCAATTTTGCCCTTTTAAGCTTTCTTCCATGAAAATTCACACACCAATTCTTCATTCCAAGCCTAATCCATGACTTCTCAATGTTCGGTTGCACCAATGACACCATTTGGAGCACATTTTATGTTGGAGAAATTTCCATTTGAAGTGTGCAAGATGGTGAAATGGACCTATAATTTTATGACCTATAATCTCACTTTCCCAAAATACCCCCAACTTGCAAGCCTCATAACTTGAGTTCTACAAATCAGATGAAAGACTTCTTGTACTTTTTGGAAAGCTAAGACCAAGATATACAACTTTCATGTTGGCCAAAAGTTGAGGAGAAACAACTTTCTAGGTCAAAGATGGCTTGGAAGTTGGTTGACTTTTGTTGACCAAAATCATATCTATCTAATGACCTGTAACTTGTCTGGATCATAACTTGAGTTCTATAAATCCAATCAAGGACTTCTAGTACTCAAAAGAAATCTAAGAAAAAGCCCTACAAGTTTCATGTTGGTCAAAAGTTGAGATGAAACTTGTATCTTGAGATAGGTGGTCTTGAAGTTGGGCATTAAACAGAGGATTTTACACTGAGAACCCTAATTTTGTAACTTCTCACACTCTTAATTCTTGATGAATTGAACTTGAAATGATATCTCATGTATCTTAACACAACACCCCATAACCATAGAGACTTGGAATTGAGTTTTATCTCCTTCAATTTCATAATTGGCTGAGGATTTACCCAGATGAAAACCCTAAATGCAACATCTTTGACTGTGGCTTGTTCCACCTCACACAACAACTTGAATAAGCTCCACATGGCTCTCAAAGCACTCAATGAGCTCTCTCAACACATTATATCCATAATCATGAATTCACAGTCCTCTGATGATCTTGAACTGGCCTCCAAGTTAGGAGCTGACCACATACATCCATCAATCCTTTCACAAGACCAATGCCCACTTCTAGATGACTTGATGACCATCCAAACTTGAGTAACACCCCTTGCTTAGGCTTAAACCTCTGAGTAGACTCCTCTTGCTATGCAAAATCTCTTGATCCCCTGTTCAATGAAAAATGCTATGCAATGCAAATGCTAGAAAGAAATGAAATGAAACATAAACCAAGTTAAGAAAAGGTTGGCCAAATTTTGGGGTGCAACACAGAGGCGAGGTAATGAAAGGTGTCATTAAAAATTTCCACTTTACCCCTTGATTTTAGAATAATCGAGAGGATATTGAAATGGTCATTGGTTTGGTCCATAACAATAGCTTTATTATATTTCAAAACTAGCGTCATATACCTCTTGGTTTATGACCAAAACCGAGGGGAAAGATATATTCTTTTTTTAAATACCAATTACATTGTTTACACATAATATTAATAAATTAATTTATTTACAAATTATATTGTTTATACTGAATATTAAATTATTTACACAAAATATTAAAGTTAAAATATATGAAAAATTTTGAATTCGATTCATAATCATCGTTGTCAGTGAAGAACAAATGTTGAATATCTTAGGGAAGAACAAATGTTGGGAATCCTCGTTTCGTTGATCTTGGGGAAAATCAAATGTTGAACCCATATAATTTTGAATCATATATAAAGCAAAAAAAGGTTAGATAAATAAAATAAATATTCAGTTATATGATTATTTAAGAACATAAACTTTGAACCCAAATAATTTTTTGTATTTGCAATCCATCCTAGAGAAAATTTCCCAAATAAAATAAATGATTTTTTATGTTTCAAAGTTTTCATAACAAATGTTTCATTATCAATTTTTAATATCCGGAATGCTTTTATAATGTGTTTTAGGTTTCACGCGGATCACTAATGATAGTGTCTTGAGCATTGATACTCATTAAATGGACGACAAAGATTTGTTTAAGGATGGTAAAGAAACTCAATAAACACACTTATATTTTCCTCCGGTTATTACTCAAAACTGAGGTAAAATGAGTTTTTTTTAAACAATAAATATAATAAAATATTTTTCATCCTAATCGTCGCATACCTCTCAGTTTCTGTAAAAAAAACTGAGGGGAAAAAGCTTTTATTTTTATTTTTAAATTACATTGTTTACACATAATATTAAAGTAAATTGTTTAAATAAATTCAGATTTTGACAATGGATTCTTGGAGAACAAAAAATCTTTTCAAACTTCTGATAAGTTCCTATCAAGAGAACTTTTTTTCCGCACTTCCAATCCATCCTAGAGAGATTTTATTATCTTGAGAAAATATTTTCATGACAAATGCTTTAACATGAAAGAGAACAACATACATGTGCTTGAAATTTACAACATGTTTAGGAATAAAGTTCTCAATGTTGTCAACTGAGGAAAGGAATAAACTAAGGAATATTTTATTTGTTTGACAATATAGGAAAGTTATTCCAAAAATACAACAACAACAATATCAACATCATTATGTTGGGATGGATTGGAAGAGCAGAAAAAAGTGTTTTAATCATGATAGAAGAACATTTAAGATTTTTTTTTGTCTTGCAATGCATCCCAAAGTATGATGTGTACAAGTTTGGAGTGGATACATATAAGTTAGCTTTAGGGTAAAATATGATTAACGAGTATTTTTATAATAAAATATGATAATCTAATTCCTTGACTATTAAATATAATCAAAGGAATAGACCATTAATTTAAAAATGAAAAATAAAAGAAAAAGAAAAACAAACTTTTAAAAAAAACAAAAATATAAACTACTGTTGTTGGGATTCGAAGCATGTCCTGAATTATATTTCCCTTCGGTTATATTTAAAAATCAACAAAATATGTGGTATTTATTAAAAAAATAAAACATGGTGCACATTGACATTATACCTCAATTTTTTGTTGAGTGAGCTGAAAGCTTTATCATAAAACATGTTATTTGTAGTAGTGTGAGTTACATCACACAACCACCACTGACGAACTCTTCCTCCACTCACTAACCAAAATTTGGTGAGGGCTCAGCTAGAAAAAGAAAATAGATGAAATGAAAAAAAATCATCACAACTTTAAATATGAAGAAATCAGTTTGTAGCGAGCATCAACTTACTAGATCAATCGTCGCCAGAAAATGCCAAAGAAACCACGTGACGATGCAGAGGAAGAATAACCCCAAGGGTAAAATGGTGGTTCGGATGAGAAACCTCGTCACACCACCAAATAGCCTAATTACATAATAGATCTGAAAATTTTGGAATTTGAAAAAAAAAGTGGTGGGTGGTGGAGGATTTTCTTAATTGATGAGAGAGAAGTGTCTTTGAACTTTATGAAAAATATTTTCTAATTCTTTTAAACTTTGTTAAAATGGTATTGTCACACTCCAATTTTAACTCTAAGATCTCACCTCTTTGTGCATCATCTCGCATAACATTTCTAGGTCAATCACATATGCATGGCTAACCAGATCTTCATGCTTTATTATTTCTGTTTGTTCACTGTCGAATTAGGGCTCGCTTCAAAGGGACTTCAAGAGTTAGTCAGTCAAATTTTGAGTGTGCCATCAACCAAGTACACTAGATTCACTTTTCTCAGAAGCTTCAAAGAGAATCGAGGGAATGGTCCATGTCTTGAGTTCATCATCATATAGACCTTTAACTAGGTAATTAATAAAAGTCAAGTTTAATTCAATAAATATTTTGTCCTTGCCCATGGGGTATGATCATCACTTGTTTTCTGAGGTTCTCAAGAGAAATAATAGATTCTGTCATTGGTAGTTTGAAAGCTATGGTTTTGAAAGTTTGATTCCACTTCACTATTGACAAATTCACCATTTCAAGATCATAAATCTAGGTTTATTACAATTCAAGTTGTCATGAATTTTGAATTCAAGACACGTATTACACAAGAATAGAAAGTACAAGATCAAAGCAAGTTTAATCATAATTTTTTGATTTAGTCACATTACTTCGTTACAAAAAGGAATCCAAGACCTCTATTGTAAGATTTGTGAGTGCTATTAACACCATATACTTAGAAACGCGGGAGGTACACGATAATACAATGTTCGACGGCCCCTTATATTACAAGACTAAAATCAATTCAAAAAGAAAGTCAAGACTTAACATGCTCATCACAAGGTCACCGCTCGCATGTCCATTACAAATCCGAATTCAAGATTACAACATAACCAAAGTCCAGAACCACATAATATGTAGGTTTCTTCTCAATGCAATGCTAATTCCTACAAGTGAGCACGAGTCTTAAGACCCCTCTTACAAAAAACAAAGGTTGAGAAGGTCATTTGTTCAAATGTACATAATATTTCAAAACACCAAAACCATGCCTAGGAAGTTAATTCCAGTCACGACCTCTTCCAGATCCTTATCTCATGTATGTCGAGCCCACATTGGAAGTTTAAGGCAAACACAAATGTGGAACAAGCTGAATCAGTCCACTCCATTCTTCATCCAAGACTTGGGCAAGTTGTTGCCTCTGCACATTTCCCTCGACTCCAAAGAAATTTGGATCAACTTAAAGCATTTCCAAAGAAGCAGATACAAGCGCAAGCCATGGTCACAATACTCAAAACCACTTTAGGCGCCTTCATGGAGTTCAAAACTCCCGCAGTGAAAGTATCCTACAACACAAGTAAGAGGAACAGTTAGAGATAACAAAAACGAAAAAGAAAAGCTAATTATAAAAAAAAAAATAGTAGTTTTGTTTCCCGAAACAGTTAGACTTGACGACTTGAAAAAGGAGAAGTCAAACACACGTTCAAGAAACCTAGTCTGGAGATACCTACAACATGAAAATGAAAGGCAACCCAATAAAGAGCACACAGTAGAACATGTTACACTGAAATGCAATTCAGTCCTGAAGATGTGCATACCGACGTTGTAGAGACATATACCAATACATCGATGAATGAGCAACGTGAACAAAGCGTCATCTCACCTATGTCACCTAGTATGAATTCAAAAATTTAAGAATCCTACCATCTATAGAAAAAAAACAAAGGGAAAGGCCCTAAATCCTTGAATCATCAAAATCAGATCAAATATTCCCAACGACAGTGCCCCAAACACAATCAAACACAATCAATTTGAACATAATAAGTCTTGAATCACAATCATGACAACAACAATAAGTTTCAGACGAGGTTAAAAGCATATAAAACATGGTTTATTATGCTTTCAAAAACAATCCAAACATGTCACATTATGTTGATACAGAAATTGAAACTCCTTTATCACCTAAGCAGAACAAGTCAGCAGCAATACTTGTTCGGGTATTAATTTCAAAATCACGTTTCAAAAATATAATATCAGACTTTGCTTTAGAACAAACCTGAGAACCTTCCAAAACAGGCGAGACATGTTTAAACAAAGATGAACAAAGATGGAAACTTTTTAACACACGACAATACAATTTTGGCTAGTTTTCATCCCACATTGATTTCAAATTAATAGCGCCTAAGCTATAAATAACATGAATCATCAGACAGAAGGGATTGGAAAAAAAGCCTCATTTCCTTTCAAAAGTTCAGAAAAGAAAGAAAGAAATCACATGCACAAAGGTTCGAATCGAGAAAAGAACACTCACAACCTTTCGACATACATAGCACGAAAAGAAAACTCATAGCCAAGGCAACCGAGGCATACACAAATTGAGGCAATTACAACAAAGAAGAAGAATTTGTAAGACAAAGGGAGAAATTTTATTTACTAACGTTCTTGCTTAATCTTCGGCAAAATCCCAACGTTCTTGCTTAGTCTTCGCCCTCTTTGTTGCAACAAACTCCGGGACGAACCTCGGTCTCACAAGTAAGTAATACGATTTCATTTCATTCTTGCTCTATATACATCTTCTTCGCGTAGAGAGAAATTTCGATAGCTTAGGTTTTACACACCGCACCATTGACCATCTATTTCTTGCTTTTTTCTTTGTGTTCGTTGCGGTTTAAGTGTGAGTGAAAGGAGAGCGAGAGCGATCGAGAACATGCAAGAGAGAATAGACGCGATGTACTAGTTTGTTTCTCCAGCGAATGAAGACGTTTCTAATGAGAGATTGAAGAGAAAGGGACGGTGTGAGAGAGGTAGAGAACTAATGAGATTATACCGTTCCCTTACCCTAATTTAGCTGTATTGGGCCAATTAATGCGGCCCATTAGTTTTCGGTTCTTTTTATTTTTTTTCCTTTTCTTTTGGCATACCAAAAAACGTGTGGGCCTAGAAAGCCCATGTCCAGAAGGAGAACAACAAACCACACCCCCCAATCTGGTCTTGTACCCTGCCTCTTACTCTTTTGTTTTAGATTTTATTTTGTATAAAAATGTGATTTAACTCTCAATTAGTTTGTGACTAGTCTAATTCGTGATTATTTTCTAAATGTAATTAGTTTCTGATTATAATTTATTATTAAACCTGTGGTTATTTCTTATTTTTTTGAAATTTGTGATCAATATTTTTTTAGTTCAAGCTTTTTTGTTGTTTAAAAGTTATGAGAGCGCGGTCAGTTTCTTATAAATTTCAGGATATATGCTTGTTGATGACTCTTGCTCCGATTCTAATACATTGCCAAATGTTAGCTTGTGGTACTTGTGGCATATTAATGGTTGCCTACTTATTCACTTTAATTTGAGTTGGAAACATGTGTCGACTTACACTCTTTGTTAGCTTGTGATGCTTTTACCTCTAATACTATGATTACTTATGTACGTCCAAGGGAAGAACTTGTATGTAACTTTTTATGTTGTATGCAAAGCATTGTCCATCTGCATCTTTTTCCCCCCTGCTTGATCCTTGATTTTCTCAGGTCGATCAACTTAGGTCACCCTTATATCTTCAACATAGGATTACCATTTTCAACTTAGATAATCAATTAAATCCTCAATTCTCCCTACAAGAGAATTAGATGTAATTCATATGTGTAGTCGAGATACCATTCTCCTACCCCATAACAAATCGAAAAAAGATGTAGAATCTTTTCCGCTCGAGAGAGGTATGTGGCATACTCGTCGATGAAATCCGAGTTAGAGCCCTTCTTTCAATGTGATGCAAAGACCGTCTTCCATACGTTTATGGTGGTTAAGTCGAGTATTCTTCCTAAGATGACGACTCGTCTCTTCTCCTAGAATCAATCAACAAACCTTCTCCCCCTGGAACTTTGACCATAGTCAATGGTTCTTCAATCCCTCTAGGGGAACTACGAATATTCTAATTCTATTCCCGTCAGGATACGTAGACACAAGATGCGATTTCTTGGCAATTATACTTAGAAATAGATCCATATGTCTTTCACCCTTAGAAAACAACAATAACATAATATAAAACAAGAGGTTTATGTAGAATACTACAAATGCTTAGGATTCTAATACCTTCCCTAAGTTTAACTAACTGTCGCTTCCACGAAAATAAGGTGCCGGCAAAATAGAAGAGTCGCCACCTTTCGTTATTTATCCCTCAGAACGGGAAAGGAAACGATCGGAAAAACCTGACGAAAAGGTATAAGACAAGGTCATCGCAACCGTTGTCTGGGTTTGGGAGTCGGTTACGCAAGGGGAAGGTATTATCACCCCTCACGTCCATCGTACTTGACGGGATCCACGCTTGTTGTGTTTACTGGATGAGTTGGTTTATCTATCTACCTATCAAGGCTGGCTTAAAAAGAAAAGAAAATGACTCGGCAAAGCGTCGCGCTTTATGCCTACGTATTCCCATAAGAGAATGAGAAATCAGAGTCAACGTAGTTCGACCTACGACGGGTTACGGGGAAGGTGGCTCGCCAATACGTCAGTACTGTGCCTACGTACTCTCAACAGGTATGAGAGATCAGAGCTTACGTAGTTCGGGATAATACGGATTACGGGAATTCAGACTCATCTGTTTTATCGAGTAGGGTTAAACAACAGTTCCAGCAGTTAGGGACAAAGCTTGTTTGCGTTGGCGCTGAAGTTTAACGACACTCTTTTCTTCAGAAAAGCTTCCTTTGAATTATGGGCCCACGGGGAAAAAAGGTTTGAAGTTTGTTTTCTGTCTTTTACGAAAGAAGTGTTTTTTATTGTGTTTGCAATTTCAATCGCACTAAAGACTATGACCTGAGAGTGAATGCGTCGCATGTCACCCAAAGGGTGCCATACTAAACATCCAGACTGTTGAAAAGAAGCTCTCCAATAATCCTTTCTCAGATAGCTTAAGGCTCGTAACGTACGAAAGAAATCATTCATGATTACTGTATCTTAAGCTGTTTTGAGATGAGAAGAGAAGGGGCTCAACTAAAGGGGCAGACTATCAAGTCCTAATGTTGTCATGCCAAGGATTCATCCTATGGTTGAGGTTTGAAGCAGGGAACTCCTAGAAGTTGTCATGCATAGGTTTCAACCTAAAGTTCTATCATCACTTCCTTACCAAAGGAAGTGACATTCCTAGGGGATCATGTCAATGATAAACAGAAACAGATAAAGCATCAGCTTAAACAGTAAACAGTAATACAGTAAACAGTAAAATGCATGCAATGCAAGTGAGGGAGGAAATATGTGTGGGGCAGCAGCCTCCATAAGCTCATCTCAACCTCAAGCCAGAATGAATAACAATAATCATACAGAGGAAATAATAACATGCTATCAAGCAGAATATAAGAGACTGTAATCATACAGAAGAAAATAAAATGCTATCAAGCAAAATAAACCACATGGGCAAGGGAGCTGGGCTCTACCGAATACCCGCAAGCAAAGCCATACAGTAAAAATACAAGCAGGGGGAGCAACTCAACCTCTAGTGCAATCATGCTCCCAGATTAAAGTCAGTCTAGATATGAACTTATTCTAATGCATCAAGCAAGTCAAACAAGGCACCTCAGCACAGAAAAGAAAACAGACAAGAAAGCAGATCAACCACTCCCTCTTCCAATTCCAAGCTTCAGCTCTTCTAACAGCAATCCAGTCTTCAGACTTCAACCACCCTTCAAGGCTATCAGCTTCACTGGCAAGTATCAACTTGCTTCTCTAGGTTTCAACCCAACAACATAAGTTTCAACTTAACCTTCTTCTTCAAGCTTCAGCTCTTCAATCAATTCTACCTTCATGCTTCACTCTTAACTACAAGCATCAACTTGATTCCTTCAGGCTCTCAATGCATCAATGTAAGTGTCAACTTATCCTTTATTCCTCAAGCCTCAGCTCTACACTCAATCTCAATTGAATCCTCTTCATAAGTATCAACTTAGTCTTCAAGCTTCAACTCTCTTTGCTTTACCAGTATCAACTTGGTCTTCTTCTCTTACAAGCTTCAGCTTCTCAGAGTAATCTTCAATCACCTGGAAGTGTTAACTTCATCCTTCAATCTTTAAGCCTTAGCTCTTCACTCAATCTCAATTGAATCTTCAAGTATCAACTTGGTCTTCTTGCTCTTCAAGCTTCAGCTGCAATGGCCATGCTCAAGGAATCATCCTCTCCCACACTCTTCAAAGAAGTCCTCATCTTCAAACTCAAGTCTAACATCTTTCAAGATACTCAAACCAGAAGACAATTGATTTAACAGGATGAAGGGAAATGATAAACAGCTTACTGACAACCAAAGGAAGCCTGTAAGGGTTCATCATTATGAGAGACTGGTTCCCTCAAAGTTCTACTTCCCAGATAAAACCACTCATCCTTCCAAAGGAGGGATGTGAATATCTGAGAAGGACTTTTAGTCATTGGGAGGAATGGGAGCATAAGATGCTTTCCATATTTATGAAAGAAGTCATTCTAGTTCTAAGGCTCTCCCTATGTCTCCTATCTCCTAAACCTTCATCAGACACCTTCAGGCACAAACAAATCCAAAGCTCCAAGCAACTTCAAGCAACTTCAAGCATCCTCACCTTGTCTTCAACTTGTCTTCAATCTCAACCAAAGGCAAACCAAGCAAAAACCCTAATCTAAGGGGACTAAGGAAGTTAAACTAGTTGAATTAGTAAGTTAGGATCACCTAAAACCTAGTACTAAAGTTAGTCCTAACTAAAATACTAAAATCAATTGTAAAATCCTACAAAAATTACTATGGGAACCTAGGTCAATCATGACTCTACCACATTAATTTCAGAGATCAAATCATCAAATTGGACCTAGGACTAAATCCTACATTACAAGGTATCAAACCTAAACCCTAAAAGGAAGCACCTAAATATCAATCTAGAAAGCACCCCTATTTTCATCACAAAAATGTGAGAAAAATACTATGGGATCATACATGTCTAACCTAATCACACACAAAAAATTAGGCTCAAAATCATCACCAAGTGATCACACTAAATTCCACAAAATTATGTATCAAACATAACCATTTTAATATCAATTAAAATGTAAAATTCCCATTAAATCAGAAATTACATGAAATGAAAATATTTTTTCTCTAAAAAATACTAGACTCAATCATGAGTAAAATTCAAAAAGAATGGGATTAATTGGATAAATTTTCAATTTATTATGAATTTTTCAAGAACCATGAATAAAATGAAAATTAAGGAAAATCAAAATAAAATAATAACACGCGCGATGCAAATAGTAATCAGAATCAGTTAAAATCATGGGTTGGGCCATCAGGGGTGTGTGGATATCACCTAATTCATTAAGCCCAAAACCAGCTGCTAAATGAAACGCAGCGTTTCATTTATTCAGATCCTTCACAACTGAACTTTAAAATGTGGCCATTGGATCCTGCTCCCAGTGCAAGTCAAACCCTCATCCAATGGTGCAAACATCATCTTCAACCTTTTGAACATCTGAGCTTCGCGCCCAGCTCCGGCCACCATCGGTGGAGCTCCGGTCATCACCTTCAACCCTAGTTCTCTCTAGGAGCCTCTATTGCAAATGGTCAAAACATGAAACTCATCCCAAATCTTGCCACGAATTCAACCATACCCTTAGTTTCCTCTGAAACCTCAAGATTCACCATATCCAAATCTCAACCGAAAATGGTAATTCCCCTATTTTGTCTCTAATTCTCCAATTAACTATCTGAAATCCATCCTACACCATTCTACAATGCTTCTAACACCTTAATTCAACCTAATTCTACCTAAATCATGCTAGGGGAAGAAAGTTACCAACCTGGAAATCTTGGATGAACAGATGCACGAAACCTCCAATTCAAGCTCTACAATCTTGCAAACACGATCAATGAACCTCCTCCTTGCTTCTGTATGCAAAAGAACCAGTTGAAAGTGCTTGAATCTTGAAACCCGATGGTGAGTTGCAGGTGGAGAAGTTCACTTGCTCATACACTATTCAGCCACGAATTCTTCTTGATAATGATCTGGAATCACTCCTTGACATCCATGGAAGAAGTTTCAATCAAGAAAATGGATGGAAATTGAGGAATTTGGTGAAACAAAATTCACTTGCAAGCTATGGAAATTCAATCTCAATCTATGCTCTCTCCTTCAATGATCACCAACCCCTGCAATGGATCGACTCTATTCCTTATATAGATGATGTTTGGATGATCTAGAACCCTCTAGATCCTTCTAATGAGAGTTTCCACTTCTCATGTCATGAGATTTTCAACCATGTATCATGATATGCACAAACCTTGCAAATAACTTGGAATTCATCCCATTCACTTTCAATTTCTCCCCTAGTGACATTTTGGAAGAGTTTAGCTTGCAAAGGCCCTTGGTTATGCCTTGATTCTATGCTTTGCACATGTTTCTTAATATGCAAGTAACCACTTTCCAAAGCAAGTCCACAAATTGAATCTCAACTCAAAAATGTGGCTAAACCAATGTTCTTAAAATGTTTTCTAGAGTCAAAATGATATATTACATGCCATGGTTTGGATGTGTAGGTTGAAAATATCAATTTCCAACTTTGATTTATTTAACTTATGCCCTTATTTTAGGTCATTTTTGCAACTTTGAGCTACAAGCCTTTCCATCATCTCATGACCTCCTTACTAGCCTTAAAACATCATTTTGAACAAGTTTGATGTTGAAGATTTTTCCATTTGAAGCTTGGAAATAGGAGTTATGGCCTTATGCTTGAAATGACCTGTAATCTCCAAATGACCAAAATGCCCTTGACTTGTCAAAGCCATAACTTGAGTTCTACAAATCCTATCAAGGGCTTCTAGTACTCTCTAGAAAGCTAAAAAGATAAGGAACAACATTCATGTTGACCAAAAGTTCATAGGAATCATCCTTCTTGGGCAAAAGTTTGATGCAAGTTGGGTAACTTTCAAGGCCCCAGATTCACATACCTCAGATGACCTGTAACTTGTCAAAGTCATAACTTGAGCTCTACAAATCCTATAAAGGGCTTATAGTACTCAAATTAAATCTAAGAAAAATCTCTACAAAATTCATGCTGGGGGTGAGATGAGATGACAATCACAGCTTGAGCTAAACTGCCTTGAAGATAGGGGTCAAACTAGGGGGTTTTACACTGCCAAGCCCTAGAAACCCTAGCTTGAAACTTCTCAAACTCTTCAATCACGATGAGTTGACCTTGGAATCATCCTTATAGCATCTCAATGCCTCAATCCATGATCACACGGCTCTTGGATTAGGTCTCAACCCCCTCCAAATCATTAGTTGACCTAGGGTTGACCCAGTCAAACCCTAATTACACCACTCATGGCTGGGTCTTCTTAATCTTGCACAATGACCTATCTAGCCCTCAAAGTGAACTTCAAAACTTCTCATGAGCTCTCTCAAGACCTCAAGTCCAACTTCATGGCTTTAGAATCATCTGAGGACTTCCCACAACTCTCAAGTTAGGAGGCACACACTCTTGGTTTCAACCATTCTCTCTGAGGATCTTCTGACTCCTCTGACAAAGGTATCTACCCTTGAACACTTGAATAACCTTCTTGGCTAGCTTCAAAGTCTTGTGTAGCTCTTAATTGGTAATCATACCTCTTGATCTCCTGCATACATGTCAATGAAATGCAAATGATAATGCTAATGTGAATGAAATGAAACATAAGCTAGGTAAAGAAATGTTGGGCAAATTTTGGGGTGCAACAGCTGCCCCTATTCAAACGGCTTGAACTTGACTGGGTGAGAAGCGAACGACTCTCAACCAATCAAGGTGCGAGACGGTTGAATACCAACAAACCCGGAAATTTGCCAACTGCACAAGTACACGGTACTCAGATGGGAACAAATCTTCGAAAACTGAAATATTAGCTGCACGACAACTAGCTGGGGAATGGGTCACACGGTAACCCGATGATAGATGATCGATCATGCCGTCAGGCACCAAGATTCCTCGGGACTCATCAGGTCAACAATCAAGTTAATCATGTCGTCGGGCATTCAAAGAAAACTTTCGGGCACCAGCCGGCCTTCGTCACTAAGTCGGGAATAGAATTCTCGGTCAATCATGAACCAATTAGGGATATCCAAACCTCTGCCATCAGGCACTCTGCTTCAGCTGAGGGAACTGCTTCGTCAATACGGTTGGACTTCAATCATCAAGTCTTCAAGGGAATTTTCAACTTCGCTGTTCAAAAACCTACTGGGGATGACGCATCTCCGCTGGGAATTCTGGAGAACTATCAAGTAACTCTGCTTCGGGGGTCCAAAAATCATTTTGGGTGAGTCAACTCTGCTGAGGGAATCAAGAATCATCTTGGACAAATAACTCCGTCGGGGACTTCAAGAATCATCCTGAGCCAATAACTCTGCTGGAGATTTCAGGAATCATCCTGAGCAAACACTCTGCCGGGGACTCTAAGCATCAACTTGAGCAACCAACTCTGGCGACTGCACTGGGGATTTTCTTAAACAAGCGCCTTCGCTGGAGAATTCAAGAATCATCTTGGGCCGAAGACTTTGCTGGGGAATTCAAGAATCATCTTGAGCAAGCGACTTCTGCTAGGGGGATTCAAGAATCATCTTGGGCAAGCGACTCTGCGGAGGAATACCTGCAAAACAAGAACAGTAACGACCTATCTCGTGCTTCATATGCATATGCTTTGACAATGGCGCAATGCTCCACACGGTGGAAATGCTATGCGTTTATGATAAATGCTATGCAATCATGCAAAATGCTGCGATCCCGTCAGCAAAATAAATGCTGAAGGGAGAATCTTCCTGTCAAGGAGAAAGAACCACTCTGGTGGGGGAGGAGGAATCATCTTGCCAGGGAGAAAAGGTCACACCAATCTCAATCGGACTCCGCATGGGGAAGCAAACTTCAGTTGACTGCTGCAGGGGAATAAAGCTCTACGAGAACCTGGACCTGTTGAGGAAAGCGATGTCAATTGCAGAAATAAACTGCACGGCCTTCGCGGCTACTTCCCGGGAGATAACGACTCCGGCGGGGAAATACAGCATCAGCTATTCAACACTCTACTGGGGAAAACCAATCATGGTCCTATCTGCTTTCCAAGGACTCGGCTCTCTTGGGGGTTTGCCAACTCGGCTAGGGAAGAAGGAATCATCCTGCTTACCGGGGGGGGGGAGTACGACTCTGCGGGGAATCTTCAATTCCACTGGAGACTTCAGTCTGAACTATCAGTTGCTGCATACTTCAGCGTATGACTCAGCTGGGGAGACGACATTCCTTCAGGATGTATCTGATTGGGGAGAGAATCTTCTCTGCCTGGGGAGACATATCAATGCTTACGATCTCATGTCCAGACTCTGCAGGGAGAGGCTGCTGAACTTTGCTGGAGAAGGAGGAATCATCCTGCTTGGGGACGCATACGGCGTACTGTCGGGTACATGCTACACCTGCAACAACACAAACAAACAGACAAGATACCCTTCTCAAAGGGACCTATCAAGGTTATCATCTTGTGACCATGTTCGAGTAATTCATTGTTTCAACAATCAGTGGCCTAGGCCAGTAAGTTTATGTATGCATATTTTGTCAAAAACATCGGCGTTCTTTTTCACAAACAAAACAGATAAATGCTAAACAGACAAACAGAATTGCTGAATAGTATACATTTTATTGATAACGAACCCCTGAATGGGTAAAACTGTTTTACAACAGATGCAAGCTCCTGGAATGAGGAAGCTGCGCAAAAAATAAAAACATAAATATACATCAGTATATACAAATGTCGGCAACGAGGCGTAGACGAACACCATGAGTTGATCCCTCTAGGACCCACTCGACTTCGATACTTCTCCGACGCTTCAGCTTCAGAAGAGATTGATTCAGATAAACGGCCCTCAGGTCTTCCAAACCACTAAACAATGAAAGTCCACACGCGGAACGCAGTCATTTGCTTTTTTCAAATCCCTAACTTTTCCCTGAATCGCCCTTTCAGGTTTTTGACTCACCGGGATACCCTTTTTTGCCAAAGTCTCCCATCCGGGTTTTCGACTTTGCGGGTGTACATTCTTTTCAATTTATATCCCTAATTTTTGCCCGAACCTTTTTCCTTTTTTATGGTTCGCCGGGATGCCCTAGTTTTGCCTGGATATTCTTTTTCTTTCCAGCGGGTCATTCTTTAAGCAAAGTATTTTTTAACTGCGTCCGCGTTCACCGGGGATGCAAAATCTTCACCATCTATCGTGGATAACAACAAAGCTCCTCCCGAGAAGACCTTGCTGACAATGTACGGACCTTCGTAATTGGGAGTCCACTTGTCCCAGTGATCAGAGTGTGGAGGAAGAATCTTCTTCAGGACGAGATCACCCGTCTGAAAGCTTCTAGGACACACCTTCTTATCATAAGCTTTCTTCATTCGGCTTTGGTACAGACGACCATGCGCAATCGATGCTAACCTCTTCATGTCCATCAGGCTGAGTTGGTTTAGTCGGTTCTTAATCCATTCTGCCTCGTTGAGTTTCACGTCAACCAAAACTCGTAAAGAAGGGATCTCCACTTCTAATGGTAGGACAAACTCCATACCGTACACTAAGGAGAAAGGAGTTGCCCCGGTTGATGTACGTACCGTTGTACGATAACCGTGCAGTGCGAATGGCAACATCTCGTGCCAATCTTTGTAGGTCACAACCATCTTCTGAACAATCTTCTTGATGTTCTTATTGGCCGCTTCAACGGCGCCATTCATCTTCGGCCGGTAAGGAGATGAATTGTGGTGTTCAATCTTGAAACTCTGGCATAACTCCTTCATCATCTTGTTATTCAAATTCGAACCATTGTCCGTAATGATCCGCTCGGTAATTCCGTAACGACAGATGATATCCCTCTTTATGAATTTAGCCACCACCTGCTTGGTCACGTTAACATATGAGGCTGCCTCCACCCACTTGGTGAAGTAGTCGATAGCTACTAGAATGAAGCGATGACCGTTAGATGCAGTGGGCTCGATCTTGCCTATCATGTCGATGCCCCACATGGAGAATGGCCACGGGGAGGACATGACATTTAACGGGCACGGCGGCACATGAACTTTATAAGCATAAATCTGGCATTTATGACATCTCTTCGCAAATTTAAAGCAATCCGATTCCATCGTCAGCCAGTAGTATCCTGCTCTCAGGATCTTTCTTGTCATAGCATGCCCGCTGGCGTGCGTACCAAATGTGCCTTCATGGACTTCTTCCATGAGCATACTCGCCTCCTTCTCATTTACACATCTGAGTAGCACGAGATCATGGTTTCTCTTATACAAAACTCCATCAGGATTGAGATAAAAATTTCCAGACAACCTCCTCAGAGTCTTCTTATCCTGGGTTGACGCTCCCGCAGGATACTCCTTAGTCATAAGGAAGGTCCGGATATCATGGAACCATGGCTTGCCGTCAGCGGCTTCCTCGATTGCAAAGACGAATGCAGGTCTATCAAGACGAGAAAGGACAATTCTTGGAGCTTCATTCCAAAAATTGACTCTATACATCGAAGCCAACGTGGCTAAGGCATCAGCCATTTGATTCTCCGCCCTGGGCACATGATAGAGTTCCACTCGATCAAAGAACGGAAGCAGCCTTCTGGCATAGTTCATGTACGACACCAAATTCGATTGACGAGTCTCCCACTACCCTTTAATCTGGTTAATCACAAGTGCCGAGTCACCATATACGTCTAGGTTCTTGATTCTCAAATCAATTGCCTCTTCTAGACCCATGATGCATGCTTCGTACTCCGCTTCATTATTGGTGACCGGAAACGTCAGTCTCGCAGTGAACGGGATGTGGGATCCATGGGGAGTCGTAATGATTGCCTCAATGCCACTTCCGTAAGAATTAACCGCCCCGTCGAATATCAATTTCCACTGGGATTTCCTATCTGGCCCCTCGTCGGGCAACAACTCATCACAATCTTTCGCTTTAAGAAACATGATATCCTCATCAGGGAATTCAAATTTCATCGGCTGATAATCCTCGATAGGCTGTTCGTCCAGATATTCAGACAGTACGCTGCCCTTAATGGCCTTCTGGGACACGTACTGAATGTCATATTCCGTCAACACCATTTGCCATCTGGCAATCCTGCCCGAAAGCGCTTGCTTCTCGAAGACGTACTTGATCGGATCCATCTTCGAAATTAGCATGGTTGTGTGATTGAGCATGTACTGTCGTAAACGTTTGGCAGCCCAGGCTAGTGCATAACACGTCTTCTCCAGCATCAAGTAACGAGATTCACAATCTGTGAACTTTTTACTCAAGTAGTAAATGGCATGCTCCTTTCTGCCCGTCTTGTCGTGCTGACCGAGAACACACCCCATACTATTCTCAAGAACTGTCAAGTACATGATTAATGGCCGTCCAGCCACTGGGGGTATCAAGATCGGAGGTTCCTGCAGATACTGTTTTATCTTGTCGAATGCCTTCTGGCAATCCTCGTTCCAGATAATCGCCTGATCTTTCTTTAACAGCTTGAACATCGGTTCATACGTGGCCGTGAGCTGAGAAATAAACCTTGCAATGTAGTTTATTCTGCCCAGGAAACCACGAACTTCTTTTTCTGTTATCGGCACTAGCATTTCTTGTATTGCTTTAATCTTCGTAGGATCAACCTCGATGCCTCTTTCACTCACGATAAACCCCAGTAACTTTCCGGACCACACTCCGAAAGTACACTTGTTAGGATTCAGCCTCAACCTGAACTTCCTAAGCCTCTCAAAAAGCTTCAGCAAATTGACTAGATGCCCCTCCTCCGTTTGGGACTTCGCAATCATGTCATCAACATAGACTTCAATCTCATGATGAATCATGTCATGAAACAAAGTAACCATCGCTCGTTGGTAAGTGGCCCCTGCGTTCTTCAGACCGAAAGGCATTACCTTATAGCAAAACGTTCCCCAAGGAGTGATAAACGTCGTTTTCTCCATGTCCTCCGGCGCCATCTTGATCTGACTGTAACCGGAGAAGCCATCCATGAACGAAAACACGGAGAACTGAGCTGTATTGTCGACCAACACATCAATATGAGGTAGCGGGAAATCATCTTTAGGGCTCGCCCTATTCAAATCCCGATAATCGACGCACATTCGTACCTTACCGTCCTTCTTCGGCACAGACACTATGTTGGCGACCCACGGAGGGTAAGTAGTGACCGCTAAGAAGCCAGCATCAAGTTGTTTCTGCAGTTCTTCTTTGATCTTAACGGCCATATCTGGTCGTGTCCTCCTAAGCTTCTGCTTAACGGGAGGGCAATCTTCTCGCAACGGCAAGTGGTGGACCACGATGTCAGTGTTAAGTTCGGGCATATCCTCGTATGACCAAGCAAAGACGTCACTATACTCTCTTAGCATCTCGACCAATCTCTGCTTGACATCACTCTGCAATGCAGCCCCTATCCTGACGTTCCTGACGAGTTCTTCAGAACCCAGATTCACAATCTCGATCTCCTCTTCATGAGGCAAAATAACTTTCTCTTCTTGTTTCAACAAGCGGGCCAACTCTTCAGGAAGGTCTTCGTCTTCATCAATCTCTTCTTCGGCTTGATAGATCGAGCAATCGAAGTAGAAGTGAGTCGTAGAAGGTCCAGAGTCGATGTCATCTGCTATGTGGATCCTGCAATAACAAGGGTTAAGCTTAAAACAAGGATATGCACAAACCCCATTGCCATTTTATTGTTTTTCAAAACAAATAAAAACAGGAATAACAGAGATCACAATATTTGAATACGAAGAAAAACGCCTTTTGATTTATTGGTAAAATGCATGTACATAATCAAACGAGGCCCTGACAATAAAACCTCTATGCCCTGGGTAGGACATAGGGTTGTACAATGATTGGGAAAAAGTAAATCATTACTCTTCGCTTGTCATCTGGATGATATCCTTGACGGACCAGTTGGTAAGGCCTTCGCCTGGCTTGCTTGGCTGGATCCAAGAGTCTAGGTCACAGTCGCTATCTCCGCTGTCTTCAGACACTGCGTTGATGCTTTCAAATATCACCCCGCCACTGGTAAACTGGATCGGCCCTTTACCTCGCGACGCACTGCTAGAAGAGGAGGCTTCAGCTCCGGGAGAGTATCCCAACCCAAACTTGTCTTGCTTGTTAGGTATCTCCAAAATTCGCCCCCAGCCTGGGGTAGATCCGGCTTGAACAACGGCCCGGGCTTCCTTGAAGGAAGAGAGAGTCATCTCTGGCTTCTCAGTGACTACAGGGGATACGTCCTTGACTTCAACAGCTTCAAACGCTTGGCATAGGGTTTCGTGGATTTCCCCATCCATCTCAACATACTTGAAGGACGACAAATGGCTCACCATTATGTCTTCCTCGCCACACACAGTCACGATGCTACCTCCGACGGCGTACTTGAGTTTCTGGTGCAACGTGGAGGTCACGACACCTGCGGAGTGGATCCATGGCCGGCCCAAGAGACAGCTGTAGGCAGGCATGATGTCCATAATATAAAAGACCGCGTCGAATGTTTCCGGACCAACTTGGATTGGCAGGGTCACCTCCACGAAAACATGGCGTTTGGTTCCATCGAACGCCTTCACAACCAGATCACTGGGTGTGCAAATCACTCAGCGAGTATCTAACTTCATTAATGCCTTCTTCGGAAGAACATTGAGCGACGACCCCGTGTCCACCAACACGTGAGACATAATCGTTCCCCTACACTCTATCGAGATGTGCAGGGCGCTATTGTGATTCCTCCCTTTCGGCGTCAGCTCTAGGTCAGTGAACCCTAGCCCATTTCCAGCATTCATGTGGGCTACGACCTCTTCTAGCTGGTTTACCGATATTTCCTGCGGTACATATGCGGCGTTCAACACCTTCAGCAGCGCGTTGCGGTGTGCTTCAGAACACAGCAACAAATTCAGGATGGAAATCTTTGAGGGTGTATGATGGAGATGATCCACAATCTTGTAGTCGCTCTTTTTAATCAACCTCATAAATTCCTCGGTGTCTTTAACAAGTAAGTCTTTGTCTACCCCACGAGGGATCTCTTCAACGACTTTACTTTTACCTTTATCAGTTGCATCAGCTCTGTCCGCTTTGTCCGCCACGACCTCAGGTGGTGCAAATACTCTCCCGCTGCGAGTAATTCCGCTAACGCCCGCTAGGTTCTCCACAGATGACCCAAACGGTTCTAGTTCCAACTTCTGTCAGTTGCAGTAGACCTCTGCCCCATAGTGCCATGGGACAACATTAGTGCTTTCGAACGGTATCGGCCCGGCTTTGGTGATGGTAATTATGGGCGGTCTGGGTGCAGAAATAGTTATCGTCTGGCGAGGAATGGTGATGGTGGCAACCTCATCACATTGCTTCAGCATTACCTCTCCCGATCCACATTCGGCCCTCCGGCTAAACTGCAGGATCCCTTCAGTCATCAGACTTTGAATTCCCTCTATCAGCTGTTCACATCCATCAGGACTCGTCGCACAGCCCATACACAGCTCTCCGCAACCTGGGAAGAAACCCCTTTTCATCAGCTTAGCTTTAACGAAGCTAAGCGGCGTCTTAAGATCTCTGACGTCAGTCAACAAATCTAAGCTTTCGTCTTCAATAATGGCGTTTACTCCACGTCCCTATGATTCGGCATAGGGTTCTTCGTGACATTTGGCACATTATCTGAGAAGTTGATGATCTTAGCGTCCACCATGTCCTGCACCTTATGCTTGAAGGCTTTGCAGTTTTCTATTGTATGGCCTGGTGCCCCTGAGTGAAACTCACAAGTTGCATTCGCGTCATAACCTGGCGGAGGTGCCCCTGTCAAGGGAGCCAAGGTTCTCTTCTGGATCAACTGTAGCTGGAGTAGAGTCTGCAATAGTTGCGCGTACGACATGGGCGGTATCTCGAGGTGACGACTCGACAGAGGTGCCCGATTCTGGTACTTTCTGTACCCCGGTGGATTCGGCTGCTGCTGCTGCTGCTGTGGCTGTTGAACTGCCGGGATAGTTATGCTGGCCACCTGTTGGTGAGGGCCTTTACCCTTCCTTTGAGCGTTGGTCACGGCGCTCGTTTCTCCTTCACGTCTTTTGCCGCTATAAGGTTTCTTTCCGCCTCCTCCAGCTAAGGATGACTCACCTTGAATTTTCCTGAGCTTGATCCCATTTTCGATGTTCTCACCCGTGATAATGAGATCTGAGAAGGTTCCAGACATACCGCTGACTAATTTCTCATAGTAGACCCCTGGGAGGGTGGCTACGAACATCTGCACAAGCTCACGTTCAACCATCGGCGGCTGAACCCTGGCTGCCAACTCACGCCACCACTGGGCGTATTCCTTAAACCCTTCATTGTTCCTTTGCGACAGATTCTGCAGTTGGACTCGGTTCGGGGCCAAGTCACTGTTATATTGGTAGTGGTGCACAAATGCTTCAGCAAGGTCCTTCCACGTGCGCACACTGGTAGATTCCAGACTCATGTACCATTCGAGGGAGGGTCCGGACAGACTGTCCTGAAAGAAGTGCATCAGCAACTTCTCGTTATCAGAATGAACTGACATTTTTCTGTAATATGATCTCAGGTGGACGCGAGGGAAAGTGGTGCCCTTATACTTCTCAAAGTCAGGTACCTTGAACGTGGGAGGCACCTTGAAATCAGCAATCAGTCCCAACTTGGACATATCAACACCCATGGTGTTCTGGTTCTCGATATTTCTCATCTTATCCTCGAGTGCCTTGAACCTAAGCCGTGCTTCAGCAGTCAGCCCCCCTTCAGCACCTCTCTGAGAGAACACATCGTCTTGACGATCTTCTAACCACGGCTGAGGCCCGAACAGATTCCTGACACCTGCATTGCTGTTGCCCAGCCCAACATTGACATTAGCTTCAAGACTCCCATTACCGACGCCCGTCGTATTGCCGTTGAGTCCAATGTTAGCTATCACATTGCCGTTGGCACTGCCATTCCCCCCGATCACGGGGACGCCATTCTGTGGAGTTTCAACTGGTGGAGGGGTAGGCACAGTCCCACCATGGAGTACGCCATTGCTATCAACCCTTGAAATCAGAGGCTGAACCAAGGTTCTGAGCTGATCCTGGCCATTGGCGACCTCTTGCATGAGCTCCATGAAGCGATCCATTCTTTCGCGGAGTTCCTGAACATCAGTTTGCACTTGCTCCATGATTCTGGTTTGATTTGCTCTGGTCAGATAGCGGTGGATAGGTCTCTGATCAATCCTGGAACAACCTGAGACAACCTATAAACACAAAAGGGTTAGGAAAAACGACAAAGTGCTCGTCATGCAAATGCTTCATGCAAATGCAAACGTGTGTCTGTGCGTTAGGGAGATTTCCCCCGATCCTAGTGCCAGTGCCGATAATAAGAAGAAGTGCGAGTCCAGTCATGGAAATAACATCTCATATATAAAGAAAGCCCATCAAGGCAGTACACAACATCAGTGAGTACAAGATGAATCAATAGCATGACCTCAGCCAACAAGCCTGGTGATGGTCAGCATACAACGATGATCAAACAAAAGGAATACAAATATAGTCAAGTACGGCCACGGGCGCGAAACTCTTCTAACAACCCCTTCGTTTCCGGATGATCAGGCCGAGTGAGCAACCCTTCGACGAGTAACTCCCTCTGCATAATGGTGTATTGAAGACCTTCGACCGAATCTTCCCATGCTCCTTCACCGAAACAATCTTCTAACTTCCGCTTCTTAGACTCAAACGTCAGTTTGCGCTCCTTTAGGTTAGTGAGATCCCTGTTGAGCTGGCCTTCAGCGGCATATCTGCGAGCGGTTTCTTCATCAAACCTCCTCTCACTAGCCTTCACCTGGGCTTTCAGCTTGGAAATCTGTTGCATCAGCTTATCCTCCAGCTCTTTCCTGTTGGCTAGGGAGGCCTTCCAGTGCTGGTTGAACTTGGATATCCTCTGATACGCTTCGTCCAAGTGCTGCTTCTTCGTGGCCAGTACATCGTTGACAGCTTTGAAGTCTTGACCCATGCGCTCACGCTCAGCTATCTTCTTAGTCAAATCTGTCCCCAGCTGGTTCACCAGCTCTGTCTGCCTTTTGAAGGAATAAATGGCTTCGTTTCTCTCGCTTCGGAGTTGAGCCAATTCTTTCTCCAGTTCCTCATTTTCCTGCTTCAATTCATCTCGCTCAGCTAACACCTGATTATGCTGCTGAATGGGCACAGTAGTAGGCTCTTCAATCATTGGAGGGCTTTTTGGCTTGGCAGGAAGAAACGGCATCCCTATAGCATCTGCTCTGGCTCTGATCCACGTTACATATGGAGGGTAGGCTTGGCTATTGCTTCTCCCCAGAAATGGTTTTCCCCTCTTACTGATACCATTCCAAGCGCGTTGAAGCTTAGATAACAGATCCCCCTCTAGAAGACCAGTGAGGTACAGAGATTCCTGCACCTCTTCATCCTTCGGCGGAGCTCTCAAAGCATACGCGAACTGTCGGACCAGCAAAGACGGATTATAGTTTATGCAGCCCTTCCTGCCTATCAAAGGCACGTTCGGAAACCCGCTGCAGCTGAAGATAATCTCGGTACCCAACCTATCTCTGTCAAACCAGTCAATATCCTCCGCTAATAGACTCATCAAACGCTCAGACCACTCAGCTGTGGCTACAGACGAAACAAAGGGACCCCTCTTGGGCAGATGACTATCAAGCCATTTATAAAGCAGGGGCACACAGCACGAGACATTCTTGCCCCTTCTGTTCTCGTTCTTGTAGTGGATGGAATGGTAGACATCTCCTATCAAGGTAGGGACTGGATTCCCTGAAGCGAAGATGCGAAAGTCGTCGAAGTCCACAAAGTCGGGCATATTGGGGAACAAAATGATGCCATATATGCACAGAGCGAGAATGGCGTTGAACACGACCCAACATCCGTCTTTGGCGCACTGCTGAGCCTTACCCACCAAGAACTGCAAGGAGAAACCGGGAACCTTGTTCCAACTAGACAAAACCAACTCGGAGGCATCCAGATGAAGTGAAGGAGCCAGACTAGCCAGATCAGGCTCAGCATCCATATGAACAAAGGGCATCTGCCTCTTGATAGGCACACCTAACAAATCAGCATATTCCTCTAGCGTGGGTGCGAGAACAAAATTCTGGAAAGTAAAGCATCTCAACGGAGGATCGTAGAACTGTAGCAGAGCGTGCAACCCATTCAACTCAAACACAGAGGGTTTACGAACCAAACTGAGCAGTTTACCGTAAGACTTTCTGAATTCATCTCTCACAGAATCATCTGCTAAAGCAATCAAACCAGTCAGCTGAACCACATCAGGGGCAGGGAGCTTGTAGGCCACAGTCTTTCTCAGAGAACCCATAATAATACAATAGGAGGCAAGAAATCCTGGATCGGGGAAAACGGTACCTGCAACACAGACACACGTTAATGAAATGCAAATGAGTATGCAAAGCAATGTAAAATGCAATCATGCAGCAGGAGATCAAGGCAACTGTGCTGTGGAGATTCTGTATCAACAAAACCATAATCCTGCTCTATCAAGAACAATCACTATATCCGATAATAAGAAAACCCTGGTATCGGACCACAAATCTGCTCTGTCAAGAACACACACATATAGGACCATAAATCTGCTCTGTCAAGAACAAACATATGATAATAAGGACCTCTGATACAGGACCAAAACTCTGCTCTGTCAAGAACAAACATCTGATAATAAGGACCTCTGATACAGGACCAAAACTCTGCTCTGTCAAGAACAAACATCTGATAATAGGGACCTCTGATACAGGACCAAAACTCTGTTCTGTCAAGAACAAACATCTATATGCTGATGAGACTCTCTGATCCCAGTCATAAACCTGCTCTGTCAAGAACAAATACACATCTGATGACGAGATCCTCTGATCCCAATCAAAAACCTGCTCTGTCAAGAACAAACATATATATCTCTGAATATAAGGTCCTCTGATATAGGACAAAAACTCTGCTCTGTCAAGAACAATCATATCTAATGATGAGAACCTCCGGTACCAACAAGACTGATTCACTATCAAGAAAACCAGGTAATCTGAAGGTCAAAGTTTCCTGCAGTAAACCCAACCCTGCTCACAGGTATGGACCTAAACTGACTCAAGTTCGGCATCCTATGCGGTCATCAGCGTCACAAACATTCAAGAGGGGTGATACGATACCCAGAAGGTGTGGCAACACCAGCTCATGAAGCGGCCTCACTCGGCTGAATCACAAATGATCGGTCCCCAGAGTCGACAATCCTCCAAACCAACAACCCCCTCAACCCAAAGGGTTGAAAAAGAAGTCAACCGGGAGAACCTCGTCTGAGCGTGGATTTCATGAGACACTAGTGCCTGCCAAGCAAGCACACGCCCACTAATTTCCACAACTAATGCTATGTTCACTCAAGCCTGGGTCTGGCTTCTCACTCATCAGAATGCCCCTCCCAAAACAGCACAGATAATCATATCATACTGAAAATAAATATGCGGGAAGTAAAATGCGATAAATAAACACAACCTAACAAGTAATCATACAAGCGCTAGGATTGACTCTCGCAGGGGACGTCGGATCCCCAAACTGACTCGCATACGGGACGTTGGATCCCAGGAAACTATCAACTCCCCAGCAGAGTCGCCAGCTGTCGCTTCCGCGAAAATAAGGTGCCGGCAAAACAGAAGAGTCGCCACCTTTCGTTATTTATCCCTCAGAACAGGAAAGAAAACGATCGGAAAAACCTGACGAAAAGGTATAAGACAAGGTCATCGCAACCGTTGTCTGGGTTCGGGAGTCGGTTACGCAAGGGGAAGGTATTAGCACCCCTCACGTCCGTCGTACTCGATGGGATCCACGCTTGTTGTGTTTACTGGACGAGTTGGTTTATCTATCTACCTATCAAGGCTGGCTTAAAAAGAAAAGAAAATGACTCGGCAAAGCGTCGCGCTTTATGCCTACGTATTCCCATCAGAGAATGAGAAATCAGAGTCAACGTAGTTCGACCTACGACGGGTTACGGGGAAGGTGGCCTGCCAATACGTCAGTACTGTGCCTACGTACTCTCAACATGTATGAGAGATCAGAGCTTACGTAGTTCGGGATAATACGGATTACGGGAATTCAGATTCATCTGTTTTATCGAGTAGGGTTAAACAGCAGTTCCAGCAGTTAGGGACAAAGCCTGTTTGCGTTGGCGCTGAAGTTTAACGACACTCTTTTCTTCAGAAAAGCTTCCTTTGAATTATGGGCCCACGGGGCAAAAAGGTTTGAAGTTTGTTTTCTGTCTTTTACGAAAGAAGTGTTTTTTATTGTGTTTGCAATTTCAATCGCACTAAAGACTATGACCTGAGAGTGAATGCGTCGCATGTCACCCAAAGGGTGCCATACTAAACATCCAGACTGTTGAAAAGAAGCTCTCCAATAATCCTTTCTCAGATAGCTTAAGGCTCGTAACGTACGAAAGAAATCATTCATGATTACTGTATCTTAAGCTGTTTTGAGATGAGAAGAGAAAGGGCTCAACTAAAGGGGCAGACTATCAAGTCCTAATGTTGTCATACCAAGGATTCATCCTATGGTTGAGGTTTGAAGCAGGGAACTCCTAGAAGTTGTCATGCATAGGTTTCAACCTAAAGTTCTATCATCACTTCCTTACCAAAGGAAGTGAGATTCCTAGGGGATCATGTCAATGATAAACAGAAACAGATAAAGCATCAGCTTAAACAGTAAACAGTAATACAGTAAATAGTAAAATGCATGCAATGCAAGTGAGGGAGGAAATATGTGTGGGGCAGCAGCCTCCACAAGCTCATCTCAACCTCAAGCCAGAATGAATAACAGTAATCATACAGAGGAAATAATAACATGCTATCAAGCAGAATATAAGAGACTGTAATCATACAGAAGAAAATAAAATGCTATCAAGCAAAATAAACCACATGGGCAAGGGAGCTGGGCTCTACCGAATACCCGCAAGCAAAGCCATACAGTAAAAATACAAGCTGAGGGAGCAACTCAACCTCTAGTGCAATCATGCTCCTAGATTAAAGTCAGTCTAGATATGAACTTATTCTAATGCATCAAGCAAGTCAAACAAGGCACCTCAGCACAGAAAAGAAAACAGACAAGAAAGCAGATCAACCATTCCCTCTTCCAATTCCAAGCTTCATCTCTTCTAACAGCAATCCAGTCTTCAGACTTCAACCATCCTTCAAGGCTATCAGCTTCACTGGCAAGTATCAACTTGCTTCTCTAGGTTTCAACCCAACAACATAAGTTTCAACTTAACCTTCTTCTTCAAGCTTCAGCTCTTCAGTTAATTCTACCTTCAGGCTTCACTCTTAACTACAAGCATCAACTTGATTCCTTCAGGCTCTCAATGCATCAATGTAAGTGTCAACTTATCCTTTATTCCTCAAGCCTCAACTCTACACTCAATCTCAATTGAATCCTCTTCATAAGTATCAACTTAGTCTTCAAGCTTCAGCTCTCTTTGCTTTACCAGTATCAACTTGGTCTTCTTCTCTTACAAGCTTCAGCTTCTCAGAGTAATCTTCACTCATCTGGAAGTGTCAACTTCAACCTTCAATTCTTTAAGCCTCAGCTCCTCATTCAATCTCAATTGAATCTTCAAGTATCAACTTGGTCTTCTTGCCCTTCAAGCTTAAGTTGCAATGGCCATGCTCAAGGAATCATCCTCTCCCACACTCTTCAAAGAAGTCCTCATCTTCAAACTCAAGTCTAACATCTTTCAAGATACTCAAACCAGAAGACAATTGATTTAACAGGATGAGGGGAAATGATAAACAACTTACTGACAACCAAAGGAAGCCTGTAAGGGTTCATCATTATGAGAGACTGGTTCCATCAAAGTTCTACTTACCAGATAAAACCACTCATCCTTCCAAAGGAGGGATGTGAATATCTGAGAAGGACTTTTAGTCATTGGGAGGAATGGGAGCACAAGATGCTTTCCATATTTATGAAAGAAGTCATTCTAGTTCTAAGGCTCTCCCTATGTCTCCTATCTCCTAAACCTTCATCAGACACCTTCAGACACAAACAAATCCAAAGCTCCAAGCAACTTCAAGCAACTTCAAGCAACTTCAAGCATCCTCACCTTGTCTTCAACTTGTCTTCAATCTCAACCAAAGGCAAACCAAGCAAAAACCCTAATCTAAGGGGACTAAGGAAGTTAAACTAGTTGAATTAGTAAGTTAGGATCACCTAAAACCTAGTACTAAAGTTAGTCCTAACTAAAATACTAAAATCAATTGTAAAATCCTACAAAAATTACTATGGGAACCTAGGTCAATCATGACTCTACCACATTAATTTCAGAGATCAAATCATCAAATTGGACCTAGGACTAAATCCTACATTACAAGGTATCAAACCTAAACCCTAAAAGGAAGCACCTAAATATCAATCTAGAAAGCACCCCTATTTTCATCACAAAAATGTGAGAAAAATACTATGGGATCATACATGTCTAACCTAATCACACACAAAAAATTAGGCTCAAAATCATCACCAAGTGATCACACTAAATTCCACAAAATTATGTATCAAACATAACCATTTTAATATCAATTAAAATGTAAAATTCCCATTAAATCAGAAATTACATGAAATGAAAATATTTTTTCTCTAAAAAATACTAGACTCAATCATGAGTAAAATTCAAAAAGAATGGGATTAATTGGATAAATTTTCAATTTATTATGAATTTTTCAAGAACCATGAATAAAATGAAAATTAAGGAAAATCAAAATAAAATAATAACACGCGCGGTGCAAATAGTAATCAGAATCAGTTAAAATCATGGGTTGGGCCATCAGGGGTGTGTGGATATCACCTAATTCATTAAGCCCAAAACCAGCTGCTAAATGAAACGCAGCGTTTCATTTATTCAGATCCTTCACAACTGAACTTTAAAATGTGGCCATTGGATCCTGCTCCCAGTGCAAGTCAAACCCTCATCCAATGGTGCAAACATCATCTTCAACCTTTTGAACATCTGAGCTTTGCGCCCAGCTCCGGCCACCATCGGTGGAGCTCCGGTCATCACCTTCAACCCTAGTTCTCTCTAGGAGCCTCTATTGCAAATGGTCAAAACATGAAACTCATCCCAAATCTTGCCACGAATTCAACCATACCCTTAGTTTCCTCTGAAACCTCAAGATTCACCATATCCAAATCTCAACCTAAAATGGTAATTCCCCTATTTTGTCTCTAATTCTCCAATTAACTATCTGAAATCCATCCTACACCATTCTACAATGCTTCTAACACCTTAATTCAACCTAATTCTACCTAAATCATGCTAGGGGAAGAAAGTTACCAACCTGGAAATCTTGGATGAACAGATGCACGAAACCTCCAATTCAAGCTCTACAATCTTGCAGACACGATCAATGAACCTCCTCCTTGCTTCTGTATGCAAAAGAACCAGTTGAAAGTGCTTGAATCTTGAAACCCGATGGTGAGTTGCAGGTGGAGAAGTTCACTTGCTCATACACTATTCAGCCACGAATTCTTCTTGATAATGATCTGGAATCACTCCTTGACATCCATGGAAGAAGTTTCAATCAAGAAAATGGATGGAAATTGAGGAATTTGGTGAAACAGAATTCACTTGCAAGCTATGGAAATTCAATCTCAATCTATGCTCTCTCCTTCAATGATCACCAACCCCTGCAATGGATCGACTCTATTCCTTATATAGATGATGTTTGGATGATCTAGAACCCTCTAGATCCTTCTAATGAGAGTTTCCACTTCTCATGTCATGAGATTTTCAACCATGTATCATGATATGCACAAACCTTGCAAACAGCTTGGAATTCATCCCATTCACTTTCAATTTCTCCCCTAGTGACATTTTGGAAGAGTTTAGCTTGCAAAGGCCCTTGGTTATGCCTTGATTCTATGCTTTGCACATGTTTCTTAATATGCAAGTAACCACTTTCCAAAGCAAGTCCACAAATTGAATCTCAACTCAAAAATATGGCTAAACCAATGTTCTTAAAATGTTTTCTAGAGTCAAAATGATATATTACATGCCATGGTTTGGATGTGTAGGTTGAAAATATCAATTTCCAACTTTGATTTATTTAACTTATGCCCTTATTTTAGGTCATTTTTGCAACTTTGAGCTACAAGCCTTTCCATCATCTCATGACCTCCTTACTAGCCTTAAAACATCATTTTGAACAAGTTTGATGTTGAAGATTTTTCCATTTGAAGCTTGGAAATAGGAGTTATGGCCTTATGCTTGAAATGACCTGTAATCTCCAAATGACCAAAATGCCCTTGACTTGTCAAAGCCATAACTTGAGTTCTACAAATCCTATCAAGGACTTCTAGTACTCTATAGAAATATAAGAAGATAATGAACAACATTCATGTTGACCAAAAGTTCATAGGAATCATCCTTCTTGGGCAAAAGTTTGATGCAAGTTGGGTAACTTTCAAGGCCCTAGATTCACATACCTCAGATGACCTGTAACTTGTCAAAGTCATAACTTGAGCTCTACAAATCCTATCAAGGGCTTCTAGTACTCAAATTAAAGCTAATAACAAGCTATACAACATTCATGTTGAGGGTGAGATGAGATGACAATCACATCTTGAGCTAAACTTCCTTGAAGATAGGGGTCAAACTAGGGGGTTTTACACTGTCAAGCCCTAGAAACCCTAGCTTGAAACTTCTAAAACTCTTCAATCATGATGAGTTTACCTTGGAATCATCCTTATAGCATCTCAATGCCTCAATCCATGATCACATGGATCTTGGATTAGGTCTCAACCCCCTCCAAATCATCAGTTGACCTAGGGTTGACCCAGTCAAACCCTAATTACACCACTCATGGATGGGTCTTCTTAATCTTGCACAATGACCTATCTAGGCCTCAAAGTGATCTTCAAAACTTCTAATGAGCTCTCTCAAGACCTCAAGTCCAACTTCATGGCTTCAGAATCATTTGAGGACTTCCCACAACTCTCAAGTTAGGAGGCACACACTCTTGGTTTCAACCATTCTCTCTGAGGATCTTCTGACTCCTCTGACAAAGGTATCTACCCTTGAACACTTGAATAACCTTCTTGGCTAGCTTCAAAGTCTTGCGTAGCTCTTGATTGGTAATCATACCTCTTGATCTCCTGCATACATGTCAATGAAATGCAAATGATAATGCTAATGTGAATGAAATGAAACATAAGCTAGGTAAAGAAATGTTGGGCAAATTTTGGGGTGCAACACTAACCCCCAAACTTTAGATTCTCTAGCTTTGCATTTCACTGCATACTTTTGGGGAATTCAATCTTTTTCCCTTCCCTTGGACAAATTAAAGACCCGTGGTAGATAATGATTTGCGATTCAATTTAATCAATAGCTTGATATCCAATTCTTACCGCGATAGAAATGGCGACCTCACTGGGGATATTTATAACTTGGGTTCCCCTAACTTGTTTATTCGTGTTTATTGTTGTATATATATGCTTATTTGTATATATGTTTATTTATATATGTTTATGCTTCAGGTTGTTATCCTTGTGTGGTGAGAAATGTCCTACACCCAGACTCGAGTGTACTTATGATAGGAAGGTGATATATTTGAGAAGGCTTATAGGGAGTTGATTCTCGACCAAGCTGACTCGAGAATCACCGCTCAGTTGAGGCCCTCTTGAGAATGGTATTGTTGAACGAGTACTCGTGAAAACACTTACTATTTTCGACCTAGGAGCTTGTGATACTGAGAACCTTTAGTTACCCTTAACATAACTTTGGCCTTTCTTAAGACGTAGTGCAATGGCTATGAGGGAGTAATCCCAAAGTAGTTGATACAAAATACTACACTCAAAAGAGGCTCTCTTGAGAATATTGTTAACCGCCGAGTATTCGGGAAATTGATAATATCCGAAAGATGGACTGATGACTTTGAGCACCTCTTAGAACCCTTGTTCTATAGGTAAATAACATTTAGTACACACCATTTGGGGATGGGTAGGCCCTTACTCCATGCTCGTTTCTTTTAAACCTAGGTTTCCTGTTTGTTTGTATATATGTGTGTATCTTTGCGCGTCTCTGTTTATCTGTGTTTGTGCATCCTTGAATTCATAAGCATCATATTGAATTGGTTTCATGGGATTCAAATCTTATTTATAAACATCACAGGACCATTATTGATTGCAAAAGGAAAAACACTTTAAAATATTTTTTCAAGAGTCTTAAATTGGATGACCTAAGGAAGTTAGGAGCTCTGATTGAAGATCAAGAAGGATTTAGAAACAAGTATGAAAAGCTTTTATCTTTATTGAAGATTCAGGTGGACAGTGGACTTCTTTCTACTTTGTTGCAGTTTTATGATCCAGACTATCACTGCTTTACTTTCCCAGATTATCAGCTTTTGCCTACCTTAGAAGAATATTTTCAGTTGGTTGGTTTGCCCATTTTGGATGAGTCTCCTTTCCCTTTCCTGGAGAAGGACCCTAAAGAACAGAACATTGCTAAAGCTATCTGATATCAAAGCCAAATGATTACTAAAGGTTGAGCTTTTGGATTAACAACAGACTTCCTCAAGAAAGCTCAATATTACACCGATCATATGAGCATGAACGCATTTGAAGCAATCCTTGCCTTACTTATCTATGGAGTGTTCCTATTCCCATGTTTTGAAGGATTTGTTGACCTTAACACCATCAAAGCTTTCATGAAGAACAATCTGGTACCCTCTCTGCTAGTGGATGCTTACCATTTAGTGTATCTCATAAATTTTCATGGTGAAGGGATGATTACTTGTTGTGTGCCTTTATTGTACAAGTGGTTTATTTCACACTTACCCGAGTATGTCTCCTTTTAGGATCTTAATAAAGGACGTTGGTCATAGAAAATTATGTCCCTGACCCACTCAGATATTGATTGGTATAACCGTGTATATGATGGGATAATAATTGTTGACAGCTGTGGAGACTTTGCCAATGTACCTCTCTTTAGCATCAATGGAGGAATCAGTTACAATCCTGTTCTAGCTCATTGTAAGTTAGGATATTCTCTAAAAGATCAACCCAAAAGTGTTCATGTGGATAGTATTTTCTTTAAAGACAACAAAGAACTTCAGGAGAAAATTGTGGTTGCATGGTGTCACCTACATAAGAAAGGAAGAGAAAGTTTGGGGAAACCTAGCTGTGTTTCTTATCCCTAACAAGAACCCATACCCTTAAAGAGGGAACCTGTTCTAATTTTCATGTCTGAAGATGAAGAATTGAAGATTTCTCTGAGCAAAGCGCATCGGGAGTCATAAGCATGGAAAAATAAGTATCAGGTGGTTGTTGAAGAGAATGTTGAACTTTAAAAACAACTTCAGCTGAAGAATGAAGAGTCACTTTCCTACAAGAAGAGAAAAGCACAAAAGGATTTATTTTCCTCTAACCCTCAGACTACCCCTTGGAAGCTGATTATAGACAAGCTCATCTTTGAGAAGACCCAGCTAGAAGAACAAATTAAGGAGCAAAATACAAGACTTCCTTAGGGCTTTATTAGCTTTTATTTAGCTGTTATTTAAGATTCTTTCGAGAATATTTATTTGTAATCCGTTATAAAATAGTAAATAAATTTTTTTTGATATCCTACGAAGTTTATAAATACTTGAACTCCATGAAACCTTTCATATTCGCATCCCTGCATTTCATTTTTCTCTGAACCTTCAAGAAACCCAATTTGTTTTGCAGATATTGTAAAATGGATTTTGGAAGAAGAGAAACGCTGAGGTACACCTTCAAGAGTCCAAACATTAAGAGCTTAAGGGAACTAGGAAGTCTAATCGACAACCGTCTAACTTCCTCAGATGAATATGGAAGAATCTTTCCGTTTTTAAGACTCAAGATGATTGATGGGCTGCTAGACACGCTCGTCCAGTTCTACAACCCTCTTTACCACGGTTTCACTTTTCTTGACTACCAATTGATGCCGAGTTTGGAAGAGTACTCTGTATTGATGGGAATGATCGTCACACCTCGATCTCTATTCTCTGGATAGGAAGACACACCCAGTGATCAGGAAATTACAAGAGATACACACCTGAGTTTGTATGACATTCAAGCTCACATGACCACTAAGGAAGGAGTCCTGGGATTTCCAACTGAATTCTTGATAGAGAAGATTCACTATCATGCTGATGAGAAGAACATTGAAATACTTGGAGCTACTTTCGCACTACTAGGCTGTGGGATTTTCTTGTTTCTAAAAATCGACGACTTTATTAACATGGACGCCATCAAAATCTTCATCCTCAGGAATCCTGTTCGCACTTTGCTGGCTGATACTTACCACTCTATCCATCTGAGCAATTCTGAAGGAGGGGGTCAGATAGTTTGTTGTGCTGCTCTTCTTTACTCATGGTTCATTTCTCGTTTGATAAGGTTTCCAAGTATTTGGGAGTTAAAAGAGGCACCTTGCTGGCTGAAGATAGTCATGGCTCTTACTCACTCGAATTTCGTATGGCATGACATTATGTATGGTGGAGTTAGAATGATTGGCAGTTGTGGAGATTTTCCAAATGTACCCCTCATCGAGACAAAAGATGTATCAGTTGCAATCCTATCTTAGCATGCAGACAAATTGGACATCCAATGAAGGAGAGACCAGATCAAACTTTGCAGGAAGGAATTTTCCTCAAGGAAGGAGAAAATTCGGAGCTCAAAGTTAGGATATTACAAGCATGGCGCTGCGTTCACAAGAAGGGTATGACTACAATAAGGTGTTCTGACTGTACCATTTTGGAGACTTATCTGCAATGGGTGGGAGAGAGGGCTCTTGAACCTATGGTGTTAACTCTCCGGGATTCTGCCTGGATTGTTACAAATGAAGAAGGAAAGCTGAAAAATGCTTTGGACGGAGCTGAAAAATTAAAGAATGCTTGGAGGAGTAAGTACTACATCCTCAAACTAGAGAATGAGGAACTTTAGAGGCTGCAGCAACAACAGAAGGAAGAAGAACCTTCAAAAAAATGGAAGATGCGAGAGGATTTCTTTCCCCTCACACCTCATCAGGGTTAACTACCAGTGTTGGTCTTCCTCCAACCTCTGTAGCTTGGAAGCAGTACGTGGACAAACTCATCCTCAAAAAAGCAAAGATGCAGGAACAGATCAATCAACTTATGGAGGAGCTTCACGGGAAGAAGGAGCTGTAATCAGTGGATTAGACTTCTAAATTTCCTTAGCTTTATTTTCAGTACATTTGATGTATCAAACTCTTAAATAAGTACTTTCACATTGTAATATTTCTTCAAATTGAGTAATAAAGTGAGTTTTTCATTAACCCTAGAGTCCTGTTGTTACAATATTTGCAAATATACTTTTGAGTTTCTTGAAGTTTCATTTGAATTTGTGCATGTGCATATGCATCAACATAGAATCCTTTGCATTCCAGGTTCTTACTCTTGCTTCATCTTCATAGACAAGCTGAATCACCGATATGATACTCGAGCCAATCAACACCGAAGAATGGATCAACTTGAACAAGATAACCAAATGTTCCGTGATGAAGTCACTACTCTGAAGGAAAGTTTAGAAAGGCTTAATGGGTTGCTTGATGCACTGTCAAATCAATCAGCATACAACACTCAAGAAAACACTCAGAGAACTGTCATTTTTGAAATTGCATCAGCAACGGTCCCAGTGGTGTCTGCTAATACTGAACTTCTATACAACATGCCACCAGGTTTCCCATGGGGAATGCCTCCCTTCTTCACCCCAGCTGGTTACTGTCCGCCTGTCTCTGAAGTTCCTGCTATAACCAATGTTCCTGTTGTAACTGGCATTCCCGCTACCACTGCTGTGATGACTATGCCACCACCAAATATGAATACCACTCCGTATGTCTTGGAAGAGCCGGTGTATCATGGTGCTCCAAGCGAAACTGTAGGGTTTGATGAAAGGATGGATGAATTCTAGGATAAATTCTCAGAAATTCAAAAAGAAATTAAAGCTCTCTGAGGAAAAGAACTGTTCGGGAAAAGTGCTTCCGATCTCTGTTTAACTTCGAATGTCGAAGTCCCTCCAAAGTTCGAGGTTCCGGATTTTGAAAAATATAAAGGGAACACCTGTCCGCAAAGTCATCTCGTCATGTATGCTCAGAAGATATCAACACAGACAGACAATGATCAACTACTTATCCATTATTTTCAAGACAGTCTGACCGGTGCAGCGCTCAAATGGTACATGGGGTTAGACGGCATGAAGATTCAAACATTCAACGATCTCGTCGAAGCCTTCATTAAGTAATATAAGTACAATGTTGACATGGTGCCTGATCGAGATCAACTAAGGGCCATGACTCAGAGAGACAAAGAAAACTTCAAAGAGTATGCTCAGCGCTGGCGCGAGTTAGCCGCTCAAGTTACACCACCATTAGAAGAGAAATAAATGACTAAGATATTTTTGAAGACACTCAGTTCATTTTTCTATGAGAGAATGGTAGCCAGCGCATCCAGTGACTTCACTGAAATGGTAAATATGGGTATGCGTCTGGAGGAAGGAGTTCGTGAAGGAAGGTTAGCTAGGGAAGGAAGTACCCCTAGCAGTGCGAAAAAGTACGGAAGTAATTTTGTAAAGAAGAAAGAATAAGATGTAAGCGTCGTGCATCAGGGACGACCAAGGAGGAGGTATCAACAACCTCAACAAGTTGCTGTTGTAACACCACTACTCAACACTCCGGCTTATCAACCACAGTTTTATCAACCATATCAGCAACCTCAAGCTCCTTGAGCTCCACAGCCACAGCCATAACGCCAACTGAACCAGCAATCTCCTTAGCAAAATTGGCCATAGTTCAACAACCAGGGTCGTGTGCATAGAACACTAGACTGTGATCCTATTCCTATGACGTACACTGAATTATTCCCGATTTTGATACATAAGGGACACATCTAGATAAAAGCTCTGCCTGAGGTACCAAAAAATATTCCATACTGGTACAAAGCAGATAAATTTTGTCCATATCGCCAAGGTGCTTCGGGTCACGACACTGAGAATTGCTACGGTTTGAAAGCAGATGTTCAGAGGCTGATTAAGTGCGGGATCTTATCCTTCAAAGATTCCAATCCTAACGTATAAGATAATCCCCTGCCTTAGCATGGTTCGTCCACTATAAACGTGGTTCGAGGTTACTTGGGAAAGAATCATGTATTTGATTTAAAGAATATTCGAGAATCTTTAGTAAAGATGCATAGTGGTATGACGAAGATGGTGTTTTTCAATCATGAGCAACACAACTATACTGATTGTTCTATTTGTTATGTAAATTCTCAAGGCTGCCGCCTTGTGAGAGAGGGTATCTAAGACTTACTAAACAGAAGAGTTATCACAATTACGTATGACAAAGTTCCAGTTCCGGTGGAAAGAAATGAAGAAGCATTTGTTATAGTACCCCACTTTAAGGAAGTGAAGCGCATTGAAATTACATACGACAGTAGAAGACCTTTCGTAACTCCTTTGGTAATTAATGTGCCTAGACCAATTCCTTATACTTCCACCAGGGCAGTTCCCTACAGGTATAACGCCACGATGACGGAAAACAGAAAGGAGGTACCTTTACCTACTTTACCTTCAGTAGTTAATATCGCAGACGTTAGCAAAGTAACTAGAAGCGGTTGAGTTTATCCTTCAACGCTTCTAAAGAATAAAAAGATTTCATTCGAGCAACCTATCACAAAGGATACAACCACGGGGCAGTCTAATGAAGTTGATTCTTCTCAATCTGACGAATTTATGAGGTTGATCAAAAGAAGTGAATATAAGGTCATGGATTAGTTGTTACAGACCCCATCCAAAATTTATGTATTGCAGTTGTTGATGAGCTCCGAAGCTCATAGAGAAGCATTACAAAAGGTGTTAGAGCAAACTTACATTGAACATGACATGACTGTTGAATAGTTCAACGGTATTATGTGTAACATTACTTCTAGCAATAATCTCGGGTTCTGTGAAAAAGATCTCCCAGAAGAAGGAAGGAAACACAATATGGCATTACATATCTAGTAAATTGTAGGAATGATACATTGTCTAGTGTACTTATTGACACTGGCTCTTCATTGAATGTGATGCCCAAGACTACTCTATCAAAATTATCATATCAAGGACCGCCAATGAGGCTGAGCCATGTCATTGTTAAAGCTTTTGACGGATCTAGGAACACGGTGATCAGTGAGTGGATATGCCGATGACTATCGGATTGCAAGTTTTCATGATTACATTTCAGGTAATGGACATTCGCGCCGCCTATAGCTGCTTATTAGGAAGGCTGTGGATACATGAAGCTGCGGCAGTTACCTCTACGCTGCACCAGAAACTGAAATACACCATCAAAGGAAAAACAATTACAGTTTATAGTGAGAGAGCTTTGGTGGTAAGCCACCTTTCCTCATTTTCTTATGTTGAGGCAGAAGAAGAGGTTAGGACCCAATTCCAAGAACTTTCGATTGTTGATGATTATGCCCGGAAGCCTGGATTCTCTATGTCATATCTCAAAGACGCACAACGGTTTGTGAACAGTGGTTCCTAGGAAAAATAGGGCAAAGTGTTATCTCTATCTGAGAACAAGAATAGGGAAGGTCTCGATTTTGCTGCCAGCTCTAATAAACAGGTCATCAGAGGTCCATTTGTTCTACCTTTTGAAGAAGTATTCCGCAGTGGAGGGATTATTTACCCTCCTCATATTAATATGGTATCTGAAGATGAGTCTGAGGGCTATATATCAGACGATTCTGCAAGTCTCTCCATTCCATACGAAGACTATGAGCCTTACATGGAAGATCCGGGTTATGATTCAGAGACTGGAGACGCATATGTGCCTTTCTATTCTCCTAGATCGAGGCGCAGGGATTATAATTTTAAAGTCAATTTTGTCACCGAAGAAGACTCTGATGAAGACCTACCTAATTTTGTGACTTCGGGAGTAATAGCCAGACATTGGAGTGCTGTTGACGCCCCTACCATTATTCATATATCAAAGTAATTGTTTGTTTTTAGTTTTTCGCTCTGCCCAAGGCAAAAATTTATTGTTGTGGGTTTATTTAAAATAATTCCCTTTGCTCTGCCCAAGGCAAAGGTGGTCTTGTTAGGGCATGTTGTTCAACTTTGCTATCATTAATAAAAGCATTACTTTGTTTCATATCTTTATCTTTTTCCTTTTTTCGCTTTCTCTGGAAAATGATAATAATAAGCGATAATCATTTTGTATATACACACACTTTCACTTTATAAAACTAAAACCATATCACATGCACAGATTATTGCACAAACAAAATACCGGGAATAATGACCCATTACCTCCACCGAACTTCAAATTCCCTGTGTTTGAAGCTGAGGAAGAGATTCCGGAAGAGATCTCCAGACTACTTGAAATTGAAGATAAAGCCATTCATCCCCATAAAGAGCTTGTGGGAGTTATTAATCAGGGCGCAGAAGAAATCCGCAAAGAAGTGAAAATTAGAGCTCTGCTCAAGTCTGACGAGAAAAAGAAGTTGATTGAGTTACTCAAGAAGTATGTTGACGTGTTTGCCTGGTCATATCAAGATATGCCTGGTCTTGACACTACTATAATGGAACATCACTTACCTTTAAAGCCAGAATGCCCACCAGTCAAACAGAAACTTAGAAGACCTCGTCCCGATATGGCTTTGAAGATCAAAGAGGAAGTACAGAAACAAATCAATGCAGGCTTTCTTGTCACTGCTGAATACCCATATTGGTTAGCTAACACTGTACCCGTTTTGAAGAAAGATGGAAAAGTCCGTATGTGTGTTGACTACAGAGATCTGAACAAGGCTAGCCCGAAAGACGATTCCCCACCGCCTCATATTGATATATTGGTGGACAACACTGTGAGGTACGACATTTTCTCTTTTATGGATGGACTTTCAGGTTACAATTAAATCAGAATGGTGTTGCACCCCAAAATTTGCCCAACATTTCTTCACCTAGCTTGTGTTTCATTTCATTCACATTAGCATTATCATTTGCATTTCATTGGCATGTGTGCAGGAGATCAAGAGGTATAATTACTAATTAAGAGCTATACAAGACTATGAAGCCAACTAAGAAGGTTATTCAAGTGTTCAAGGGTTGATATCCTTGTTAGAGAAGTTAAAAAATCCTCAGAGAGAATGATTGAAGCCAAGAGGGTGTGTCTCCTAACTTGAGAGTTGTGGGAAGCCATCAGATGATTCTGAAGCCATGAAGTTAGACTTGAGGTCTTGAGAGAGCTCATGAGAAGTGTTTAGGATCACTTTGAGGCCTAGACAGGTCATTGTGTAGGATTAAGAAGCCTCAGCCATGATTGATGCAATTAGGGTTTGACTGGGTCAACCCTAAGTCAACTGATGATTTGAAGAAGGTTGAGACCTAATTCAAGAGCCATGTGACCATGGATTGATACATTGAGATGTTATAAGGATGATTCCAAGGTGAACTCATCATGATTGAAGAGTTTGAGAAGTTTCAAGCTAGGGTTTCTAAGACTTGATAGTGTAAAATCCCCTAGTTTGACCCCTGACTTCAAGACTATTTAACTCACGATATGATTATCATCTCATCTTGACCCCAACATGATTGTTGTAGGTCATGATCTTATCTTTAATTTGAGTACTAGAAGTCCTTGATAGGGTTTATAGAACTCAAGTTATGAGCCAGACAAGTTACAAGTCATCTGAGGCATGTGAATTTGGAGCTTGAAAGTTACCCAACTTGCATGAAACTTTTGGGCTAGAAGGATGATTCCTATGAACTTTTGGTCAGCATGAATTTTTTTCCTTATTCTCTTAGATTTCTAGAGAGTACTAGAAGTCCTTGATAGGATTTGTAGAACTCAAGTTATGTCTTTGACAAGTCAAGGGTATTTTGGGTATTTGGGCATTACAGGTCATTTTGAACAATAAGTCAATTTCACCATCTTGCAAGCCTCAAATGGATTTTTGTTCAACATGAAAGTTGTTCAAAATGATGTTTTTAGCTTGTCTAAGCATCAAGTGTCCATTGATATGGATCATATCAAGCATTGGTGGAAGAAAGTTCATATAAAAGCCATTTTAATGAATTAAGATGGGAAAATTCAAAACAATTGAGAATAACATGTTTTCAAGTCAAATTTGTGGTCATTTTGAATGGAATTGATGTTTTAGAAATATTGGCATTGTCAAATTTTTTATTTGAAGTGCTTAACATGGCCATTTGGAAGGTTGCTTCACAAATAAGAAACACACCTCACACACTCCATATGTTGAAATCAAAGGAAGAGAACCACATCACTACATCCCACAAGGCTTAAGTGTATGGTTTGGAATGAAATTGGAGTATGAGCAAGGCTTGAAGGTGGATATCAACTTTGGAAATTTGGAAGAAAGGTGAAAATCAAAAACTCATGAATGGGCCTGGTTTGGGCCTCTAATCCATTGAAACAGAATATAAAAAGGATTTAGAACAGAATTGGAAGGTTCTGGTGATCATTTTCGTGAAGAAGCCATTGGAGAGAAGTGGAGAACAAAGCTTGGAAGTGAAATTTCATTTTGGAGAATCAAGAGTTTTCAACTAGAATTAAGCATCAAGAAGCATTCTCCATTGATCACTGAAGGTTTCTGGACGATTTGGGAAGAGAATTGAGGCTTGAATCCACTGCAATCCAAGCTCAAAGACAGGTTTTAAATTCTTGAAATCTCTCTTTGATTATGTGTTTTTAGTGAACTAGAAGCATGCGGTTAGGTTCTATTCATGATCTAGATGGATTTTGGATAGTTAATTGCAACTTTAGAGACAATTTAGGGTGGATTCTATTTTCGGTTGAGATTGTGATTTCAAGATTCAGGCGTTTTTAGAGTGAATAAGTGGTACGGTTGAATTCCTGGTGAAATTCTGGTCAAGTTTCATGTAAAGATCGTGGCAAATGGATGTGTGTAGAGGAAGTTAGGGTTGTGCAGGGTGATCGGAGATGTCACCGGTGGTGGATGTGGGCTGCGCGCGAGTGTTGCAGGTTTGAATGAAGAAGATGAAGTCTGGGCAGTCCGTTTGTGTGGAAATCTTGACTCAGTCTATCCATCCTAGCGCGTATGTTGCGCCACGTATACCCTCCCCAAAACGCAGTGTTTTACTTATCAGAATTTGAAGCTTTTGAAGCTTCGCTGGGTGAACCAAACACGCATGAGTTCGAGTCCTGGCGTGTGTGCTTTTTATTTTTCAGTTTGAGAATTGAAGTGAAGATGAGGATTTCAGAGCGTGTGGGCCTTGGTTTCAGTTGCTTTCAACACCTCACCATCCAAGCCCAATGTGGATTTACAAGGCAATTGGTTCCTCATCATACCCCCTCCTGGCACTATTTTTCTTGGCTGAATTGATGTTCAGATGGGCCTCATGCCCAGTTGCTATGTGCACCCCTATTGTGCTGGGCCCAAGCGAAACTAGTTGGAATGAGTTGCTGAATACACCCTCTGTTCATCTTCTCTTAATATTGTTTCATTATTTTTGTGCATTTCATGTTAGTTTGAAAACAATTCATGAAAAATAGAAAAATAAGCCAATTAATTCCAGATTTTTTCCCCCTGATTCATGATTGAATCTAGAATTTTTTTGAATAAAAATATTAGGAAAATCATGCATTTTCAATTTTTGTGCATTTTTTACATTTTATTTGATAATAAAATTGCCATGGTTGATACCTCTGTTTGATGATTTTAGTGTGAGAACTTGATGATGATTTTTGGCTTGATTTTTTGTGTGTGATTAGTTTAGACATGTATGCTCCCATATTATTTTTCTCACATTTTTTTGATGAAATTAGGTGTGGTTTTTAGGTTAAACTTTAGGTGCTTCCTTCTAGGGTTTAGGTTTAGTACCTTGTAGTGTAGAATTTATTTCTAGGTCTTATTTGATGATTTGATCTCTGTAATTAATATGTTAGAGTCATGATTGACTTAGGTTCCCATAGTTATTTTTGTAGGATTTTACAATTTGTTTTAGTATTTTAGTTAGGATTAACTTTAGTACTAGGTTTTAGGTGATCCTAACTTGCTAACTCAACTAGAATGACTTCTTTAGTTCCCTTAGATTAGGGTGTGGCTTCTCTTGCTCTTGGATGATGATGAAGACATGTGTGGGCTGCTGTGGAATGCATGATGGAGCTTGGACTTGAAGTTTTCTCTTCCTTTGGTGTAGTTTGTTTAGGGTTAAGGATTAGGGTTTTTAGGGAGATCCCTTGGAATAGATTTTCTTCCTTCATGAAACATGGAAGATGTTGATCACTTCCATTCCTCCCTATGATGTAAGGTCCCATTGTGAAGGCCCCATCCCTCCTTTTGTAGGATGAGTGGCTCCTCACAAATTGGTAGAACCTTTGAGGGTTCCTTTCCTTGATGGTGGAGTGCTTAGAGGTGACCTTTGGTCTTCACTTTGCTTCTCCCTATCTCCCACCTTGCTCTTGTTAGATGAATATTTCTCCCTTGCTAGAGGATGGAGTTCCTTGCTAGAAGATTGAAGATTCTAGAGGTCCCATTTCCCTTTGTTTGAAGACTGCCCTTGGAGCTGAAGCTTGAAGATCAAGAAGAACAAGTTGACACTTGTGAAGAAGATCAAATTGAGATTGAAGAAAGAGCTGAAGCTTGAAGAAGATGGAGAACAAGTTGATACTTGTGTTTGATGCATTGAAAGCTTGAAGAATCAAGTTGATACTTGCTATTGAAGATGAGAGCCTTAAAGAACAGTTACAGACTGAGGACTGAACTGCTGTCAGAGGACTGCTTTGCTGTGAAGCTGTGGAAGCTGTTGATCTGCTTTCTTTCCTGTCTGTTTGCTTTCTGTGCAATTGCATTGATGTGACTTGTGTGATTTGCTTGATGCATTAGAATAAGTTCATGTTTAGACTGATTTAAGCTAGGAGCATGATTGCACTAGAGGTTGAGTTGCTCCCTCTGCTTGTATTTTTACTGTATGGCTTTACTTGCTGGTATTCGGTAGAGCTCTGCTCCCTTGCCTATGTGGTTTGTAATTTGCTTGATGGCATTTTATTTTTTCTGTATGATTGCATTTATTCATATCTGGCTTGAGGTCGAGACGAGCTTGTGGAGGCTGATGCCCCACACACATTTCCTCCCTCACTTGCATTGCATGCATTTTACAGTCGTTAACTGTTTACTGTTTAAGCTAATGCTTTATCTGTTTCTGTTTATCATTGACATGATCCCCTAGGAATCTCACTTCCTTTGATAAGGAAGTGATGATTAGAACTTTAGGTTGAAACCTATGTATGGAAACTTCTAGGAGTTCCCTGTTTCAAACTTCAACCATAGGATGAATCCTTGGCATGACAACATTAGGACTTGATAGTCTCCCCGTAGTTGTCCCTCTCTCTTCTCATCTTGAAACAACAGTAAAAAAAACGTAATAAAGGCAAGTTAGTATAAGCGTGTTACGAGCCTTAAGCTACTTGGGTAATGATAATTGAGCGGCCTCCTCTCAATCGTCTAGAATGTTTAGTATACGTCCTTTGGACGATATGCGACGCATTCATTCCCAGGTCATAGTCTCTAGTGCTGTACAAACTACAGACAACTAAAAAACAGTTCTTCCGTAAAAGACAGAAAACAAACTTCAAACCTTTTGCCCCATGGGCCCATAATTCAAAGGAAAACTTTTCTGAAGAAAACAGTGTCGTTAACTCCCAGTTCTACCGCAAACGGTAACGCCTAAGTCTCCAAGGGTCGAGCTGCGTACGCCAAACTACTGGAACTTTTTGTTAACCCTACTCAGAAAAACAGATGAATCTGAACCCCCGTAATCCGTATTATCCCAAACTACGTAAGCTCTGATCTCTCACATCTGTTGAGAGTACGTAGGCACAATACTGATGTATTGGCGAGCCACCTTCCCCGTAACCCGTAGTTAGTCGAACTACGTTGACTCTGATTTCTCATTCTCTGATGAGAATACGTAGGCATAAAGTGCGACGCTTTGCCGAGTCATTTTCTTTTCTTTTTAAGCCAGCCTTGATAGGTAGATAGATAAAACCAACCCGTCAGATAAACACAACAAGCGTGGATCCCATCGAGTACGATGGACGTGAGGGGTGCTAATACCTTCCCCTTGCGTAACCGACTCCCGAACCCAGACAATGGTTGCGATGACCTTGTCTTATACCTTTTCTTCAGGTTTTTCCGATCGTTTCCTTTCCCGTTCCGAGGGATAAATAACGAAAGGTGGTGACTCTTCTGTTTTGCCGGCACCTTATTTTCGTGGAAGCGACAGCTGGCGACTCTGCTGGGGATTTGATAGTTTCCTGGGATCCAACGTCCCTTATGCGAGTCAGTTTGGGGATCCAACATCCCCTGCGAGAGTCAATCCTTGCGCTTGTATGATTACTTGTTGGGTTGTGTTTATTTATCGCACTTTATTTCCCGCACTTTATTTTCAGTATGATATGATTATCTGCACTTTGTGGGAGGGGCACTCTGATGTGTGAGAAGCCAGACCCAGGCTTGAGAGCTACATAGTATTAGAGTGGGTTAGTGGAGGACGTGCTTGCTTTGCTTGCAGCTGTTCCCATGTAATCCACACTCAGACGAGGTTCTCTTTGATGGCTTCCTATCGGTCCTTTGGACTCGAGGGGTTGTTGGATCTGAGGATTGTCGACTCTGGGAACCGATCATTTGGAATTCAGCTAAGTGAGGCCACTTCAAGATATGATGATGCCACACCTTCTGGGTATCGTATAATCGTTTCTCGAAAGTCTGTGACGCTGATGACCGCATAGGATGCCGAACCTTTTCCGTGATTAGGTCCATACCTGTGAGCAGGGTCGGGTTTGTTGCAGGAAACCTTAACCTTTAGACTACCTGGTTTTCTTGACAGTGAATCAGTTTTGTTAGTATCAGAGGTTCCCATCATCAGATATGTGTGTTCTTGACAGAGCAGATTTATGGTCTGGTATCAGGGGTTTCTTCTCCTCAGAGATATGTTTATTCTTGACAGAGCAGTGTTGTGGTTCTGTTGATACAGAACCTTCATCTCCTCAACAGCACAATCGTTCTGATCTCCTGTTGCATGATTGCATTTTGCATTGTTTGCATCCTCATTTGCATGTCATTAACGTGTGTCTGTGTTGCAGGTGCATATTTCTCCCTTGGTTCTAGTGATCTTGATCCTTACGGCAGATATGGCATCTCTGAAGAAGACTATGGCTTACAAGCTACCAACACCTGACATCCGAGAGTTACGAGCTTTGATTTCTTTGGCTGATAAGGCAGTGATGGAGAGTTTTAGACAGTTATGGGAGACTGCTGAGTATTGTGTATAAGCTTCCTACGTACGAGTTGAATGGCCTCTACGTCCTGCTGCAGTTTTACGACCCACAACTCAGATGCTTTGTGTTTCCAGACTATGTCCTTGCCCCGACCTTGGAAGAGTACTCTGACCTGTTGGGAGTGCCTTTGATGAATCAAATGCCTTACTACCGTGTTGAGGGTGAACCCAAATTGAGTAAGTTGACTGAGGCTCTGCATGTAGATGAGTCTGAATTGGAAGGAATGGTATCCAGAAAGATCGGAGTTCATGGTTTCCCTTTGCCTTTCCTGATGGAAAAAGCCCGAAAGTTTGCCGAGAAGGGTCGCTGGGATGTGTTCAATGCCTTCTTAGCCCTCTGTATCTATGGGATCGTGCTATTCCCAAGTCACCCGGACTTCATAAGCATGGATGCTTGCCACATATTTGCCTCCGGGAATCCAGTGCCCACTCTCCTCGGAGACGTCTACCTTTCAGTTCACAGCAAGAACGAAAACAGAAAGGGGAAGAACGTGGCATGTTGTGCTCCTTTACTGTATAAGTGGTTTGCTAGCCATCTTCCTAAGTCAGGGCCGTTCATTGATTCTGCTGAGTCTTTGCCTTGGTCTGCGCGTTTGATGGGTTTGACTGCTGATAATATCATCTGGTTTGATAGAGATCTGCTGGGCAAAGATATTGTGTATAGTTGTTGTGGCTTTCCGAACGTCCCCCTGGTCGGAAGGAATGGATGTATCAACTACAACCCATCTCTGCTAGTACGGCAATTTGGGTATGCACTACGAGGTCCTCCTGAAGAGGAAGAGATACAGGAATCTCTGTATCTCACAGGGTTGCTTGAAGGTGACACTTTGATCAAGGTACAGAATGCTTGGAGCAAAATTCACCGGAAGGGGAAAGTCTTGCTGGGAAAAAGCAACAACAAGGCCTTTGATCCGTACGTGACTTGGGTTCAAGAAAGAGCCGCCAAGTTTCTAATGTCGTTTCCTGTTGTGGAACCATTATGTGCTCCCATGTACAAAGAGCCTACTACCGTTGATATTCAGAAATTCAACCAGGCACTCCAAGAGAAGGAAGAGCTACAAAAGGCCAACGAAGAGTTGGAGACAGAGATTGCTCAACTTCGGAAAGAGAAAAGTGAAGCCGTTTATACCTGCAAGAAGCAGACTGAGATGATCAACCATCTAGGCTCCAACCTGACCAAAGAAACTGATGCTAGGGAACGTCTGGGGTTGGATCTGAAGTCGGTACATGGCGTGTTGACAACCAAGAAATAGGATTTGGACAGAGTGTACCAGAAGCTAACCCAATACGAGAGGGTCTGGAGCAGCACCATAGCCAAGTACAAAGAGCGGGAAGACAAGCTGAAACAGCGAGTAGCCGAGCTGGAAGCTCAGATTATGGTGAAAGATGAGAACCCAGAGGCTGAGGCCTCCCTGCGACATGACGTCCAGTATAAATTGGCTGAGGCCGAGGCGGATTTGCAAGATTCTCAACTCTGAGCTGATGCTAAAAGGAGAAGAGTCGAGAACTATTCTGAAGAAGGTATTTCTAGGAGCGTTGCCGAGAACCTCCCAAAGTCCATCAATCAGAGGGACCTGCTGGCCCATGGTTTGCTTACTCAGTCAGATCACCCCGCTACAAAGAAGTTGATAGAAGATTTTCGTGCCCGTGGCCGCGCCTGATCTTTTGTATCTCCTTTTGTACATTTTATGCATTGATATGCTGATCACCGCCAGGTCTGTTGGTTGGGGTCATGCCTTATTGCTTCAGTTGTATGTGATTACAGTTGTATGCTACCCGAGCGGGCTTTTCAGATGAATATATGAGGATTCTTGTTCCATGATTGGATGTTGGACCTTATTTGTCTTGGAAACTAGGATTAGGGCGGAAATCTCCCCAAGGCACAGACACACATTTGCATTCGCATGAATCATTTGCATGACAGGCGCCTCGCCGTTGTTCCTAACCCCCTGTTGATACAGGTTGTTTCAGGTTTGTCTCAGGTTGATCCGAGCAATGGAACGGGTACGAGCAGAGCTGAGAGAGGTCCGAGGCCAGCTGAGGCAGGTTATGAGGGACCAGTAGGCGCTCAAAGAGGAGAATGACCAGCTGAAGAATCAGGTGGGCCTGATGGCGGAAGTGCTAAAGAACATACTCCGAAGGGAATGTGAGAAGAAGCCCGAGGCTGCAGCCGGCGCACTTGCTCCACGGGTATCTGAAGAACCCGCACATAGGCATGATAGGCCCAAAAGACCCTCTGCTCAGCTTGAAGCTCAGAACGCTTCCCGTCAGCGGCCACGTCCGGTTCCGCAAGACAACCCCAGAGGGCAAGGTCAAAAGGGGAGACTATCTGAAAGAATCCTCGATCCAATCCCGATGGATTACGACCAGTTGTTACAACTCCTGCTCCAACTACGGTTGGTTAGACTTCGAACATTGGCTCCCATGACTGGACAGCTGCCACCCGACTGGGACGTGAACGTCTGATGCGAGTTCCACTCTAGAGCACCAGGGCACGATATACTAAACTGTAAAGCTTTTAAGCATAAGGTTCAAGACATGATTGAGTCAAGAACAATTGAATTCGGGCCGGGCGGCATGAAAGCATCCGACAAATGCATCTCTCATCGTGCGAGAGAAATGGGTGATCCCATGATCTCATCTGAAGATGAGGAAGATCAGGAGTACATTCCACGGTCTTTGAGGTCTGAATCGCCTTGCCCGCAACTTTTTCATGTTCCTGGGTCGAGCTCCAGGATGAAAGCCCCTAAACAAAGAGGATCCTCGTCTTCGGATTGTTTTTGTCATACAGAATCGGCAACCTCTCGCTCCATCGCAGCGAAGCTATCGGAGCCCGAATCAGAGTCAACCTCGCAGCAGTCGTTCTTCTGATTGAGTCTGAAGACTTCAAGGTTAGCTCCCCTCAGCAGCAAATAAGTATGAAAGCCCAGTTCCCCGAAAGCTGGAAATCTGCATGTTATCATATCATTTCTTTACATTGAGTGGATTTTGGGCTTAGCGCGTTACTATCTGAACCCCCCCATTTTGAGCCCATGAATGATTTACACTGCATTGCCTTACTATCTGCACCACATCTCTTCATATTCCATTTTATTTTTTCCATTTTTATTCCAGACTTTGAAAAAATCACAATAAATGGAAAAATAATGGTTTTTTAATGGGAATTTTCGCTCCCATTTCATATTAATGTCCAGAAAATTATCAAATAAAAATATTTGCATTTCATGCATTTTTAATATTTTTGTATATTTTCTACTTTTATTGCATTTTATTCCTTTTTATGTTGATCCATGAATTTGTAGAATTTTGTTTAGGTAGTTCCCTTAACATTTTTAGGCCATTCTTTTTAGAGTAGTTAGGTATAAGCTTTAGATTCCCCCTGGATTTATTCCATAATTTTGTGATGAATTTTAGGTTAGTTTTGATTAGATGACATTAGGTTGTGTAGAATTAGGTTAATCCTTAACATAGGTCCATAATAACATTAGAATTTTGGGTTTCTAGGTCAAGATAGGTATTGAGGCATATAAGGGTATTAAGGGTAGGTATGTAGGATCCCTTAGAAATTATATTAGGTTTTAATATAGTAGTATACTATTTTTAGATGATTTTTGTAGTTGATGATTGTTTGTGTTGCCCTTGTGGGCTTGTATTTTTGTTTGCTTTGCTTTGTGAGCTTGGTAGAGCTTGGTATTGTTCTGAGGAGCATTGAGAAGCATGGTAGAAGAATTGAAGATGGATTGAGGAGCTTGAGAGCTTGATCTTGTTTGTTTTGTTATTGTTTTAGGGTTAGGGATTAGGAAGAGTTTAGACCTAGTTAAATTCTTTCTTGAACATGGATGGTATCTTCCACCTCCATTCCTCCCTATGATTCAAAGTCCTTCCATGGTATACACCTCTCTCCTTTGGAGGGATAAGTGATTGTACCTAGGAAGTAGAACTTTTGAGGGAACCATTCCTTTGATGTTGAACCCTTATAGGTCACCTTTGGTGGTCAGTAAGCAGTTCAATATCCCCAGCTTATCCAGTAAGTGATTTCCTCTGGTTTGATTATCTTGAGAGATGCAGAGCTTGAGTGTGAAGATGAAGACTTCATTGAAGAGGATGAATCCTTGAGTATTGCCATTCCAGCTGAAGCTTGAAGAGCAGCATGATCAAGTTGATACTTGAAGACCCCTGAAGATTAGGTGAAGCCTGAAGGTGGAGCTGGTCAAGGAGCTGAGGCTCAGAGAAGATAAGTTGAAACTTATGTTGAAGGGTTGAAACCTGGAAAAGCAAATTGATATTTGTCAAGAATGATTGAAGTCTGAAGACTGAATTGCTGTTGGAAAAGCTGGAGCTTGGGGCTTTCTTCTCTGTTTTCTTTTTTGTATTGATGTGTTTTGCTTGACTTGATTGATGCATTAGAATAGGTTCATATCTAGAATAAGTAGAATCTAGGAGCATGATTGCACTAGAGGTTGAGTTGCTCCCTCTGCTTGTATTGTTACTGTGTGGCTTTGCTTGCGGGTATTCGGTAGAGCCCAACTCCCTTGCCCATGTGGTGTTTGCCTGATGGCATTTTATTTCATTTTATCAGTATGATTGCAGTTTACTGTTCTTGCTTGATAGCATGTTGTTTTATATTTCAGTATGATTACTGTTATCCATTCTGGCTTGAGGTTGAGATGAGCTTGTGGAGGCTGAAGCCCCACACACATTTCCTCCCTCACTTGCATTGCATGCATTTTAATGTTAAGCTGATGCTTCGTCTGTTTTGGTGTATCATTGACATGATCCCTTAGGACTCTCATTTCCTTTGATAAGGAATTGATGATAGAACTTTAGGTTGAAACCTATGCATGACAACTTCTAGGAGCTCCCTGTTCAAACCTCAACCATAGGATGAATCCAGGGCATGACAACAGTAGGACTTGATAGTCTCCCTCCTAGTTGGGCCTGTTCTCTTCTCATCTCAAAACTGTTTAAGATACAGTAATCATGAATGATTTCTTTCGTATGTTACGAGCCTTAAGCTATCTGAGAAAGGGTTGTGGGAGAGTTTCTTTTCCACAGTCTGGATGTTTAGTATGGTACCCTTTGGGTGACATGCGACACATTCACTCTCAGGTCATAGTCTCTAGTGCGATTGAGATTGCAAACACAATAAAAAACACTTCTTTCGTAAAGGACAGGAAATAAACCGTAGTTTCCCGAACTACGTGAGCTCTGATCTCTCATACTTGTTGAGAGTACGTAGGCACAATACTGATGTATTGGCGAGCTACCTCCCCCATAATCCGTCGTAGGCCGAACTACGTTGACTCTGATTTCTCGTTCTCTGATGAGAATACGTAGGCATAAAGTGCGACGCTTTGCCGAGTCATTATTCTTTTCTTTTTAACCAGCCTTGATAGGTAGATAGATAAAACCAACCCGTCCAAGTAAACACAATAAGCGTGGATCCCGCCGAGTACGACGGACGTGAGGGGTGCTAATACCTTCCCCTTGCGTAACCGACTCCCGAATCCAGACAATGGTTGCGACGACCTTGTCTTACCCTTTTTTGTCAGGTTTTTCCGATCGTTTCCTTTCCCGTTCCGAGGGATAAATAACGAAAGGTGGCAACTCTTCTGTTGTGCCGGCACCTTATTTTCGCGCAAGCGACAGCTGGCGACTCTGCTGGGGATCGAACCCAGAATCTCTGGTTCTCTGGTTCCCTATGCGAGTCAATCCTAACGCTTGTATGTTTACTTGTTGGGTTGCGTTTATTTATCGCATTTTACTTCTCGCACTTTATTTCCCGCATTTTATTTCCAGTATAATATGATTATCTGTGCTGTTGTGGGATGGGATTTCTGAGGAGTGAGAAGCCAGACCCAGGCTTGAGTGCACCATAGACTTAGAGTGGAAATTAGTGGGCGCGTGCTTGCTTTGCAGGCACTAGTGTCTCATGAAATCCACGCTCAGACGAGGTTCATCCAGTTGGCTTCTCTTTCAACCCTTTGGGTTGAGACGGTTGCTGGTTTGGTGGATTGTCGACTCTGGGGATCGATCATTTGTGATTCAGCCGAGTGAGGCCGCTTCATGAGCTGGTGATGCCACACCTTCTGGGTATCGTATCACCCCTCTTGAATGTCTGTGACGCTGATGAACGCATAGGATGCCGAACTTGAGTCAGTTTAGGTCCATACGTGTGAGCAGGGTTGGGTTTATTGCAGGAAACCGTGACCTTCAGAATACATGGTTTTCTTGACAGTGAATCAGTTTTGTTGGTACCAGGGTTTCTCAGTTACAGATTTGTCTGTTCTTGATAGAGCAGGTTTTGATCAGAGGATCTTATCATCAGATGTGTATTTGTTCTTGATAGAGCAGGTTTTGATCAAAGGATATTATCATCAGATGTGTATCTGTTCTTGATAGAGCAGGCGTTGATCAGAAGATCTCATCAGCAGATGTTGTTTGTTCTTGATAGAGCAGATTTTTGAGTGGGGTCTGAAGATCTCATCAGCAGCTGTATGTTTGTTCTTGATAGAGCAGATTTTTGATTGGGGTCTGAAGACCTCATCAGCAGATATTTCTTGATCCTACATCAGAGGCCCTTATTATCAGACATTTGTTCTTGACAGAGCAGAATTATGATCCCATGTATATGGTCCTATCAGATGGTGGTTCTTGGCAGATCAGATTTGTGGTCCTACACCAGGGTTTTCTTCTTATCAGTGATTGTTGATGCAGAACCTCCACAACACCAGTTGCCCAGATCTCTTATTGCATGACTGCATTTTGCATTAGTTTGCATATTCATTTGCATTTCATTAACGTGTCTCTGTGTTGCAGGTACCGTTTTCCCCGATCCAGGATTTCTTGCCTCCTATTGTATTGTTATGGGCTCTCTGAGGAAGACCGTGGCTTACAAGTTCCCTGCCCCTGATGTGGTTAAGTTGACTGGTTTGATAGCTTTAGCAGATGATTCTGTGAAGGATGAGTTCAGAAAATCTTACGGCAGGTTGCTCAGTTTGGTTCATAAGCCTTCTGTGTTCGAGTTGAATGGGTTGCACGCTCTGCTGCAGTTCTACGACCCTCCGCTGAGATGTTTTACTTTTCAGGACTTTGTTCTCGCACCTACGCTGGAAGAATATGCTGATTTGCTAGGTGTGCCTATCAAGAGGCAGATGCCTTTTGTTCATATGGATGCTGAGCCTGATCTGGCTGGTTTAGCCCCTTCACTTCACCTGGACGCCTCCGAGTTAGTATTGACTAGTTGGAACAAGGTCCCTGGGTTCTCCTCGCAGTTTCTGGTGGGTAAGGCTCAGCAGTGTGCCAAGGACGGATGTTGGGTCGCATTCAATGCCATCCTCGCTCTATGCATATACGACATCATTATGTTCCCTAATATGCCCGATTTTGTAGACTTTGATGCATTTCACATCTTTGCTTCAGGGAATCCAGTCCCTACCTTGATAGGAGATGTCTATCATTCAGTCCACTATAAAAACGAGAACAGGAGGGGAAAGAATGTCTCATGCTGTGTACCCTTGCTGTACAAATGGCTTGAAAGTCATCTGCCCAAGAGGGGCCCTTTTGTCTTGTCTGCAGCCACAACTGAGTGGCCTGAGCGTCTGATGAGTTTATCTGCAGAGGATATTGACTGGTTCGACAGAGATAGGTTGGGTACTGAGGTGATCTTCAGTTGCAGCGGGTTTCCTAATGTGCCTCTGATAGGTAGGAAGGGCTGTATAAACTATAATCCGTCGTTGCTGGTTCGACAGTTCACGTATGCTTTGAGAACTCCGCCGAAGGGTGAAGAGGTACAGGAATCTCTGTACCTCACTGGTATTCTAGAGGGGGATCTGTTGTCCAAGCTTCAGCGCGCCTGGAACGGTATCAGTAAGCGAGGAAAGCCATTGCTGGGAAAAAGCAACAATCAAGCCTACCCTCCGTATGTAGCTTGGATAAGAGCCAGAGTATATGCTATAGGGATGCCGTTTCCTCATGCCAGGCCGGAAAGCCCTCCAATGATCGAAGAGCCTACTACTGTGCCCATTCAGCAGCATAATCAGGTGTTGGCTGAACGGGATGAATTGAAGCGGGCGAATGAAGAACTGGAGAAGGAATTGGCTCAACTCCGAAGCGAGAGGAACAAAGCCGTTCATTCTTTCAAGAGGCAAACAGAGCTGGTGAACCAGCTAGGTACAGACCTGACTAAGCAGATAGCCGAGCGTGAACGCATGGGTCGAGACTTCAAAGCTGTCAACGACGTACTAACTACGAAGAAGCAGCACCTTGGACGAGGCATATCGGAGGATATCCAAGTTCAACCAGCACTGGAAGGCTTCCCTGGCCACCAGGAAAGAGCGAGAGGATAAGCTGATGCTGCAGATCTCCAAGCTGAAAGCCCAAGTGAAGGACAGTGAAAAGAGGTTCGATGAAGAAACCTCCCGCAGATACGCCGCCGAAGGCCAGCTCAACAAAGCTCTCGCTAACCTGAAGGAGCGCAAGCTGACGTTTGAGTCCAAGAAGCGGAAATTAGAAGATTGCTTTGGCGAAGGAGCATGGCAATGTTCGGTTGAAGGACTTCAGTATACCATTGTGCAGAGGGAATTACTCGTCGAGGGGTTGCTCACTCTGCCAGATCATCCAGAGACGAAGGAGTTGTTAGAAGAGTATCGCGCCCGTGGCCGTACTTGACTATTTGTATTCCTTTTGTTTTGATCATTGTTGTATGCTGACCATCACCAGGCTTGTTGGCTGAGGTCACACTGTTGATTCATCTTGTACTCGCTGATGCTATGTACTGCCTTGATAGGCTTTCTTTATATATGAGATTGATGTTTCCATGATTGGACTCAGACTTCTTCTTCTTATTATCAGCACTGGCACTCAGGCACTAGGATCGGGGGAAATCTCCCAAACACACAGACACACGCATGCATTTGCATGAAGCATGTGCATGACGAGCATTTTGTTGTTTTTCCTAACCCTTTAGTGTTTGCAGGTTTTTCAGGTTCACAGGTTGCCCCAGGCTGTTTCTGGTGGTTCCAGGATTGATCAGAGACTAATTCACCGTTATCCGACTAGAGCTAATCAGACCAGAATCATGGATTAAGTGCAAACTGATGTTCAGGAGCTCCGCGAAAGGATGGATCGCTTCATGGAACTCATGCAAGTGGTCACCAATGGCCAAGATCAGCTCAGAACTTTGGTTCAGCCTTTGATCTCCAGGGTTGATAGCAACGACGTACTCCACGGTGGGACCGTGCCTACTCCTCCACCAGTTGATACTCCGCAGAATGATGTCCCCGTGGCCGGGGGCATCGGCAGTGCTCATGGAAATGTGACGGCCAACATCGGTCTCAATACGGCAGGCGTCGGTAATGGGAGTCTGGGAGCTAATGTCAATGTCGGGTCGGGTAACGGCAATGCTGGCGTCGGAAATTTGTTTGTGCCTCAACCATGGCTTGAGGACCATCAGGATGATGTATTCTCTGAGAAGGGTGCTGAAGGAGAGCTGAATGCTGAAGCACGGCTTAGATTCAAAGCACTTGAAGATAAAATGAGAGATATTGAGAATCAGAATACTTTGGGCATTGATATGTCCAAGCTGGGATTAATTGCTGATTTCAAGGTACCTCCTAAGTTCAGGGTTCCTGACTTTGAGAAATATAAGGGCACCACTTGCCCTCGTGTCCACCTGAGGTCGTACTTCAGGAAGATGTCTGCTTATTCCGAAGACGAGAAGTTGCTGATGCACTTCTTCCAGGACAGTCTTTCCGGGTCATCCCCCGAGTGGTACATGGGTCTGGAGCCCACTAGCGTGCGCACACGGAAGGATCTCACTGAAGCGTTTGTCCACCATTACCAGTACAACAACGAATTGGCCCCGAACCGAGTCCAGTTGCAGAACCTATCGCAGAGGAATAATGAAGGATTTAAGGAGTACGCCCAGCGGTGGCGTGAGTTGGCAGCCCGGGTTCAGCCGCCGATGGTTGAACGCGAGCTCGTGCAGATGTTTGTAGCTACCCTCCCAGGGGTTTACTATGAAAAGTTAGTCAGCGGTATGTCTGGGACGTTCTCAGCTCTCATTATCATGGGCGAGCACGTCGAGAATGGAATCAAGATCGGGAAAATTCAAGGTGATTCATCCTCAGCTGGAGGAGGTGGAAAGAAACCTTATGCTGGAAAACGACGAGAAGGAGAAGCGAGCACTGTGACCAACGCTCGAAGGAAGGGCAAAGGCCCTCAGCAGCAGATAGCCAGTATAAATATCCCAGCAGCTCCGCAGCAGCAGCAGCAGCAACCGAATCAACAGGGATATAGAAAGTACCAGAATTGGGCATCTTTGGTGAACCGTCACTTCGAGGCACCGCCCATGTCGTATGCGCAATTGTTACAGACTTTGCTCCAGCTTCAGTTGGTCCAGAAGAGGACGATGGCTCCCTTGACAGGGGCACCCCCACCAGGGTACGACGCAAATGCCACTTGCGACTTCCACTCAGGGGCACCAGGCCACACAATCGAGAACTGCAAAGCCTTCAAGCATAAGGTGCAGGACCTGGTAGATGCCAAGGTCATCAACTTCTCCGATAATGTGCCCAATGTCACGAAGAATCCTATGCCGAATCATAGGGGAGGCGGAGTGAACGCCATTATCGAAGAAGAGAGTGCAGATCTGTTAACTGATGTCAGAGACCTAAAGACGCCGCTTAGCTTCGTCAAAGCTAAGTTGTTGAAAAGAGGGTTTTTTCCAGGGTGTGGAGAACTATGCATGGACTGTGCTACACGATCTGACGGATGTGAGCAGTTGGTAGAAGGAATTCAAAGTCTGATGACTGAGGGGATTCTGCAGTTCAGCCGGAAGGCTGAAAATGTACCAGGGGAAGTAGTGCTGAAGCAGGCCGATGAAGTCGCCACCATCACCATCCCTCGCCGGCCAATAACCATTTCTGCGCCCAGACCGCCTACAATCACTATTACCAAAGCCGGGCCAATACCCTTCGAGAGCACTAACACCGTCCCGTGGCATTATGGGGCTGAAGTCTATTGCAACGGACAAAGGTTGGAGCTAGAACCGTATGGGTCGACTGCGGAGAACCTTGCGGGAATCAGTGGTATTACTCGCAGCGGAAGAGTGTTTGCGCCTCCAGAGGTCGTAGCGGATAAAGCGGTCAAAGCTGATGCGGCCGATAAAGGGAAAAGAAAAGTCGTCGAAGAGGTCCCGTATGGGGTAGAGAAAGATTTGCTTGTTAAAGATGCCGAGGAGTTTATGCGGTTGATTAAAAAGAGCGACTACAAGATTGTAGACCATCTCCATCAAACGCCCTCGAAGATTTCCATTCTCAACCTGTTGCTGTGTTCTGAAGCACACCGCAATGCGCTGCTGAAGGTGTTGAACGCCGCCTATGTACCACAAGAGATATCGGTGAATCAGCTAGAAGAGGTGGTAGCCCACGTTAATGCTGGAAATGGGCTAGGGTTCACAGACTTAGAGCTGACGCCAAAAGGGAGGAATCACAATAGCACCCTGCACATCTCGATAGAGTGTAGGGGCACAATCATGTCGCACGTTCTAGTGGACACGGGTTCGTCGCTTAATGTTCTTCCGAAGAAGGCGTTAATGAAGTTGTACACTCGTGGATTGGTTTGCACACCCAGTGATCTGGTTGTGAAGGCATTCGACGGGACTAAACGCCACGTTTTTGGGGAGGTGACCTTGCCGATCCAAGTCGGTTTGGAAACGTTCAACGCGGTCTTTTATATTATGGACATCACGCCTGCCTACAGTTGTCTCTTGGGCCGACCGTGGATCCATGCTGCTGGTGTCGTGACCTCCACGTTGCACCAAAAGCTCAAATATGCTGTCAGAGGAAGCATCGTAACCGTGTGTGGCAAGGAGGACATAATGGTGAGCCATTTGTCATCCTTTAAGTATGTTGAAATGGATGGCGAAATCCATGAAACTCTTTGCCAAGCGTTCGAGGCTGTCAAGGTGGAAGACGTGGCTCCTGTGGTCACAGAAAAGCCAGAGATGAATCTCTCCTCGTTCAAGGAAGCTCGGGCCGTTGTCCAAGCTGGATCTACCCCAGGCTGGGGGCGGATTTTGGAGATACCCAACAAGCAGGATAAGTTTGGATTGGGATATTCTCCTGGAGCTGAAGCTTCTTCTTCTTCGTCTAGCAACACGTCTCGAGGTAAAGGGCCGATCCAATTTACCAGTAGCGGAGTGATTTTCGAAAGCATCAACGCGACGTATGAAGACAGCGGGGATAGCGATTGTGATCTCGACTCTTGGATTCAGCCAAGCAAGTCGGCCGAGGGCCTCAACAATTGGACCATCAAGGATATCATCCAGATGACAAGTGAAGAGTAATGATTTACTTTTTCCAATCATTGTACAACCCTATGTCCTACCCGGGGCATGGCGGTTTTATTGTCAGGGCCTTGTTGGATTATGTACATGCATTTTGTTAATAAATCAAAGGCGTTTTCTTCGTGTTCAAATATTGTGATCTCTGTTATTCCTGTTTTGTATTTGTTTTGAAAAACAGTAAAATGGCAATGGGGTTTGTGCTAACCTGCATATTCTTGTTTTAAACTTAACCCTTGTTATTGCAGGATCCACATAACAGATGACATCGACTCTGGACCTTCTACGGCTCACTTCGACTTTGATTGCCCGATCTATCAAGCCGAAGAAGAGATTGATGAAGACGAAGACCTTCCTGAAGAGTTGGCTCGCTTGTTGAAACAAGAGGAAAAGGTTATTCTGCCCCATGAGGAGGAGATCGAAATCGTGAACCTGGGTTCTGAGAGCTCGTCAGAAATGTCAGGATAGGGGCCGCATTGCAGAGTGATGTCAAGCAGAGACTGGTCGAGATGCTCTGAGAGTATAGTGACATCTTTGCTTGGTCATACGAAGATATGCCCGGACATGACACGGACATCGTGGTCCACCACCTGCCGCTGCGAGAAGATTGCCCTCCCGTTAAGCAGAAGCTTAGGAGGACGAGACCAGATATGGCCGTTAAGATCAAAGAAGAAGTGCAGAAACAGCTTGATGCTGGCTTCTTAGCGGTCACTACTTACCCTCCGTGGGTCGCCAACATAGTACCTGTACCGAAGAAGGACGGTAAGGTACGAATGTGCGTCGATTATCGAGATTTGAATAGGGCGAGCCCTAAAAATGATTTCCCGTTGCCTCATATCGATGTGTTGGTCGACAACACAGCCCAGTTCTCCGTGTTTTCGTTCATGGATGGCTTCTCCGGTTACAACCAGATCAAGATGGCGCCGGAGGACATGGAGAAAACAACGTTTATCACTCCATGGGGAACATTTTGCTACAAGGTAATGCCTTTCGGTCTGAAGAACGCAGGGGCCACTTACCAACGAGCAATGGTAACTTTGTTTCATGACATGATTCATCATGAGATTGAAGTCTATGTTGATGACATGATTGCGAAGTCCCAAACGGAGGAAGAGCATCTGGTCAACTTATTGAAGCTTTTTGAGAGGCTTAGGAAGTTCAGGTTGAGGCTGAATCCTAACAAGTGTACTTTCGGAGTATGGTCCGGAAAGCTACTGGGGTTTATCGTGAGTGAACGAGGCATCGAGGTTGATCCTGCGAAAATAAAAGCCATTCAAGAAATGCCAGCGCCGAAAACAGAAAAAGAAGTTCGTGGTTTCTTGGGCAGAATAAACTACATTGCAAGGTTTATCTCTCAGCTCACGGCCACGTGTGAACCGATGTTCAAGCTTTTAAAGAAAGATCAGCCGATTACTTGGAATGAGGATTGCCAGAAGGCATTCGACAAGATAAAGCAGTATCTTCAAGAACCTCCAATCTTGATACCCCCAGTGGCGGGACGGCCTCTAATCATGTAGTTGACAGTTCTTGAGAATAGTATGGGGTGTGTTCTCGGTCAGCACGACGAGACGGGCAGAAAGGAGCATGCCATTTACTACTTGAGTAAAAAGTTCACTGACTGTGAATCTCGATACTCGATGCTGGAGAAGACGTGTTGTGCACTAGCCTGGGCTGCCAAACGTCTACGACAGTACATGCTCAATCACACCACCATGCTAATTTCGAAGATGGATCCAATCAAGTACGTCTTCGAGAAGCAGGCTCTTTCGGGCAGGATTGCCAGATGGCGAATGGTGTTAACGGAATATGATATTCAGTACGTGTCCCAAAAGGCCATCAAGGGAAGCGTATTGTCTGAATACCTCGCCGAACAGCCGATCGAGGATTACCAGCCGATGAAATTCGAATTCCCTGACGAGGATATTATGTTTCTCAAAGCGAAGGATTGCGATGAGCCGTTGCCCGACGAGGGGCCAGATAGGAAATCCCAGTGGAAATTGATATTCGACGGGGCGGTTAATTCCTATGGAAGCGGCATCGGGGCTATCATCACAACTCCCCACGGATCTCACATCCCGTTTACTGCGAGACTGACATTTCCAGTCACCAATAATGAGGCGGAGTACAAAGCCTGCATCATGGGTCTAGAAGAGGCAATTGATTTGAGAATCAAGAACCTAGACGTATATGGTGACTCAGCGCTGGTGATCAACCAAATTAAAGGGGAGTGGGAGACTCGTCAATCAAATTTGGTGCCGTACATGAATTATGCCAGAAGGCTGCTTCCGTTCTTCGATCGAGTGGAACTCCATCATGTGCCCAGAGCCGAAAATCAGATGGCTGATGCCTTAGCCACACTGGCTTCAATGTATAAAGTCAATTTTTGGAATGAGGCTCCAAGAATTGTCCTTTCGCGCCTTGATAGACCGGCATTCGTCTTTGCAATCGAGGAAGCCGCCGACCTTCCTTATGACTAAGGAGTATCCTGCAGGTGCATCAACCCAGGATAAGAAGACTCTGAGGAGGCTGTCTGGAAATTTTTATCTCAATCCTGATGGAGTGTTATATAAGAGAAACGACGATCTCGTGCTACTCAGATGTGTAGATGAGAAAGAGGCGAGTATGCTCATGGAGGAAGTCCATGAAGGCACATTTGGTACGCACGCCGGAGGGCATGCTATGACGAGGAAGATCCTGAGAGCAGGATATTACTGGCTGACGATGGAGTCGGATTGCTTCAGATTTGCGAAGAGATGTCATAAGTGCCAGATTTATGCTGATAAAGTTCATGTGTCGTCGTGTCCGTTAAATGTCATGTCATCCCCGTGGCCGTTCTCCATGTGGGGCATCGACATAATAGGCAAGATCGAGCCCACTGCATCTAACGGTCATCGCTTCATTCTGGTAGCTATCGACTACTTCACCAAGTGGGTGGAGGCAACCTCATATGCTAATGTGACCAAGCAGGTGGTGGCTAAATTCATAAAGAGGGACATCATCTGTCGTTACGGAATTCCCAAACGGATCATTACTGATAATGGTTCGAATCTGAATAACAAGATGATGAAAGAGCTGTGCCAGAGTTTCAAGATTGAACACCACAACTCATCTCCTTACCGGCCGAAGATGAATGGCACCGTTGAAGCGGCCAACAAGAACATAAAGAAAATTGTTCAGAAGATGGTTGTGACCTACAAAGACTGGCACGAGATGCTGCCATTTGCATTGCACGGTTATCGTACGACGGTACGTACGTCAACCGGGGCAACTCCTTTCTCCTTGGTGTATGGTATGGAAGCTGTCCTACCGTTAGAAGTGGAGATCCCTTCTTTGCGAGTTTTGGTTGATGTGAAACTCGACGAGGCAGAATGGATTACGAACCGGCTGAACCAACTCAGCCTGATGGACGAGAAAAGGTTAGCGTCGATTGCGTTTGGTCGTCTGTACCAAAGCCGAATGAAGAAAGCTTATGATAAGAAGGTGCGTCCTAGAAGCTTTCAGACGGGTGATCTCGTCCTGAAGAAGATTCTTCCTCCACACTCCGATCACCGGGGCAAGTGGACTCCGAATTACGAAGGTCCGTACGTCTTCAGCAAGGTCTTCTCGGGAGGAGCTTTGTTGTTATCCACGATGGATGGTAAAGATTTTGCATCCCCGGTGAACGCGGACGCAGTTAAAAAATACTTTGCTTGAAAGTGACCCGCTGGACAAAAAAGAGAGTCCAGGCAAAAAAGGGGCATCCCGGCGAACCAAAAACAGAATAAAAGGTTCGGCAAAAATTAGGGATATAAATTGAAAAAAGGTACACCCGCGAAGTCGAAAACCTACACTGGGCGGCTTCGGAAAAAAAGGGTATCCCGGTGAACTGAAAACCCGCAAAGGGCGGTTCACGCAAAAGTTAGGGATTTGAAAAAGCAAATGACTGCGTTCCGCGTGTGGACTTTCATTGTTTAGTGGTTTGGAGGACCTGAGGGCCGTTTATCTGAACCAATCTCTTCCGAAGCTGAAGCGACGGAGAAATATCAAAGTCGAGTGGGTCATAGAAGGATCAACTCATGGTGTTCGTCTACGCCTCGTTGCCGACATCTGTATATACTGATGTATATTTATGTTTTCTTTTTTGCGCAGCTTCCTCATTCCAGGAGCTTGCATCTATTGTAAAACATTTTTACCCATTCAGGGGTTCGTTATCAATAAAAAGCATACTATTCAGCAATTCTGTTTGTCTGTTTAGCATTTACCTGTTTTGTTTGCGAAAAAGAACGCCGATGTTTTTGATAAAATGCGCATATATAAACTTACTGGCCTAGGCCACTGATTGTTGAAGCAATTAAATACTTGAACGTTGTCACGAGATAATAACCTTGATAGGTCCCTTTGAGAAGGGTATCTTGTCTTTTTGTTGGTGTTGTTACAGGTGTAACATGTTCCAGACAGTGCGTCGTGCGCATCCCTGAAGCAGGATGATTCCTCCTTCTCCAGCAGAGTTCAGTATCCTCTCCCCGCAGAGTCTGAACGCGAGATAATGAGCATTGATATGTCTCCCCAGGCAGAGATGATTCTCTCCCCCAATCCGATGCGTCCTAAAGGAGCGTTATCTCCTCAGCTGAGTCAGGCGCCGAAGCATGAATTCATTCCCCCAGCACCGGGTCACAAGTGTAGGTTTCGTAGGAAACTATTCGTACGCCGAAGTATGCAGCAACTGATGGTGCCAGACTGAAGTCTCCAGCGGAATTGAAATTCCCCACCGGAGTCGTACTCTCCCCCGAAGTCGGATGATTCCTTCTTCCCTAGCGGAATTGAAATTCCCCACCGGAGTCGTACTCTCCCCCGAAGTCGGATGATTCCTTCTTCCCCAGCAAAATTGAAATTCCCCACCAGAGTCGTACTCTCCACCGAAGTCGGATGATTCCTTCTTCCCCAGCGGAATTGAGATTCCCTCGCAGAGTCGTACTCTCTCCAGCGAAGCAGAATGATTTCTCCTTCCTCAGCCGAGTTTGCAGATCCCCAAGAGAGTCGAATCCTTGAAAGCTGCTCAAGCCATGATTGGTTTTCTCCCCAGTGGAGTGTTGAACAGCTGAAGTTGTTTCCCCACAAAGTCGTTATCTCCAGAGAAGTAGCCGAGAAGGCCATGCCATTTATTCCCACGATTGACATCGCTTTCCCTCAGCAGGTCCAGGTTCTCGTAAAGCTTCGTTCCCCCGCAGCAGTCAACTGAAGTTGTGCCCCTCGCGGAGTCCAATTGAGATTGGTGTGACCTTGTTCTCCTCAGCAGGATGATTCCTCTATCTGAGTAGTTCTTTCTCCTTGACAGGAGGATTTCCCCTTCGGCATTTATTTTGCCGACGGGATCGCATCATTGTGCATGATTTCATAGCATTTATCATAAACGCATAGCATTTCCACCGTGTGGAGCATTGCGCCATTGCCGAAGCATATGCATAATAAACATGATCTAGGTTGTTACCGTTCTTGTTTTGCAGGTGTTCCGCCGCAGAATCGATTGCTCAGGATGATTCCTGACGTTCTCCCCATCAAAGCCGCTTGCTCAAGATGATTCTTGAAGTCTCCAGCGAAACCTTCGATTCAAGATGATTCTTGAATTCCTCAGCAGGGCCGTTTGCTTAAGATGATTCTTAAGACCCCAGTGCAGACACCAGAGTTGGTTGCTCAAGTTGATACTTAGAGTCCCCAGTAATGGTTGCCCAGGATGATTCCTGAAATCCCCAACAGAGTGTTCGCTCAGGATGATTCCTGAAATCTCCAGGTTGGTTACCGGTTCAAGATGATTCTTGAAGTCCCCGACGGAGCTATTTGTCCAAGATGATTCTTGAAGTCCTCAGCCGAGTTGATTCATCCAGAATGATTTCTGGACCCCCGGAGCGGAGTTACTTGATAGTTCTCCAGAATCCCCAGCGGCGAAGCGTCATCCCCAGCAGGTTTCTAACGGCGAAGTTGAAACCTCCCTTGAAGGCTCCATGACTGAAGTCTGATGTTGTTAATGAAGCAGTTCTCTCAGCTGATGCGGAATGCCTGATGGCATGATCAACCTGATGGTTGAAGTCTGGCTTTTGCCCGACAGATGTCTTTGAATGCCTGATGGCATGATCAACCTGATGGTTGAAGTCCGGTTGATGCCCGACAATGTTCTTTGAATGCCTGATGGCATGATCGACTATGTATTACCAGTTACCGTGTGACCAATTCCCCAGTAGGGTTGCCGTGCAACTGTTATGCTCAGTGTCGAAGATGTTCCTACCGGCCAGAGTATCGTTCACCTGTGGGTGGTATCCAGACCTCCAGCAAGATCATTGACGCGTGTTCACCTTATCATTCTCTCCAACAGAGTCTGTTCTTCAAGTTCATATTTTCCCAATGGAGTTCTTCACCCTGACAGCGAGGTCAGATGCTTTTATCGACTCGATGTTGAGAATTTGACGGCGAAGTCAGATTATTTTGAGTACTTGACGGCGATGTCAGGTGTTTCCCAGAGTTATAGTGGGCTGGCGGCGATGTCAGATAGTTTGGTTTCCAGCGGCGATGTCAGATAGTTTGGTTTCCGGCGGCGATGTTGGATGTCTGTGTCTGGCAGCGATGTCAGATAGTTTAGTTTCCGGCGGCGATGTTGGATGTTTGTTTCCGACGGTGATGTCGGGTAGTTTAGTTCTCCAGCGGAGATGTTGGATGTTTGTCTGACGGTGATGTCGGGTAGTTTGGTTTCCAGCGGCGATGTTGAATGTTTGTTTCTGGCGGCGATGTCAGGTGATTTAGTTCTCCAGCGGCGATGTTGGATGTTTGTTTCTGGCGGCGATGTTAGGTGATTTAGTTCTCCAGCGGCGATGTTGGATGTTTGTTTCTGGCGGCGATGTCAGGTGATTTAGTCTTCCAGCGGCGATGTTGGGTGTTTTGGTTGTCCGACGGCGATGTCGGACGCTTTATTTTCATGAATGCCTGACGGCGAGGTCCGGTGTCTGATGACAATGTCAGAGGAATTTAATGTGGATAACTGACGACAAGGTTCAGATCAGTATGTCTCCAGCTAGTTGCCGTGCAGCTATTATTTCAGTGTTTGAAGATCTGTTCCCACCAGAGTACCGTGTGCTTGTGCAGTTGGCAAATTTCCGGGTTTATCGGTATTCAACCATCTCGCACCTTAATTGGCCGAGAGTCGTTCGCTCCTCACCCAGTAAGGTTCAAGCCGTTTGAATAGGGGCAGCTGTTGCACCCCAAAATTTGACCAACATTTATTTACCAAGCTTGTGTTCACCAGCATGATCATCTGCTTCTCATGGATATGTGTGCAGTAAGTCAAGAGGTATGATTACCCAGCAAGAGTTATATGAGACTTTGAAGCTAGCCAAGAAAGTTATTCAAGTGTTCAAAGGTTGATACCTTTGTCAGAGAACTCAAGAGATCCTCAGAGAAATTGGTTGAAACCAAGGTTGTGTGTCTCATAACTTGAGAGTTGTAGGAACTCCTCAAATGATTCTGAGACTATGAGGATGGACTTGAATCTTTGAGAAAGCTTATGAGATACCTTTAAAGCCATCATGGAGCCTAGAGAGGTCATTGTACAAGAATTCAGAAGATTCAGCCATGAGTGGTGGAATTAGGGTTTGACTGGGTCAACCCTAGGTCAACTGATGATTTGGAGAGGGTTGAGACCTAATCCAAGAGTCATGTGATCATGGAATGATGCATTGAGATGCTAGAAGGATGATTCCTATACCAACTCATCATGATTGAGGAGTTTGAGAAGTTTTAAGCTAGGGTTTCTAAGGCTCGACAATGTAAAATCCCCTAGTTTGATCCCTATCTTCAAGGCAGTTTAGCTCAAGATGTGATTGTCATCTCATCTTCCCCATAACATGAATGTTGTAGAGATTGTTCTTATCTTTAATTTGAGTACTAGAAGTCCTTGATAGGATTTGTAGAGCTCAAGTTATGACTTTGACAAATTACAGGTCATCTGAGGTATGTGAATCTGGGTCCTTGAAAGTCACCCAACTTGCATCCAACTTTTGCCATAGTAGGATGATTCTTATGAATTCTTGGTCAACATGAATGTTGTAGATAATCTTCTTAGCTTTCTATAGAGTACTATAAGTCCTTGATAGGATTTGTAGAACTCAACTTATGGCTTTGACAAGTCAAGGGCATTTTGGTCATTTGGAGGTTATAAGTCATTTCAAGCATAAGGCCATATCTCCTATTTCCAAGCTTCAAATGGAAAAATCTTCAACATCAAACTTGCTTAGAATGATGTTTTAAGGCTAGTAGGGAGGTCATGAGATGTTGAAAAGTCTTGTATCAAAAAGTGATAAAAATGGCCTAAAATGGAGGCATAAGTTAAATAAGTTGAAATTGAAAATTGGAAATCACAAGTTATACATCCAAACCATGTCATATAATAGGTCATTTTGACTCCAAAGGACATTCTAAGAACAATGGTTCATCCATAATTTTGATTTGAGGCCTAGATCATAGGGAGGCTTTGGAAATGGCTTACTTGCATCTTAAGGCACCAAAGCAAAACATGAAAAAACTCAATAAACAAGTTAGTTATGCATTGTAACACACCATACATCTCATGCGGGGAGAATTTCAAGTCAGTTACAAAGGTTACAAGGACTAGGGCATGAGATAGCATATGGTGAGAAGTGAAATCAAATATCATGAGATGAGAAGTTCAAATTATCATTGGAGTGTTCCAGAAGGTTCCGGATAGTTCCTACAAGTTCTATAAGATGATTAGAACTTGCTCAAAGCAAAGGTTGGTGAGAGTTGGTGCAGAGAAGAGAGAGTGAGATCAAAAATCTTCCATTGCAAGTCACAATCGGTTTCATCAATTCTCTTACAATCAATCCATTTCTTTGGTGCAATTCAATTCCATATGTGTTTCTGAGGGTGTGCAGATCAAATTGGGGGCAATTCCATTGATGAATCGTGTATGAGCTTTTGGATTTTCACCTCTGCAACTCAAGATCGGTTTCCAAGAATCAAGCAGTTTCAACCCTTCTTTTTGCATACAGAAGCCAGAATACTACTCAGTGAAGGAATTGGGAAAGATTGAAGGTCTGAATTGAGGGATTTCTTCATCTGTTCACTCGATTTTACCGGGTTTGTAACTTTCTCTCTACACTCTAATTTAAGTGCTATTAGATAGAATTAATAGGTTAGAATGGTTAAGGATAACTATGAGATCATTTCTAGAGAGTTTGAAGAGATTTGGTGATGATTTTTGCAATGGCAAGATTTCTATTTGGACCAAGAACTCCTTGAATCTTGAGTAATAATCTTAGTTCTTTAGTGGAAGTTGACCAACAATAGGAGGCAAACATTTTAGTGTAAACAATTTCAAGAATCTTGAGTTTTGATTTTCAAGCATAATTTGAGGTTTGATTCGTATTTTAAGTTTGAGTGAGATTCAATGGAATTTGAGATCATGATTGGATTCAGTATGGAAAATAGAGCATGTTAGGGTTTTAAACTTTGAGTTTTGATGGAGATATGAGGATTCACGATTGGAGAGAATTGGTGTTCTTGAGCTCTGTTTCAATGGAGGTCTCCCTCCAGAAATTTGAAATTGAAGAAGACGATGTTGTGACCCTAGGATCAGAGGAGACTTTTGACTGAAATCTTGATCTAACGGCCATCCACGCGTTTCAGTTTTTGAAGAGGTTTGAACAAGGCAAAACGCAGCGTATCACTTAAGTCCTGGCTTGGGCTTAAGTGATCTTTTGATGTCCACACCCCCTTCACGAGGCCCATTGGATTTTGAACTGAAAATCATGGCTATTTGCACCGTTCCCTTTTCATTTTCTTTATGTTTTATTAATTGATTTTCTGAGTGGATTTTGGGCTTAGCGCGTTACTATCTGAACCCCCATTTTGAGCCCATGAATGATTTACACTGCATTGCCTTACTATCTGCACCACATCTCTTCATATTCCATTTTATTTTTTCCATTTTTATTCCAGACTTTGAAAAAATCATAATAAATGGAAAAATAATGGTTTTTTAATGGGAATTTTTGCTCCCATTTCATATTAATGTCCAGAAAATTATCAAATAAAAATATTTGCATTTCATGCATTTTTAATATTTTTGTATATTTTCTACTTTTATTGCATTTTATTCCTTTTTATGTTGATCCATGAATTTGTAGAATTTTGTTTAGGTAGTTCCCTTAACATTTTTAGGCCATTCTTTTTAGAGTAGTTAGGTATAAGCTTTAGATTCGCCCTGGATTTATTCCATAATTTTGTGATGAATTTTAGGTTAGTTTTGATTAGATGACATTAGGTTGTGTAGAATTAGGTTAATCCTTAACATAGGTCCATAATAACATTAGAATTTTGGGTTTCTAGGTCAAGATAGGTATTGAGGCATATAAGGGTATTAAGGGTAGGTATGTAGGATCCCTTAGAAATTATATTAGGTTTTAATATAGTAGTATACTATTTTTAGATGATTTTTGTAGTTGATAATTGTTTGTGTTGCCCTTGTGGGCTTGTATTTTTGTTTGCTTTGCTTTGTGAGCTTGGTAGAGCTTGGTATTGTTCTGAGGAGCATTGAGAAGCATGGTAGAAGAATTGAAGATGGATTGAGGAGCTTGAGAGCTTGATCTTGTTTGTTTTGTTATTGTTTTAGGGTTAGGGATTAGGAAGAGTTTAGACCTAGTTAAATTCTTTCTTGAACATGGATGGTATCTTCCACCTCCATTCCTCCCTATGATTCAAAGTCCTTCCATGGTATACACCTCTCTCCTTTGGAGGGATAAGTGATTGTACCTAGGAAGTAGAACTTTTGAGGGAACCATTCCTTTGATGTTGAACCCTTATAGGTCACCTTTGGTGGTCAGTAAGCAGTTCAATATCCCCAGCTTATCCAGTAAGTGATTTCCTCTAGTTTGATTATCTTGAGAAATGCAGAACTTGAGTGTGAAGATGAAGACTTCATTGAAGAGGATGAATCCTTGAGTATTTCCATTCCAGCTGAAGCTTGAAGAGCAGCATGATCAAGTTGATACTTGAAGACCCCTGAAGATTAGGTGAAGCCTGAAGGTGGAGCTGGTCAAGGAGCTGAGGCTCAGAGAAGATAAGTTGAAACTTATGTTGAAGGGTTGAAACCTGGAAAAGCAAATTGATATTTGTCAAGAATGATTGAAGTCTGAAGACTGAATTGCTGTTGGAAAAGCTGGAGCTTGGGGCTTTCTTCTCTGTTTTCTTTTCTGTATTGATGTGTTTTGCTTGACTTAATTGATGCATTAGAATAGGTTCATATCTAGAATAAGTAGAATCTAGGAGCATGATTGCACTAGAGGTTGAGTTGCTCCCTCTGCTTGTATTGTTACTGTGTGGCTTTGCTTGCGGGTATTCGGTAGAGCCTAGCTCCCTTGCACATGTGGTGTTTGCCTGATGGCATTTTATTTCATTTTATCAGTATGATTGTAGTTTACTGTTCTTGCTTGATAGCATGTTGTTTTATATTTCAGTATGATTACTGTTATCCATTCTGGCTTGAGGTTGAGATGAGCTTGTGGAGGCTGAAGCCCCACACACATTTCCTCCCTCACTTGCATTGCATGCATTTTAATGTTAAGCTGATGCTTCGTCTGTTTTGGTGTATCATTGACATGATCCCTTAGGACTCTCATTTCCTTTGATAAGGAATTGATGATAGAACTTTAGGTTGAAACCTATGCATGACAACTTCTAGGAGCTCCCTGTTCAAACCTCAACCATAGGATGAATCCAGGGCATGACAACAGTAGGACTTGATAGTCTCCTTCCTAGTTGGGCCTGTTCTCTTCTCATCTCAAAACAGTTTAAGATACAGTAATCATGAATGATTTATTTCGTACGTTACGAGCCTTAAGCTATCTGAGAAAGGGTTGTGGGAGAGTTTCTTTTCCACAGTCTGGATGTTTAGTATGGTACCCTTTGGGTGACATGCGACGCATTCACTCTCAGGTCATAGTCTCTAGTGCGATTGAGATTGCAAACACAATAAAAAACACTTCTTTCGTAAAGGACAGGAAATAAACCGTAGTTTCCCGAACTACGTGAGCTCTAATCTCTCATACCTGTTGAGAGTACGTAGGCACAATACTGATGTATTGGCGAGCTACCTCCCCCATAATCTGTCGTAGGCCGAACTACGTTGACTCTGATTTCTCGTTCTCTGATGATAATACGTAAGCATAAAGTGTGACGCTTTGCCGAGTCATTTCTCTTTTCTTTTTAACCAGCCTTGATAGGTAGATAGATAAAACCAACCCCTCCAAGTAAACACAATAAGCGTGGATCCCATCGAGTACGACGGACGTGAGGGGTGCTAATACCTTCCCCTTGCATAACCGACTCCCGAATCCAGACAATGGTTGCGACGACCTTGTCTTACCCTTTTTTCGTCAGGTTTTTCCGATCGTTTCCTTTCCCGTTCCGAGGGATAAATAACGAAAGGTGGCGACTCTTCTGTTGTGCCGGCGACTCTTCTGTTGTGCCAACACCATTGGCCATCTGGCAATCCTGCCCGAAAGCGCTTGCTTCTCGAAGACGTACTTGATCGGATCCATCTTCGAAATCAGCATGGTGGTGTGGTTGAGCATGTACTGTCATAAACGTTTGGCAGCCCAGGCTAGTGCACAACACGTCTTCTCTAGCATTGAGTAACGAGATTCACAGTCTGTGAAATTTTTACTCAAGTAGTAAATGGCATGCTCCTTTCTGCCCGTCTCGTCGTGCTGACCGAGAACACACCCCATACTATTCTCAAGAACTGTCAAGTACATGATTAATGGCCGTCCAGCCACTGGGGGTATCAAGATCGGAGGTTCCTGCAGATACTGTTTTATCTTATCGAATGCCTTCTGGCAATCCTCGTTCCAGGTAATCGCCTGATCTTTCTTCAGTAGTTTGAACATCGGTTCACACGTGGTCGTGAGCTGAGAAATAAACCTTGCAATGTAGTTTATTCTGCCCAGGAAACCACGAACTTCTTTTTCTGTTTTTGGCACTGGCATTTCTTGTATCGCTTTAATCTTCGCAGGATCAACCTCGATGCCTCTTTCGCTCACGATAAACCCCAGTAACTTTCCGGACCGTACTCCGAAAGTACATTTGTTAGGATTCAGCCTCAACCTGAACTTCCTAAGCCTCTCAAAAAGCTTCAGCAAATTGACCAGATGTCCTTCCTCCGTTTGGGACTTCGCAATCATGTCATAAACATAGACTTTGATCTCATGATGAATCATGTCATGAAACAAAGTAACCATTGCTCATTGGTAAGTGGCCCCTGCGTTCTTCAGACCGAAAGGCATTACCTTGTAGCAAAATGTTCCCCAAGGAGTGATAAACGTCGTTTTCTCCATGTCCTCCGGCGCCATCTTGATCTGATTGTAACCGGAGAAGCCATCCATGAACGAAAACACGGAGAACTGGGCCGTGTTGTCGACCAACACATCGATATGAGGCAGCGGGAAATCATCCTTAGGGCTCGCCCTATTCAAATCCCGATAATCGACGCACATTCGTACCTTACCGTCCTTCTTCGGTACAGGCACTATGTTGGCGACCCACAGAGGGTAAGTGGTGACCGCTAAGAAGCCAACATCAAGCTGTTTCTGCACTTCTTCTTTGATCTTAACGGCCATATCTGGTCGCGTCTTTCTAAGCTTCTGCTTAACGGGAGGACAATCTTCTCGCAACGGCAAGTGGTGGACCACGATGTCAGTGTCAAGTCCGGGAATATCCTCGTATGACCAAGCAAAGATGTCACTATACTCTCTCAGCATCTCGACCAATCTTTGCTTGACATCACTCTGCAATGCAGCCCCTATCCTGACGTTTCTGACGAGTTCTTTGGAACCCAAATTCACGATCTCGATCTCCTCTTCATGAGGTAGAATAACTTTCTCTTCTTGTTTCAACAAGCGGTCCAACTCTTCAGGAAGGTCTTCGTCTTCATCAATCTCTTCTTCGGTGTGATAGATCGGGCAATCGAAGTCGCAGTGAGCCGTAGAAGGTCCAGAGTCGATGTCATCTGTTATGTGGATCCTGCAATAACAAGGGTTAAGTTTAAAACAAGGATGTGCAGGTTAGCACAAACCCCATTGCCATTTTATTGTTTTTCAAAACAAATATAAAACAGGAATAACAGAGATCACAATATTTGAATACGAAGAAAACGCCTTTGATTTATTAACAAAATGCATGTACATAATCCAACAAGGCCCTGACAATAAAACCACTATGCCCCGGGTAGGACATAGGGTTGTACAATGATTGGAAAAAGTAAATCATTACTCTTCGCTTGTCATCTGGATGATATCCTTGACAGACCAGTTGGTAAGGCCCTCGCCTGGCTTGCTTGGCTGGATCCAAGAGTCGAGGTCACAGTCGCTATCTCCGCTGTCTTCAGACACCGCGTTGATGCTTTTGAATATTACTCCGCCACTGGTAAACTGGATCGGCCCTTTACCTCGCGACGCATTGCTAGAAGAAGAAGAAGCTTCAGCTCCAGGAGAATATCCCAACCCAAACTTGTCTTGCTTGTTAGGTAACTCCAAAATCCGCCCCCCCAGCCTGGGGTAGATCCGGCTTGGACAACGGCCCGAGCTTCCTTGAATGAGGAGAGAGTCATCTCTGGCTTTTCGGTGACTACAGGAGTTACATCCTTAACTTTGACAGCTTCGAACGCTTGGCATAGAGTTTCATGGATTTCCTCATCCATCTCAACATACTTGAAGGACGACAAACGGCTCACCATTATGTCTTCCTCGCCGCAAACGGTCACGATGCTACCTCCGACAGCATACTTGAGTTTCTGGTGTAACGTGGAGGTCACGGCACCCGCGGAATGGATCCACGGCCGACCCAAGAGACAGCTGTAGGCAGGCATGATGTCCATGATATAGAAGATCGCGTTGAACGTTTCCGGTCCGACTTGGATTGGCAGGGTCACCTCCCTGAAAACATGGCGTTTGGTTCCATCGAACGCCTTCACAACCAGATCACTGGGTGTGCAAATCACTCCGCGAGTATCTAACTTCATTAATGCCTTCTTCGGAAGAACATTGAGTGACGAACCTGTGTCCACCAACACGTGCGACATAATCGTCCCTCTACACTCTATCAAGATGTGTAGAGCGCTATTGTGATTCCTCCCTTTCGGCGTCAGCTCTAGGTCAGTGAACCCTAACCCATTTCCAGCATTCACATGGGCTACGACCTCTTCTAGCTGATTTACCGATATTTCCTGCGGTACGTATGCGGCGTTCAACACCTTCAGCAACGCGTTGCGATGTGCTTCGGAACACAGCAACAAGTTCAGAATGGAAATCTTTGAGGGCGTCTGATGAAGATGATCCACAATCTTGTAGTCACTCTTTTTAATCAACCGCATAAACTCCTCGGCGTCTTTAACAAGTAAGTCTTTTTCTACCCCGCGAGGGATCTCTTCAACGACTTTACTTTTACCTTTATCAGTTGCATCAGCTCTGACCGCCTTGTCCGCCATGACCTCAGGTGGTGCAAACACTCTTCCGCTGCGAGTAATACCACTGATTCCCGCAAGGTTCTCCATAGACGACCCAAACGGTTCTAGCTCCAACTTCTGGCCGTTGCAGTAGACTTCAGCCTCATAATGCCATGGGACAACATTAGTGCTTTCGAACGGTATCGGCCCAGCTCTGGTGATGGTAATTGTGGGCGGCCTGGGCGCAGAAATAGTTATCGTCTGGCAAGGGATGGTGATGGTGGCGACCTCACCATCTTGCTTCAGCACTACCTCTCCCGATCCACTTTCGGCCCTTCGGCTGAACTGTAAAATCCCTTCAGTCATCAGACTTTGAATTCCCTCTATCAACTGTTCACATCCATCAGGACTTGTGGCACAGTCCATACACAGCTCTCCGCAACCTGGAAAGAAACCTCTTTTCATCAGCTTAGCTTTAACGAAGCTAAGCGGCGTCTTCAGATCTCTGACGTCAGTCAACAAATCCAAACTCTCGTCCTCAATAATGGCGTTTACTCCACCTCCCATATGATTCAGCATAGGGTTTTTCGTGACATTTGGCACATTATCCGAGAAGTTGATGATCTTGGCATCCACCATGTCCTGCACCTTGTGCTTGAAGGCTTTGCAATTCTCTATTGTGTGGCCTGGTGCCCCTGAGTGAAACTCACAAGTTGCATTCGCGTCATAACCTGGCGGAGGTGCCCCTGTCAAGGGAGCCAGGGTTCTCTTCTGGATCAACTGTAGCTGAAGCAAAGTCTACAATAGTTGCGCGTACGACATGGGCGGTGTTTCGAGGTGACGGCTCGACAGAGGTGCCCGATCCTGATACTTTCTGTACCCTCGTTGATTCGGTTGTTGCTGCTGCTGCTGCTGTGGCTGTTGAACTGCCGGGATAGTTATGCTGGCCACCTGTTGGTGAGGGCCTTTACCCTTTCTTCGAGCGTTGGTCACAACGCTCATTTCTCCTTCTCGTCTTTTACCACTATAAGGTTTCTTTCCTCCTCCTCCGGCTGAGGATGACTCACCTTGAATTTTCCCGAGTTTGATCCCATTTTCAATGTGCTCACCCGTGATGATGAGATCTGAGAAGGTTTCGGACATACCGCTGACCAATTTCTCATAGTAAACCCCTGGGAGGGTGGCTACAAACATTTGCACAAGCTCACGTTCAACCATCGGCGGCTGAACCCTGGCTGCCAATTCACGCCACCGCTGGGCGTATTCCTTAAACCCTTCGTTGTTCCTTTGCGACAGATTCTGCAGTTGGACTCGGTTCGGGGCCAAGTCGCTATTGTATTGGTAGTGTTGGACAAATGCTCCAGCAAGGTCCTTCCACGTGCGCACACTGGTAGGCTTCAGACTCATGTACCATTCGAGGGATGGCCCAGACAGACTGTCTTGAAAGAAGTGCATCAGCAACTTCTCGTCCTCAGAATGAGCGGACATTTTCCTGTAATACGATCTCAGGTGGACGTGAGGACAGGTGGTGCCCTTATACTTTTCAAAGTCAGGTACCTTGAACTTGGAAGGTACCTTGAAATCAGCAATCAGTTCCAACTTGGACATATCAACGCGCAGGGTGTTCTGGTTCTCGATATTTCTCATCTTATCCTCGAGTGCCTTGAACCTTAGTCGTGCTTCGGCAGTCAGCTCCCCTTCAGCACCTCTCTGAGAGAACACATCGTCTTAACGGTCTTCTAACCACGGTTGAGGCCCAAACAGATTCCCAACACCTGCATTGCCGTTGCCCAGCCCCACATTGACATTAGCTTCAATACTCCCATTACCGACGCCCGTCGTATTACCATTGAGTCCCATGTTAGCTATCACATTACCGTTGGCACTGCCGTTCCCCCCGGTCACGGGGACGCCATTCTGAGGAGTTTCAACTGGTGGAGGGGTAGGCACGGTCCCACCATGGAGTATGCCATTGCTATCAACCCTTGAAATCAGAGGCTGAACCAAGGTTCTGAGCTGATCCTGGCCATTGGCGACCGCTTGCATGAGCTCCATGAAGCGATCCATTCTTTCGCGGAGTTCCTGAACATCAGTTTGCACTTGCTCCATGATCCTGGTTTGATTAGCTCTGGTCGGATAGCGGTGGATAGGTCTCTGATCAATCCTGGAACAACCTGAAACAACCTCGAAACACAAAAGGGTTAGGAAAAAACGACAAAGTGATCGTTATGCAAATGCTTCATGCGAATGCAAACGTGTGTCTGTGCGTTAGGGAGATCTCCCCCGATCCTAGTGCCTGAGTGCCAATGCTGACAATAAGAAGTCCGAGTCCGGTCATGGAAATAACAATCTCATATATAAAGAAAGCCCATCAAGGCAGTACACAACATCAGTGAGTACAAGATGAATCAATAGCGTGACCTCAGCCAACAAGCCTGGTGATGGTCAGCATACAACAATGGTCAAAAGGAATACAAACAGTCAAGCACGGCCACGGGCGCGATACTCTTTTAACAACTCCTTCGTTTCTGGATGATCAGGCAGAGTGAGCAACCCTTCGACGAGCAACTCCCTCTGCACAATGGTGTACTGAAGACCTTCGACCGAATCTTCCCATGCTCCTTCGCTGAAGCAATCTTCTAGCTTCCGCTTCTTGGACTCAAACGTCAGTTTGCGCTCCTTCAGGTTAGCGAGAGCTCTGTTGAGCTGGCCTTCAGCGGTGTATCTGCGAGCGGTTTCTTCATTAAACCTCTTCTCTTTAGCCTTCACTTGGGCTTTCAGCTTGGAGATCTGTTGCGTCAGCTTATCCTCCCGCTCTTTCCTGGTGGCTAGGGAGGCCTTCCAGTGCTGGTTGGACTTGGATATCCTCCGATACGCTTCGCCCAAGTGCTGCTTCTTCGTAGCCAGTACGTCGTTGACAACTTTGAAGTCTTGACCCATGCGCTCACGCTCACCTATCTGCTTAGTCAGGTCTGTACCTAGCCGGTTCACCAGCTCTGTCTGCCTCTTGAAGGAATAAACGGCTTCGTTTCTCTCGCTTCGGAGCTGAGCCAATTCTTTCTCCAATTCCTCATTTTCCCTCTTCAATTCATCTCTCTCAGCTAGCACCTGATTATGTTGCTGAATGGGCACAGTGGTAGGCTCTTCAATCATTGGAGGGCTTTCTGGCTTGGCAGGAGGAAACGGCATTCCTATAGCATCTGCTCTGGCTCTGATCCAAGTCACATACGGAGCGTAGGCTTGAATATTTCTTCTTCCCAGCAATGGCTTTCCCTTCTTACTGATGCCATTCCAGGCGCGCTGAAGCTTAGATAACAGATCCCCCTCTAGAAGACCAGTGAGATACAGAGATTCCTGCACCTCTTCATCCTTCGGCGGAGCTCTCAAAGCGTACGCGAACTGTCGGACCAGCAAAGATGGATTATAGTTTATACAGCCCTTCCTGCCTATCAAAGGCACGTTTGGAAACCTGCTGCAGCTGAAGATAATCTCGGTACCCAGCCTATCTCTGTCAAACCAGTCAATATCCTCTGCAGATAGACTCATCAAACGCTCGGACCACTCAACTGTGGCTGCAGACGAAACAAAGGGACCCCTCTTGGGCAGATGACTATCAAGCCATTTATAAAGCAGGGGCACGCAACATGAGACATTCTTGCCCCTTCTGTTCTTGTTTTTGTAGTGAACGGAATGGTAGACATCTCCTATCAAGGTAGGGACTGGATTCCCTGAAGCAAAGATGCGAAAGGCGTCGAAGTCTACAAAGTCGGGCATATTGGGGAACAGAATGATGCCATATATACACAGAGCGAGAATGGCATTGAACACGACCCAACATCCTTCTTTGGCGCACTGCTGAGCTTTACCCACTAAGAACTGCAAGGAGAAACCAGGAACCCTGTTCCAACTAAACAATACCAACTCGGAGGCATCCAAGTGAAGTGAAGGAGCTACACTAGCCAGATCAGGCTCAGCATCCATATGAATAAAAGGCATCTGCCTCTTGATAGGCACACCTAACAAATCAGCATATTCCTCCAGCGTGGGTGCGAGAACGAAATCCTGGAAAGTGAAGCATCTCAACGGAGGGTCATAGAACTACAGCAGAGCGTGCAACCCATTCAAATCGAACGCAGAAGGTTTACGAACCAAACTGAGCAATTTGCCGTAAGACTTTCTGAACTCATCTCTCACAGAATCATCTGCTAAAGCAATCAAACCAGTCAGCTGAACCACATCAGGGGTAGGAAACTTGTAAGCCACGGTCTTCCTCAGAGAACCCATAACAATACAATAGAAGGCAAGAAATCCTGAATCGGGGGAAATGGTACCTGCAACACAGACACACGTTAATGAAATGCAAATGAATATGCAAAGCAATGTAAAATGCAATCATGCAGCAGGAGATCAAGGCAACTGTGCTGTGGAGATTCTGTATCAACAAAACCCTGATGCCGCTCTGTCAAGAACGACCACTATTTCTGATAATAAGAAATCTCTGGTATCTGACCACAAATCTGCTCTGTCAAGAACACACATACATAAGACCATAATTTTGCCCTGTCAAGAACAAACATCTAAATGAGGACCTCTGATACAGGACCCTAACTCTGCTCTATCAAGAACAAACATCTGATAACGAAATCCTCTGATCCCACAAATCTGTTTTGTCAAGAACAAATACACATCTGCTAATGAGATCCTCTGATCCCAAAATCTGCTCTGTCAAGAACAAATACACATCTGCTAATGAGATCCTCTGATCCCAAAATCTGCTCTGTCAAGAACAAATACACATTTGCTAATAAGATCCTCTGATCCCAAAATCTGCTCTGTCAAGAACAAATACACATCTGCTAATGAGATCCTCTGATCCCAAAATTTGCTCTGTTAAGAACAAATACACATCTGCTAATGAGATCCTCTGATCCCAAAATCTGCTCTGTCAAGAATAAATACACATCTGCTAATGAGATCCTCTGATCCCAAAATCTACTCTGTCAAGAACAAATACACATCTCTGAAGATAAGGCCCTCTGATACAGGACCAAAACTCTGCTCTGTCAAGAACAATCATATATCTGATGATGAGAACCTCCGGTACCAACAAAACTGATTCACTATCAAGAAAACCAGGTAGTCTGAAGGCCAAAGTTTCCTGCAATAAACCCAACCCTGCTCACAGGTATGGACCTAAACTGACTCGAGTTCGGCATCCTATGCGTTCATCAGCGTCACAGATATTCAAGAGGGGTGATACGATACCCAGAAGGTGTGGCATCACCAGCTTATGAAGCGACCTCACTCGGCTGAATCACAAATGATCGGTCCCCAGAGTCGACAATCCTCCAAACCAACAACCCCCTCAACCCAAAGGGTTGAAAAAGAAGCCAACCGAGAGAACCTCGTCTGAGCGTGGATTTCATGAGACACTAGTGCCTGCCAAGCAAGCACGCGCCCACTAATTTCCACAACTAATGCTATGTTCACTCAAGCCTAGGTCTGGCTTCTCACTCATCAGAATGCCCCTCCCACAACAGCACAGATAATCATATCATACTGAAAATAAAATGCGGGAAATAGAAATGCGATAAATAAACACAACCTAACAAGTAATCATACAAGCGCTAGGATTGACTCTCGCAGGGGACATCGGATCCCCGAACTGACTCGCATACGGGACGTTGGATCCCAGGAAACTATCAGAGTCCCCAGCAGAGTTGCCAGCTGTCGCTACCGCGAAAATAAGGTGCCGGCAAAACAGAAGAGTCGCCACCTTTCGTTATTTATCCCTCAGAACGGGAAAGGAAATGATCGGAAAAACCTGACGAAAAGGGTATAAGACAAGGTCGTCGCAACCGTTGTCTGGGTTCGGGAGTCGGTTACGCAAGGGGAAGGTATTAGCACCCCTCACGTCCGTCGTACTCGACGAGATCCACGCTTGTTGTGTTTACTGGACGAGTTGGTTTATCTATCTACCTATCAAGGCTGGCTTAAACAGAAAAGAAAATGACTCGGCAAAGCATCGCGCTTTATGCCTACGTATTCTCATCAGAGAATGAGAAATCAGAGTCAACGTAGTTCGCCTAACTACGGGTTATGGGGAAGGTGGCTCGCCAATACATCAGTATTGTGCCTACATACTCTCAACAGGTATGAGAGATCAGAGCTTACGTAGTTCGGGGTACTACGGATTACGGGAATTCAGATTCATCTGTTTTACCGAGTGGGGTTAAACAGCAGTTTCAGCAGTTAGGGGCAAAGCCTGTTTGCGTTGGCGCTGAAGTTTAACGACACTCTTTTCTTCAGAAAAGCTTTCCTTTGAATTACGGGCCCACGGGGCAAAAAGGTTTGAAGTTTGTTTTTTGTCTTTTACGGAAGAAGTGTTTTTTATTGTGTTTGCAATTTCAATTGCACTAGAGACTATGACCTGAGAATGAATGCGTCGCATGTCACCCAAAGGGTACCATACTAAACATCCAGACTGTTGAAAAGAAACTCTCCAACAATCCTTTCTCAGATAGCTTAAGGCTCGTAACGTACGAAAGAAATCATTCATGATTACTGTATCTTAAGCTGTTTTGAGATGAGAGGAGAGAAGGCTCTACCACGGGGAGACTATCAAGTCCTAATGTTGTCATGCCAAGGATTCATCCTATAGTTGAGTTTGAAACAGGGAACTCCTAGAAGTTATCATGCATAGGTTTCAACCTAAAGTTCTATCATCACTTCCTTATCAAAGGAAGTGAGAGTCCTAAGGGATCATGTCAATGATACACAGAAACAAATAAAGCATCAGCTTAAACAGTAAACAGATATACAGTAAACGACTGTAAAATGCATGCAATGCAAGTGAGGGAGGAAATGTGTGTGGGGCATCAGCCTCTACAAGCTCGTCTCGACCTCAAGCCAGATATGAATAACAACAATCATACTGAAGAGATAAAATAAAGTGCTGTCAAGCAAAATACAGTAAACTGCAATCATACAGTAGGAATAACATGCTATCAAGCAAAATAGAAGTAAACTGCAATCATACAGGAGAAATAAGATGCTATCAAGCAAAATAAACCACATGGGCAAGGGAGCAGGGCTCTACCGAATACCCGCAAGCAAAGCCATACAGTAACAATACAAGCAGAGGGAGCAACTCAACCTCTAGTGCAATCATGCCCCTAGATTAAAGTCAGTCTAGTCATGAGCTTATTCTAATGCATCAAGCAAGTCAAACAAGGCACATTAGCACAGAAAAGAAAACAGACAGGAAAGAAGATATACAACTCTCTCAACTCCAAGCTTCAGCTCTTCTGACAGCAACTCAGTCTTCAGACCTCAATCACCTTTCAAGGCTATCATCCTCCATGACAAATATCAATTTGCTTCTCCAGGATTCAACCCTTCAATATAAGTTTCAACTTAATCTCCTTCTTCAGGCTTCAGCCCCTTCAGTCAATCCCACCCTCAGGCTTTGCTTCTAACCACAAGTATCAATTGGATTCCTTCAGGCTCTCAAGTCTCAATGTAAGTGTCAACTTATCTTTTATTCCTCAAGCCTCAGCTCTTCACTTAATCTCAATTGAATCCTTCTCATAAGTATCAACTTGGTCTTCAAGCTTCAGCTCTCTTTGCTTCACCAGTCTCAACTTGGCCTTCTCCTACAAGCTTCAGCTTCTCAGAGTAATCTTCACTCATCTGGAAGTGTCAACTTCAACCTTCAATTCTTTAAGCCTCAGCTCCTCATTCAATCTCCCTTGGGTCTTCAAGTGTCAACTTGCTCTTCTTGCCCTTCAAGCTTCAGCTGCAATAACAATGCTCAAGGAATCATCCTCTTCCCTACTCTTCAATGAAGTCTTCATCTTCAAACTCAAGCCCAACATCTTTCAAGATACTCAGCCCAGAAGATACTTGATTGAACAAGATGAGTGGAAATGATAAACAGCTTACTGACAACCAAAGGAAGCCTGTAAGGGTTCATCATTATGAGAGATTGGTCCCCTCAAAGTTCTACTTCCCAGATAAAGCCACTCATCCCTCCAAAGGAGGGATGTGAATATCTGAGAAGGACTTTTAGTCATTGGGAGGGATGGAAGCACAGGATGCTTTCCATGTTTGTGAAAGAAACCATTCTAACTACAAGGCTCTCCCTATGTCCTATCTCCTAATCTTCATCAGACACCTTCAGGCACAAGCAAATCCAGAGCTCCAAGCAACTTCAAGCCACCTCAAGCATCTTCCTCTTGTCTTCAACTTGTCTTCAATCTCAATCAAAGGCAAACCAAGCACAAACCCTAATATAAGGGAACTAAATGAGTTAAACTAGTTGAATTAGTAAATTAGGATCACCTAAAACCTAGTACTAAAGTTAGTCCTAACTAACATACTAAAATTAATTGTAAAATCTTACAAAAATATCTATGTGAACCTAGGTCAATCATGACTCTACCACATTAGTTTCAAAGATCAAACCATCAAATTGGACCTAGAACTAAATTCTACATTCTAAGGCATCAACCTAAAAACCCTAAAAAGGAAGCATCTAAACATCAACCTAGAAAGCATACCTATTTCCATCACAAAAATGTGAGAAAATTACTATGGGATCATACATGTCTAACCTAATCACACACACAAAATTAGGCTCAAAATCATCACCATGAGATCAAACAAAATTCCACAAAATTATGCTTCAAATATGAACATTTTAATATCAATTAAAATGAAAAATTCCAATTAAATCATAAATTACATGAAACGAAAATATTTTTTCTCTAAAAAATAATAGACTCAATCATGAGTAATATGCAAAAAGAATGGGTGTGATTGGATTAATATTCAATTAGTTATGATTTTTACAAAAAACATGAATTAAATGGAAATTAAATGAAAATCCAATTAAAATAATGAAGCGCATGGTGCAAATAGCAGTCATTTCCAGTTCAAAATCTGGGTTGGGCTCGCTGGGGGGTGTGGATAACACTTAAACCATTAGGCCCAAACGCCTGAATAAATGAAACGCATCGTTTCATCAGAAACCCTTCACAAATCAGAATTAAAACGTGGCCCTTGGATCTTCTCCCAGTCAATGGTCAATCCATCATCCAATGGTGAGAACTTCATCTTCTCCATTTCAAACGTATGAACCTCGTGCCCAGCTCCGGCCACCGCCGGTGGAGCTCCGATCGTCCCCTTCAACCCTAGTTCTTCCTAGAGGCCTCCAATCCAAGAGGTCAAAACATGAAACTCATTCCAAATCTTGCCACGAACTCAACCATGCCCATAGTTTCCTCTGAAACCCCAAGAATCATCATCTCCCAATCTCAACCGAAAATGGTGATCTTCCTATTTTGTCTCTAATTCATCAATTAACCATCTGAAATCCATCCTAGGCCATTCTACAACTAATCTAGCACCTTAATTCAACCTAATTCCACCTAAATCATGCTATAGGAAGAAGATTACCAACCTGGAAATTCTTGAATAACAGATGCACGAAATCTTCACTGCAAGCCCTCAAATCTTCTGGACACGATCACTGAACCTCCTCCTTGCTTCTGTATGCAAAAGATTCAATGGAAAGTGCTTCAATCTTGAAACACGATGCTGAGTTGCAGGTGCTGAAAACCACTTGCTCCCACACGATCTAGCCACCAATTCTTCTTGGAAATGGTCTGGAATCAATCCGTGACATTCATGGAAGAAGAATCAATCAAGAAAATGGAAGGAAATGGAGGAATTTGGTGAAACCGATTGCACTTGCAAGCTATGAAAACTCAATCTCAAACTAAGCTCAATCCTTCAATGATCACTGTAGCGGTAAAAATCGTGAGTGTAAGTTATTGACTAACTTAACTCAAAGAAAACAAGAGTCGCCACCGCACTTTTATTTTATCCAAATAAAGGAAAGGAAAAAGAGCGAACAAAACCTAAGAGTTCTAAAATAAGAACACGAGACAGAGATCGGGGTAAGGGGGTTTGTTACGCAATGGGAAGGTGTTAGCACCCAAAACGTCTATAGTACTCTATAGGAGCCCTTTGAAATATTTACGCTTTTTGGTTTGAAAATGGTTTGTTTGAAAAGAGATTGGGGAGATGAGAAGAGAATTATTTTTTATATTTTTGTGTTTGGAGAGACTTATCGTCTCATGCCTACGTACCCATAAAGTGCAATATGGAATCAAAACCCCGTAGTTCGTGGTACAAATGACAAAATTTTGTTGGTTTTGATTGATTTTAGATGTAAAGACAAGTCGTCATTTCAAGGAGGAAAAACTGCGACTATCCACCCACGAGTATTAAGACAACATTTGCGTCACATAAAGATGGAGGATTTGCTTGGATTATCAACAAGACTATCACTCAACATCAACGTGGAAAATGTCAAAGTCTTAATAATATGGGGAATAGGAGATTTACATCTCAACTATAGAAATGAATCATGTCTAAACTTTATGAAAAGTTTTAAAGTGAAAAAGTGCATAAAGGCACAAAAAGAGTTGATGAGTTTTTGTATTTTTTATGTCTTTTGAAATTGGTCAAAACATGATTAACATTGATTGACTTTTATTAAGAAAAACAAAGTTTAAAAATCACTTGACGAAAGTCAAGGTTTTATTGCGAAAGCGGTTTTGAAGTTTGAAACCAAGAAGGTTTTGAAAAAGGGAGAAAGTTTTGAAAATTTAAGAAGGGGAGGAGATGAAGTGACTATCCTAAAAAACAAAATAAGAGCTAGAGATAAGAAAGATCTAACCGACTTGTAGCACACTCCAAAGCAAGCAAAAAGAATTCCATCCGATTTAAAGTATAAGCCAGTGATCGAGCCAAATAAAGGCTAAGATTCAAAATTCTCCAAGCATAGGGAAGAAAGTCCTAATCCTAAGTCCAAAATGTCCATGAAGTCCAAGGTCTAAGAATGGTCCAAGAGTATAACCACAAAATTAATAGCACCAAATTTTTTAGATGTTTTATCCTTTATTAGTGTTTTGAACAAAGTATGGTCCAAGTGGACAAAAGAAAAATGACATAAACATAAACAAAGATATGGTATGTAATGATAAAATGGAAGCATAAAAGTAAAAAAAATAGAGTAAGAAGAGAATATAAACAAAATTAAACAAGGATATTGTTAGTGAATTAGTGGTTAGTGGTTAGAACATATGATCAATGATGATTAATTCTTGCACTTAGACCAAGATTAATGAAAATTCATTAGAGGATTGATAGAATCAAAGCCTCCTAACAATGATTTTCATAGGTATTGGAGTTAAGACAAGCAACTAAACATACTTGGACTTTTAAACGTAAGTTTGAGCCACGAATGATCATTTTCCGATTAAGGGACAATTTAGCGCTATGTTAAGCAATCGTAATCAGGTTTATGTAGAAACCACGACTATCTGAGGCCGGTCAATAAAATGTTAGTGTTAATACATGTTAGAGAAATGATATATAAATCACTCTCCTAAAACATGCCACACAAAAAGAAAAGAGGTGGTGATCTCATCATAATCAAGATTTTTCATCAATTAATCAAAGGTAATCTATCACTATTCCAAAGTAAGGAGAATTATCTCAATGATTATTCGTCCATAGTTTTGAAATAATGAAGATTAATCAACCTTGATAATCAACAATCTATGATCCATAGATTTCATCGATCAAAAATAAAAAGAAGAAAAAAGAAAATGAAATCACAATTTGAATCTCGAATCGATTAAATTATCGTCAATATCAATCACCTCTCTTGGTGGATAAAATCAACACCCAAAGTCCATTGATATTGATGAAATCTTATCAAAATCAAGATCCAAAACAATCAACACTTAATCAAAATATTTTTAAATAATTTTTTAAAAGCTTTTTCAAAAATGAAATTAAAATACAAATTTAATAATAAAAGAAAAATGTGGAAAAATCCACACAGTTAAGTTCTGAAAGAAATAAAAAGGAAAATAAAAAAAAGAAAAGAAAAATATAATTGAAAAGTAGAAAGAGAAAACGAAACAGAGTTATCTTCTTCTTCTAGCTCTCACACGCGAAAACATTCACGGCCATGGATGCTTGCTTAAATCACAACGGCGGGACGCGAAAAATACGCGGTTGCAATCGAAATCAAGAGCTCTTCACAATGGTACCAACAATTCAAAGAATCACAACAAAAGGTAACGGATCGAAAATGACGGTGAAGCTCAATCTACCTTCAAACTCAGGTAAGAAATCACTCCAAACTTCTTCTTGCTTCTCTTCTTCTTCTGAACGAATCTCTGGTTGAATTGATCTGTGTTTGAGGTTGATTTGAAGTTAATTTGGTGGAAGGAAGTATGAGAAGAGAATGTCAGCAAAAGGTTTTGTATTGAGGAATTGAGGAAGAAAATCAGCAGAGATTTTTTGGCTTGAAAAGCTTGAAGAAAAGAGTGAATAAGGCTCTCTATTTATAGAAGAGGTGAGTGATTTCTTGCAATTTGAACTGAAATATTTGGTTGCCGTTTACGTGCTTTCATTGCGTTTTCTGATGCAAATTGAGCGTGACTTTTTGCTGATATCTTTTCATGTCGTTTTGCTTTTTCTTCTTTCAGCTCACTTAAGTGACGTGGAAAGCTTGTGGGGTCAGCTGATATTATATTCACATGGCTTGCAATATGGCTTGGATAAGTGATGAATTGTTTCCTCAGCTCAACCTCAATTTCGAGCCATTTTCGCTCTGTTCCAGTGTAACAAAACCCAATGCAAATCCTGCAGAAACAGCATGGCCCTCCCTTGCTGCTAACATGAGTGGAGTGTAGTCTTCTCCGTCTAGAACATTAACATCAAAACCTTTGTTGGTCAACAATGTAACCGCATCCAAATCCCCACGACGAGCTGCACAGTGTAGAGCATAGAAGCCACCAGTATTTTTATTACCGTTTTCAAGTGCGAATTCAAGCATGACCTTCAAATAAATCACAGTTTATTATTCAATTCAGATAGCATTATTGATGTTTCACCAGATTTATTGCACAGCTTTACATCGGCTCCGGCATATACAAGCAATTGAAATGATTCAACATGACCTTTCACGGCTGTATGCATAACAGCTGAGAAGCCACTATCATCTTGATAGTCAAGATCAAACTCTCCAGATTCAATGACAGTTTTCAATGCTTCAGTATCTCCTACCTTAGATACAAAAATCAAAGGAGAAAAGGTGGAAGTATTGCTGGATTTGGATATCTTGCCGTTTTTAGTTACACTCAACACTGCTTGTTGAAAACCATGTGACCAGTTGTATAACTCAGCAAGTGAACTTGCCGATTGACATGCGATATTCACCAAGCCAAAATCAGCACCAGCCCTTGTTAGGACTTTAAGACACTCCTCTTGTTTATATTTTGCACAAATCATCAGAGCTGTCTCACCAGAATCTGTTAAAGAATTCAAGTCACAACCAAAATCAATAAGGCATTGAATTATAGCTGGTAAGCCTAGACGGCATGCCATGTGTATAGGAAGGTACTCGGCCTTGCTGGTTGTTTTGACTAGGGATTCCACATTAGCACCACATTCTAAGAGTATCCTAACAGCTTCGACATTGTGTCAACTTTGATAGAGTTAGACTTGGCTGCATCAAGCATTGGATCTGATTGGAGTGCTTTCTCAAAACAATACTTGGCCTCTTCTAACATACCCTCGGCAACAAAAACAAGACCCAGATTGTTGAATGCAGGGGCATACCCGGGCTTTAGTTCAAGCGACTTTGTAAACATAGCCTTTGCAAGTTGATATTTTTTTTGATGGCGATAGAGAATTCCCAAATTGGATAGTATCACATGTGCTTCTTGTGTTGTCGCCAAAGACAAAGCCCGCTTGAATACTTCTTCAGCTTGTGATTGTTCTTCGGATAGTTGAAGTGAGACACCGAGGTTAGACCATGCATAGCTGCAACCTTTGTCACGGGCAACAGCAACTTTGAGGAATTTTTGTGATGTTTTGAATTGCCTAGCACAAAGATTGTGAAGGCCAAGTTGGTGCCACTGCACAACATCATCTGGATCTTCTGTTATGGCCTGCTTTAGACTGGAAACAGCACGCTCTTCCATTTCCTTCAGCCCATCCTGTTCACTTTCGTATGCCGCTGATATCTCGTGCTGAGCCTTGTGAACCATTGCAAGCCCGGGCCATGCTATTGGAAGCTCAACCAGGGATGAATCGCCGTCTCTTATTATGGAAGCCATCTCATTTCCAGCACATGAAAGCAGTTCAGTTGGATCTTGAGATCTTTCTGCCTCCTTCATTCGATGGCTAGCAACATCATATCGAGTAGACATGCAATTGGGTTCCAGTTTTGCTGCCTTCTCCAAGCACTTGCTGGAACTTCGATAATCCCCACTAATAGAAATTGCATAGGCAAGATTTGCCCAAATATGGGCTGATTTAGCATCTGCTTTAATTGCAGCTAACAAACATTCCTTAGCGACATTAGCAGCCGTGGATTGTTCTTCCGAAGCACCTTCAGAAGCATTTGCACCAGCACCTGCTACAACTGAAGCATATTTACACAAAAGAAGGGTAGCATAATTGACCAGAGCTGCAGGGTGGTTTTGATCTTTTAGGATCAACTCTTGGAAACACTTGGCAGATAACTCCAAATTTCCTATTTGAAGATAAACTATTCCAAGGTTACCGAGGCAGTCATAGTTCTCTGGTGTAATGGCCAACAAGGATGACAAAACTGAGATAGCACTCTGCACACGCCCAGTTTTAAGAAGGATAAAACCCAATGTATTCCATACAGCCGCCTGCCTGATATCTGATTGCATTGATTCTTTCAGTTTAGAAAGAATTTCCTCAAGTTCATGAGGTTCAAGTTCTTTGTCAGAACTATTTTCTGATGAACTTTCTATTATCAGGCACTGTGCATGGTGAATCTGAACTAAAGAAAGGAATTCCGCCCTATCAATCTCAATCTCAGGCCTGAGTAATATCTCTTCGGCCTTCTCATCCGCCAATACAGCCTTTTGAGGTTGGTTTAATCTTTGGTACATCAAGCCTAGTATAAAATGAGCATGAGCATTTTTGGGCATCTTCCTCGCAACATGAACCAATCCAGTCTTCATGCTGCTAACTTTTTCTTCCCGTGAAGAAGGAGGACCTTGAACATGTTGATCACCATCCGCATCAACTCCACAATCAATAGAACAATCCGTCTTACTAGGTTTGGAACGGTATTTCCCCGGTTTGTTCAACTTCTTAACTTCTCCTTCATTACTATCAGTGTCTTTGAACAACAAACTCTTATGTTGACTGTTTTCATCGTTTATCAACCTGGTGATTTCAGTAGGTGGAGGAGGGAGAAGTGGAGAATCGTCGTCGTCGGCTTCGGGAGGATCGACGTTGAGGTTAAGTCTCTTCAAGCTTGACCTTTCTACTGAACCTCCCAAATTCTCAGCCATTTCTCCCTCATATCCACAGGACAGTGTTTAACCAAAGGAATCAAAATGGAATGAACAAGCTGCCTCAAATGTCTGAACTCCATTGACTGTATATTCTCCATCAAGGCAACAACAACGGAGTGTACATCCAAATTTTTGAAAAAACGAATCTCCAATGGTTGTTGACAAGCCCAATACATTATATCCACTGTCTCTGATGCCTTTAAACCAATTTCGTATATCTGATTCATTTGGTTCACCGTATACATCCTTAGGGTTCTTTTGCAATTTAGGGTTCTCTTCTCCAAGAAGACTGAACCTCTCAACATCACTCATGACCATAGCAGATTTGATCTCTCCAGGTAAAGCTTGACTTATAGATGGAGACCAAAGAGAATGTAAGCCCCGAAGTAGTTTCAAGAGAGGATTTAGCATCCAAATAGTGAACGAGTACTTCCACAAGTGCGGGCTCCGTCCATTTCAAGGAAATAAATTGTTGGTTTCCACTTGTGAGTTGCTGAAGTATACAGGTTTTTTTATAAATAAAAAAAATAGGAGCAGGCTTCTGTTACTGCATCGCGGCGTTTAGCTGGATAACTAGCATCGATCGGGATTTCCAATACAGAGTTACTACTCGATGTTTGTCTTAAAATACCAGGAAAATTAGCATGCTATCTTCTTTGTATTTATCTGAGAATATTGTAAGCAACAATTCGAGATCCTGTCGGTGAGAACATAAATTGCTCCAGACTTCATTATAGCAGCTTTATTTCTTTCATCATGACAAGCAACACCATATGCAGTGGAAGTTCTAGTGTTGGATTCACGGCCGTTGGCCTCTTTTGTGTAGACTCTAAAGAAATGGATGCTGGTTCCAGTGTCCTTAGTGAGTCTGTCAACAACTGTGAATTTCTCTGAATCATCAAAAAGTCTAACATTATATGTACCAGCACAACATCAGTTTTGATTGACATTTAAAAATTGGATTTTGAATTGTGGCAATCATCTTGTCTTGTTAAACTCTTGACAACCTTCAATCATCCTTTAAAATCACTTGGAAATGGCACACTTGAATGAGCACTTTGGACTTGTATCCTAAAACAAACATCTTGTTTGAACATCCACCAAACCTGACTTGTACAGACAAAATTCTGAATCTTTGATTAAAACTGGGTCAAACTTCTCATAGAACACTGCTTGAAAGCTTGATGAATTGTGATACAGGACAACTTGACCTTGAACAAACACATTGCCTGAGAAAATAGCCCACTGCCACAACCAATTTACACTGAAAGAAATCTCTTGATAGTTTGACCAAGATGAGGTCAAACGTCCATCTGATTTAAACTTGAATGAATGTCTTTGCCATCAATCTCCCTGCAAAACCCTAAACACACAGAGAAGAAGGAACAAAAAATATTTTTGGTATTTTGATTAAATGTTAGTAAACAGAAACAAACATAAAGTAAATAAGAAACACAAAGTAAGATCTTGTTTGTGGAATGATATGCCAATGAAATGTGGGATCTTAGGGGTAAAAATTTGGGTATTACAGCTGCCCCTATTTAAGATTCTTCTATAGGGAGACGTGAAGATTGACATCTTTGTCTCGACCAGATAGAAGAGACTTAAATATAACAATAAACCCAATTTTTATCCCTAAGAGACCACAAAATGATATGATTATACTAATGATATGCGAACATAAGACTTTTGTGGGGAATTAATGCCACAGGAGACAAACAAAAGCTCAGGAGAAAAAGAGAGACTCCACATGAGAAAACAAAAGAGCAAGATCCTATTCCGATAAGGGAAAGGAAACGACTCAATGGGGAAAGAGATACCAACCGCCAGTTACTGGGCGAAGATATTCGAACCGAAGAGAACAGGTAAAATACTTTCTACTGGTTACTGAGTAGAAAATAAGTGCAAAAAACACAAGAGAATTGTTATCTACCAGTTACTGGGTAGAAAACAAAGAAATGTATTACTTATTACCAGTTACTGGATAAAAAGTAATTCACTCGTTGAGATATAATCAACTACCTGTTACTGGGTAGGAAAAGAAGCAACGCCAACTACTGGTTACTGAGTAGTTTAGCGGGAATAATAAACTTGAATAAAAGGGGTTACCAACTATCGGTTACTGGATAGGGTAAACAACATGTCAACTACCTGGTACTGGGTAGGACGGACTCGACTACCTGTCCCTGGGTAGGAGAAAGAGATATATCATCAGCTACTTGTTACTGAGCAGCTCCAAACACACAACAAACTTCTCAAATAAAGAGACAACCATTTGTTGGAAAAAGATATTAACAACTCTGTCGGGGATCTTTAAAAGAGATACGAGCAGGTTGAACCATGCAATAAAATTCTCATCGGGAGTTATTCCACAGAAATTCCAATTGACAGAAAAGCTGGTCGGATAAAGATCCATCATTTCACAATAAACTTCTCTGTTGAGGATGAACTAGAGAAATGTTATTTATTGCGAAGGTAAATTTCTGGAGATTACACAAGCTGCTCAAATAAAGAGGCTTCCACATGAAGTTGCATAAGTAATTACCAAGAGAGTGTTATCAAAACACTACTGGGAGAATCAAATCTTCACCTTCTATTGGGGATCAATAACAGATTCCTGCTGAGGAAAATAAATCCTCAAAAATACCTTCTCGTCATCCCGGTTTCACAGCCCAGGGAAAACCAAAGTAACTGCTGCAAGAGACCAAAGTTCAATCCAGGAACAAACTGGAAAGAAACGGTCAAACAAGACTCGACCCAATGAGGAAATAACTCAACTGGGGAACAATTCCATCCAGATAAAAGCTGGGGAAGAAAGCTAAACAAAACATCTTCCACGAGGCATAAACTCAGTGGGGAATTAAAAATGATAGGTATTTTCTGCTTAGGGGTCGACACTCTAATGAAGAGAGGACACACGTATTCTGCGAGATAATAACATCGGGAAAAGGGAAATACCAACAAAAAATGCAGGATGCACAATGCAACAAAGACATGCTATGCTCAACCAAAATGAATGCGCATGCAATGAGTATGAATATGCTGATAAATCAGACAAAAAGGGCAAACAGAGGGTGAACAAAACACCACAACACCACTGAAATACTCGGCTAATCTCTGCAAGTTAGAGATATCATTGGAGATCGTGCTGGGGATCAGCAACAGAAAATCTGCAAGAGATACACAAGAGCCATCAAAGGAAAATAAATCCTACTACAAGGCTTAAATCTCGCTGAATAAATGGAGATATTGCTTGGGGAAAAGACCCCAAAGATCAATCTTCAACCATTAATAATTCAACAAGAGGGAACAACAATATGAACTCCGCTTTGAGAAAAAAAACTGTTGGAGAAAAACATAGCAACACAAATCTTCCAACCCTGCCAGGGGAATAAGAAGTTACCATCATAGCAAAAAGTCAAACTGTGGGGGATTTTAAATTAACACCCAATCACAAGGTGAGAGAAAACCCGACAGGTGAATAATCCAAAGCAAATGTGCATAACCTCCGCTAGGAATCATCAAAGACAAATCTCCGCCTGGGCAAAAACAATCAAGGAGAAGTGATCTTCAAATTTCTCAACTGTCCGATCATTTGAATCAAGACTTTGCTATGGAAAACCGTTCTACACTCGGCTGGTTTATCCAAAGAAACAAAACTCTGCTAAGGGAATATCAGCAAACTCTACTGAAGAGACCTCAATATAGCTCAAATGGGGAAACATCAACACAGCTCTACTGGGGAGCTGCTAATAAATTCTACCAGAGAGGCAAGAAAGAACCCTGCTGAAGAGAACACTTACGCTTTTCGCTTCAAGATTCTACCATTCTTGGGATTACTGTTGACATTCTTTCTTTTATTTTCACAAATCAAAGAAAAATGTTTTTATAATTTTCAAAATTTAAATCAATTATTCACATTTGTTTCAAAAATCATCATCAAAAATAAAATGAAATTCTATAAATAGAAACAAAATAAGAATTGCAAACAAAGGCCCAAATTATATTGATAGAATGGTAGTCCGCAAATGGCGTAACTCCATGGATCATTACAAAGTTTGAAAAATGGTAAGTACAATGGAAAGTTCTACATTGAAATACAATGACCATTATTCTCCCTAACAACTTTGAATTCCAACTGTGCTTGAGACTTCAGCGGAGAATATCTGAAGTAAAACCTTTGATAGGAAATGTTGCTTCAAACGATCAAGACTGGCCAGATGCAGTTACTTGCCATGATCCCTAACTTTTGCCTAGATTGCCCTCTTGGGTTTTCAATCTACCGGGATGATTATTTCTGTTTTGTCTCTAATTTTTGCCTGGACCGCCCTTTCGGGTTTTCAATCCACCGAGACGCTCATTTTTGCCTAAGCCGCCCTTTCAGGTTTTCAACTTAGCGAGCTGTTCTTTTATTTTTTTTAGGCGAAGTATTTCTTGACTGCATCGGCATTCACGGGACGAGTGAACTCTTCTCCATCCATAGTTGTAAGAATTAATGCACCGCCAGAGAAGGCTCTCTTAACAACATACGGGCCTTCATAATTGGGAGTCCACTTGCCCCTAGAATCAGTAGCAAAAGTCGAGATCTTTTTGAGCACGAGGTCACCTTCTCTGAACACACGGGGTCGAACCTTCTTATCAAATGCTTTCTTCATTCTTTGTTGATATAATTGGCCATGACACAAAGCCGTCATTCTTTTCTCTTCAATCAGATTCAACTGGTCGTATCTACTTTGACACCATTCAGCCTCAGCCAGTTCAGTTTCCATCAAAACTCTCATAGAAGGGATTTCAACCTCTATCGGGAGCACTGCTTCCATGCCATAAACAAGAGAAAAAGGGGTTGCCCCTGTTGAAGTGCGAACGGATGTACGATACCCATGCAGAGCGAAAGGAAGCATATCATGCCAATCCTTGTATGTAACAACCATCTTTTGAATAATCTTCTTAATGTTCTTATTAGCAGCTTCAACAGCCCCATTCATCTTGGGTCTATAAGGAGAAGAATTATGATGCTCAATCTTAAACTCATCGCATAATTCCTTCATCATCTTGTTATTTAAATTCGACCCATTATCAGTGATGATCTTGCTCGGAACACCATACCGACAGATGATTTGATTCTTGATAAACCGGACCACTACTTGCTTAGTCACATTTGCATATGATGCCGCTTCAACCCATTTGGTAAAATAGTCAATAGCCACCAATATGAAACGATGTCCGTTCGACGCTTTAGGCTCAATCATTCCAATCATATCAATGCCCCACATTGAAAAAGGCCATGGAGAAGAGATAACATTGAGAGGAGTTGGAGGCACATGAATCTTGTCAGCATAAATCTGGCATTTATGGCACTTTTTCACATATTTACAACAGTCAGATTCCATTGTCAACCAATAGTAACCTGCCCTTAACATCTTCTTAGCCATCGCGTGTCCATTGGCATGGGTGCCAAAGGATCCTTCATGGATTTCTTTCATCAACATATCCGCTTCGTGTCTGTCCACGTATCTGAGCAAGATCATGTCATAATTTCTCTTATACATCACATCATCATTCAAGAAGAAACTACCAGCCAATCTTCTCAAAGTTTTCCTATCCTTCTTGGATGCCCCAAGTGGGTACTCTTGATTCTGAAGAAAGCATTTAATATCATAATACCATGGTTTATCATCAACAACCTCTTCAACTACAAACACATGAGCTGGTCTATCAAGACGCATCACATTAATCTTTGGCACATCATTCCAATGATTTACCATAATCATGGAGGATAAAGTTGCTAAAGCATCTGCCATTTGATTCTCTGCTCTTGGTATATGGTGAAACTCAACTCTATTGAAGAAAGTTGACAATCTTCTTGCATAATCACGATAAGGAATCAAATCAGGTTGACGTGTCTCCCACTTCCGTTTAATCTGATTAATCACTAAAGCTGAATCTCCATACACATCAAGAATCTTGATTCTTAAATCAATAGCTTCTTCCAAGCCCATAATACACGCTTCATACTCAACCGCATTATTTGTGCAATTGAGAACCAATCTTGCAGTGAAAGGAATATGAGAACCATGAGGAGTAACAATAATTGCACCAATACCTCTGCCATATTCATTAACCGCCCCATCAAAAATCAAACCCCAACGGGATCCAGGCTCAGGTCCTTCTTCATGTAATGGCTCCTCACAATCTTTAACCTTTAGATACATCACATCCTCATCAGGAAAGTCAAACTGAATAGGTTGATAATCATCAATCGGCTGGTGTGCCAAATGATCAGCCAAAACACTTCCTTTTATCGCCTTTTGAGTTCGATACTTGATATCATATTCTGATAACAACATTTGCCAACGAGCAATCCTCCCAGTTAAAGAAGGCTTTTCAAAGATATACTTGATTGGATCCATTTTAGATATCAACCAAGTTGTACAATTCAACATATACTGGCGGAGGCGCTTGGCAGCCCAAGCTAGAGCACAACATGTCTTTTCAAGCATCGTGTATCGAGACTCACAATCAGTGAATTTCTTGCTCAAATAATAAATGGCAAATTCTTTTCTCCCGGATTCATCTTGTTGACCCAGAACACAACCCATAGACTCTTCTAGCACGGTCAAATACAAGATCAAAGGTCTTCCTTCTACGGGAGGAGACAAAATAGGAGGTTCAAGCAGATACTCTTTAATTCTTTCGAAAGCTTTCTGACAATCTTCTGTCCAGACACAACCCTGATCTTTGCGGAGAAGTTTGAAAATCGGTGCACATGTGGCAGTCATATTGGATATAAATCGAGAGATATAGTTCAAACGTCCCAAGAATCCTCTTACTTGTTTTTCTGTTCTGGGTGCAGGCATCTCCTGGATAGCTTTAACTTTACCAGGATCAACTTCAATGCCTTTTTGACTGACAATAAAGCCTAACAATTTTCCAGAACGAACACCAAAAGTGCATTTATTAGGATTCAGACGGAGCTTAAACTTTCTCAAACGTTGAAACAACTTCAATAAATTTTTAATATGATCTTCTTCAGTCTTCGACTTACAAATCATATCATCCACATAGACCTCAATTTCTTTATGCATCATATCATGGAACAGAGTGGTCATAGCTCTCTGGTACGTTGCACCAGCATTTTTTAAACCGAAGGGCATCACTCTGTAACAGAATGTTCCCCAGGGTGTAATGAATGTTGTTTTTTCCATATCCTCAGGTGCCATCTTTATTTGATTATAACCGGAAAATCCATCCATAAATGAAAAGATATTGAACTTAGCAGTATTATCTACCAACAAATCAATGTGTGGTAGTGGAAAATCATCTTTTGGACTTGCTTTATTCAAATCTCTATAGTCAACACACATTCGGACTCTTCCGTCTTTCTTTGGAACAGGCACGATATTGGCCACCCATTGAGGATATTCTACGGTCACAAGAAAACCAGCATCAATCTGCTTTTGAACCTCTTCTTTAATCTTCACTGCCATGTCAGGATGAGTTCTCCTCAATTTCTGCTTCACGGGTGAACATTCAGGCTTTAATGGCAAATGGTGCTCCACAATACCAGTATCAAGACCAGGCATGTCTTGATAGGACCAAGCAAACACGTCAACATATTCTCTAAGAAGCTCTACCATCCTCTTCTTAACATCTGACTGAAGCAGTGCCCCAATCTTGACTTCTTTCTTATCATCATCGGAACCTAGATTAACCAATTCCACCGGCTCTTCATGAGGCTGAATGGCCTTTTCCTCGTGCTCAAGCAATCGAGAAATCTCATCAGGAATTTCTTCAATATCCTCCTCTTCCGCTTCAAACACAGGGAACTCAAAGTTGGGAGGGGGCATATGGTCATTGTTTCCAATGGGTTTAACAATCAATCTGCACAATGATTTTATGTTTGATTTTAGAATATGAACAAAAAAAATGAAAATATTATGCAGATAAGAGTGATTATAACATTATTATACTTTTTTCGGTTTTTTATGTTACCATTTTCAGAAGTAAAGCAAAAAAGGAAAACAACATATGGATAAACAGAAAAACATTTTATTGATGATGATAAAAGTTGAAACAAAGCCCTCACAAATTCACTTTCACCTTGGGCAGAGTGAAAGGATTTTTGAAAGAAACAAAAACAAATTACTTTGAAACATGAACAACAGTAGGAACATCAACAGCGATCCAATTCTGGCATATCAATCCACGTGTCACAAAGTTGGGCATTTCTTCCTCTTGGTCATCTTCAAGAATTGCAGCTATAGAATGATCTTTGCAATGGATGAACCCAGCACTTCGAAAGACTTCATGAATACTCTTCAGCTCTTTTTGGGTTGAACCAGATGTAAAACCCAAACCAGCTCTATCTTTTTTCTCAGCAACTTCAATGATTCGGCCCCATCCATGAGCTTGGCCATTATCCACTACATGTTGTCATCTTTTAGAGAAGACATGGACACCCCATCCTTCTTGACAGCTTTATCAACCATAGAAAGAGCCTGAAACGGAGTTCCAACATCTTCTTCCGCATCGATATAAGAAAAAGACGACAAACTGCTTACCAACATAGCTTGTTCTCCACCAACAACGACAAGTTTACCATTCTGCACGAATTTTAACTTTTGATGCAGTGTCGAAGTAACAGCTCCAGCTTCATGGATCCATGGGCGTCCTAGAAGACAACTGTAAGCAGGACGAATATCCATGACTTGAAAAGTGATCTGGAAAAAACACGGACCAATCTTGATAGGGAGATCAACCTCTCCAATCACGGTTTTCCTCGATCCATCAAAGGCTTTCACAATGACCCCACTGAACCTCATAGGAGTACCTTGATAAGATAATCTGGACAAAGTAGATTTTGGCATCACATTCAACGATGACCCAGTATCAACCAGCACATTGGATAGAGCGTCTTCCTGGCAATTCATGGAAATATGGAGAGCCAAATTATGATTTCTTCCATGATCGGTCAACTCTTCATCACAAAAACTCAGATTGTTACACGCAGTGATATTGGCAACAATGCTATCAAACTGGTTAACAGTCACATCATGATCTACATAAGCTTGTTCCAATACTTTCTGCAACGATTCACGATGAGCCTCAGAGCTCATTAACAGGGATAAAACAGATATCTTTGACGGTGTATGTAACAATTGATCCACCACATTATATTCACTCTTCTTGATCAATTTCAATACCTCATCATTATCTGACTTCTGATTTACGTCACTTGATTGACCAGACTCCACAGAAGTCTTCAACTGAATTTGCTTACTCCCAGTATCTTCACTTGTCTTTGAAGGCACATTATCAAATACTCGACCACTTCTGGTTACACGTCCGACATCAGCAATAGTCACAACTGAGGGAAGAGAAGGAATGGGAACCTCTTTTCCATCCTCCAACATAGTAGCATTGTATTTGTAGGGAACAGCTTTATCGGATTCATACGGCGTCGGGCCAGGCAAACGGATAACCAAAGGCGTCACAGCAGATTTTTGACTATTGTAAGAAATTACAACCCGCTCAGGAATATTGAAACGTGGGACTATGACATTCACCTCGTTCTCCACTTCATTTCTGTTTGCAGTAACCTGAATCAAATTCTCATCCATCATCTTTTGTAAGTCCCTTTTTACAATCACACACCCTCGAGGGTTCACAGAACAAATACAACAGGCGGCATAATCATGCTCAATATCATGGAACTCACTCAAAGTAGCATGCATTTCAACAAGCGATCTCCGAATCCAGCGAATGTCGAAAATACGGTATGTACCAGGACAACCATATACCATATTAACAGTTGCATTACCATGTTTAGGAAACGGATTTGATTGCACATTAGGGTTGGTATCTTCAAAAGACAGAATACCGCTTTTTACGAGCTTTGCAACTTCATGCTTCAGAGGATAGCAATTTTCGATATCGTGTCCCGGGGCACCTTGATGAAATGCGCAATGAGCATCTGGCTTATACCACCATGGAATTTCAGTTGGAACAGCCGGCGGATCACGAGGTTGAACCAAATTATTCTTTATTAAAGCCGGGAAGAGCTCAGTATACGTCATTGGAATGGGATCAAATTGTGTTTTCCTCTGTGTACGACCTTGTTGAGTTGTCTTCTCTTGGAAACGTGGTTGATAACTTGCAGTAGCTTGAGCGGTAGGGGTGTTACTGATAACAGGCGTAACAGATGCTACTTGTTGCTGACGATGACTACCATTGTTGTTCACAACTTTGCGTCTTCTAGACCTTTCCTGAGATATAGCATTAGCTTCTCCCTCTTTTTTCTTAGGGAACCCAACACCAGGCTTTTTTGTACTTCCAGAATTTCCTTCTTTTATCAGACGTCCCTCGCGGACAGCTTCCTCTAATCTCATCCCCATATTAACCATTTCCGTGAAATCACTAGGAGCGCTCGCAACCATCCTTTCATAGTAAAATGAACCCAAAGTCTTCAGAAAAATCTTGGTCATTTCTTTCTCTTCAAGCGGAGGGCTTATCTGCGCTGCAATTTCACGTCATCTCTGCGCATATTCTTTAAAAGTTTCTTTCTCTTTTTGAGACATTGCGCGAAGCTGATCACGGTCTGGCGCCATATCGAGATTATACTTATACTGACGAACAAAAGCTTCACAAAGATCGTTGAATGTCTTGATTTGTGTACTATCGAGTCCCATATACCATTTCAGCGCAGCACCAGTAAGACTATCTTGAAAATAGTGGATCAACAACTGATGGTTGTCAGTATAGGTAGACATCTTTCTAGCATACATGATCAAGTGACTTTGCGGACAAGTGTTCCCTTTGTATTTTTCAAATTCCGGAACTTTGAACTTAGCGGGAATCTTCACATTTGGAACAAGGCAAAGCTCATGAGCATTCTTTCCAAATAACTCCTTTCCCCTTAAAGCCCTGATTTCTCTTTGCATTTCAGCAAACTGATCTTGAAAGTCATCTATTCGATCCATAACATCCAAACTCTCGCTCGGAGCAGTATGGAAAATTTGTTCTTCAGTATAAGGCATAGCGTGAGTTACAGGCGGTGGCACAGGTATGACAGTAGGAACAACCGGAACTTCAGCATTAGGAACAACATTAACCACAGGAGGTGGTACAGCCATGACAGCAGGGAGTCTAGAACCTTCGGGAACAGGAGGTCGATATCCCTCTGGCACATAATTGTTAGGCATGCCCCAAGGGAAACCAACAGGCATTTGATATTGAGAAGTATTAATCGGGGCCACAGAAATGGGCGTTGATCCGATTTCAGAAATCACAGTTCCTTGGACAGGAGAAGGAGGAGGTAGTGGTGGCTGATTCTGAGCAGCCACCAGAGCTTCCATTGCGGCAGTCAGTCTTTCCAAACCATCTTTCAGAGTTGATACCTCTTCACGGAGCTCGCGGTTCTCTTGTTGCAACTGATCCATCTTTTTCTTAGAGTTAGCCCGGGTGTTGTAGTGATGCGACAGCTTGACTGAAGGAAGGCCAAAAGAAACAAATAAGACATCTGGAAAAGGCAACACACAATGCACGATGATGCGAATGCAAATGCAAAATGCAGGTGTTTCAACCAGTTTTCAAGGATCTTTTAAATATAAAGCAATTACAAACATCATAAAGAAAAAATAACACTTCTTGAAATACTGATAAACATCTCATTTCATTGAATATTGGAAAGAGTTACACTTGGAAGTACAAAATACAATAATATCAAAATAAGAAAAAGCTAGGTCCTAAGGAACATCTGATGACGATCCAAGCTGATACTTCCTTCGGAGTCTCTTAATCTCTTTCTCATAGTTGTGCTTCATGGTGATCTTCTCTAGCACAAGCTGATCCACAATACCCTTCCAAGCACCAAAAGTAGGGGGACGTGATGATGGAGTAGTAGAGGAAAATAAATCCTCTGCATGTCTCTTCACAACGCGCCGCTCAAGTAACTCTATCAAGTCATCTTTCTCCTTCAACTGTTTTTGCAATTCCATCTTCTCTTTGTCAGAAGCTTGAAACTTACTTTCCCACATCTCTTTCTCTTCCTTCATCTTAGCCAAAGCATCTTGAAGTGTCTTCACATCATCAGAAGAAACAGGGAGTGGCGTAGGGAGAGGCGTAGAGATCACTGTAGTCAGAGGTTTCTCAATAGGATAAGGCATCTTAAGCTCCATAGCCCTCTTCTTCACCCAAAGTGTGTAAGGTTCTAAAGCAATGCAAACTTGTCTTCCCAGCTCCCCTCTACCCAACCTGTGAATCTTAGTCCAGGCATGAGCCATTTTTCTTCTCAAACCAAGAGAATCATCCCCTCCTTGAAAGAATAAACCCTCTAATAAAATATTCTTAGGCCTATCCTTCAGCATATAACCCAGCTGACGGCGAGCTAGACTCGGGTTGTAGTTAATTCCGCCTTGTATTCCAAGAAGAGGAACATTGGCGAATTCTCCACAACTATCAATAATCTGGACATTATCGTAAACCGAAGAAGACCAAGTGATATCAGTATGCGTAAGAGACATAATCCTTTGAGACCACCTTAAGCAATCCTTGTTTTTCCTAAAAGCAGATGTCTGAGGTAAGTGTGAAACGAACCAATTATACAGCAGAGGTAGACAGCAAACAATGGTACCGTTTCCCTTAGAAGTCCTACTATGGATGGAGAAATAAGTATCACCAAGCAAAGTTGGAACAGGGTTCCCAATCAAGAAAATCCTAATAGCATTAATGTCCACAAAATTATCAATATTAGGAAACAAGACTAGTCCATAGATGAGTAAAGCCAATATAGCCTCAAACGCCAATGTGCGACCAATGTCAGCAAATAAAGTAGCCTTCTCAATCAAGAACTTAGCAGTTAAACCCTTGAGGCCTCCCTTAGTCTTTAGATTTGCATCAATATCCGACTTCGTCAAATGGGTAGCTTCAGCAATATCTTGAGGTTTAAGAGCTTCCTCCAAACCAGTATACGGGACTTTATCAGAAACCGGTACACCTAACAAATAAGCATATTCTTCCAAGGTCGGCATGAGCTGATAATCGGGAAAAGTGAAGCATCGGTAAATAGGATCATAGAACTGCATAAGGGTATTCAGAACTCCGTCTTCAATATTGGTAGAAAGAACAAATAAAAGTCTCCCATAACGAGATAAGAAGCCTGAACGATCATCTACCAAGGACACTAGCTTTCTCAACTTTGTAAGATCAGGAGCCCGAAAATCGTACTTCTGAGTGTTTCTCCTTCCAATATCCATAATCAACAATATCTGCGATGTTTGCAAAAGAAAATCTCTGAGATCCTTAAAAACCAGCTGAAACACAATGCTCATGAATGCATGAGTGCAAGATGCAACACCCACAAACAAGACATACAAAGCACACAGGTTCAAAGGTTCGGCACGAGCATGGAGCCAAAGGTAAGAATCAACCAACCCACAATGGTATGTACTATGGTTATATCATCACCTGTAGAACACAGTTCTAAAAAGTTCCCAGAATCATAATTCCATCTTTTGGATATTATCGGCTTAAACGACTACTCGTCGGCCAACAATATTCTCAAGAGAAACTCATCTGAGTGTGGTATCGCGTAACGACCAACTCAAGTCTACACCTGAACAGCCACCGCACCACGTCCTAATAAGGCCAAGATGGGTTAAAGGGTTCTAAGGTCCTCAGCTTCTCAGGCTCCCAGTCGGAAAAAAGTAATATCAATTACGACTACTCGTAAGACATCAGTAATTTCCAAAGGGGCCTCCACCGAGCGGGGGATCTCAAGTCAGCTTAGTAAGGACTACTCCACGTAAGCCAACAAGACTATACCACCCTCCTATCATAAGTGCACTCAAGTCCGGGTTAGGACTTATCTCACCACACAAATTACCAGGCACCAAAACAGAACAATCAATAACAAACAAATCAAACAGAAAGCGATAAATAAATCAAAGTAGGCGAAACCCACTAGGAACCGTTGGAGTCCCCAGCAGAGTCGCCACTTTTCTGTAGCGGTAAAAATCGTGAGTGTAAGTTATTGACTAACTTAACTCAAAGAAAACAAGAGTCGCCACCGCACTTTTATTTTATCCAAATAAAGGAAAGGAAAAAAAGCGAACAAAACCTAAGAGTTCTAAAATAAGAACACGAGACAGAGATCGGGGTAAGGGGGTTTGTTACGCAATGGGAAGGTGTTAGCACCCAAAACGTCTATAGTACTCTATAGGAGCCCTTTGAAATATTTACGCTTTTTGGTTTGAAAATGGTTTGTTTGAAAAGAGATTGGGGAGATGAGAAGAGAATTATTTTTTATATTTTTGTGTTTGGAGAGACTTATCGTCTCATGCCTACGTACCCATAAAGTGCAATATGGAATCAAAACCCCGTAGTTCGTGGTACAAATGACAAAATTTTGTTGGTTTTGATTGATTTTAGATGTAAAGACAAGTCGTCATTTCAAGGAGGAAAAACTGCGACTATCCACCCACGAGTATTAAGACAACATTTGCGTCACATAAAGATGGAGGATTTGCTTGGATTATCAACAAGACTATCACTCAACATCAACGTGGAAAATGTCAAAGTCTTAATAATATGGGGAATAGGATATTTACATCTCAACTATAGAAATGAATCATGTCTAAACTTTATGAAAAGTTTTAAAGTGAAAAAGTGCATAAAGGCACAAAAAGAGTTGATGAGTTTTTGTATTTTTTATGTCTTTTGAAATTGGTCAAAACATGATTAACATTGATTGACTTTTATTAAGAAAAACAAAGTTTAAAAATCACTTGACGAAAGTCAAGGTTTTATTGCGAAAGCGGTTTTGAAGTTTGAAACCAAGAAGGTTTTGAAAAAGGGAGAAAGTTTTGAAAATTTAAGAAGGGGAGGAGATGAAGTGACTATCCTAAAAAACAAAATAAGAGCTAGAGATAAGAAAGATCTAACCGACTTGTAGCACACTCCAAAGCAAGCAAAAAGAATTCCATCCGATTTAAAGTATAAGCCAGTGATCGAGCCAAATAAAGGCTAAGATTCAAAATTCTCCAAGCATAGGGAAGAAAGTCCTAATCCTAAGTCCAAAATGTCCATGAAGTCCAAGGTCTAAGAATGGTCCAAGAGTATAACCACAAAATTAATAGCACCAAATTTTTTAGATGTTTTATCCTTTATTAGTGTTTTGAACAAAGTATGGTCCAAGTGGACAAAAGAAAAATGACATAAACATAAACAAAGATATGGTATGTAATGATAAAATGGAAGCATAAAAGTAAAAAAATAAAGAGTAAGAAGAGAATATAAACAAAATTAAACAAGGATATTGTTAGTGAATTAGTGGTTAGTGGTTAGAACATATGATCAATGATGATTAATTCTTGCACTTAGACCAAGATTAATGAAAATTCATTAGAGGATTGATAGAATCAAAGCCTCCTAACAATGATTTTCATAGGTATTGGAGTTAAGACAAGCAACTAAACATACTTGGACTTTTAAACGTAAGTTTGAGCCACGAATGATCATTTTCCGATTAAGGGACAATTTAGCGCTATGTTAAGCAATCGTAATCGGGTTTATGTAGAAACCACGACTATCTGAGGCCGGTCAATAAAATGTTAGTGTTAATACATGTTAGAGAAATGATATATAAATCACTCTCCTAAAACATGCCACACAAAAAGAAAAGAGGTGGTGATCTCATCATAATCAAGATTTTTCATCAATTAATCAAAGGTAATCTATCACTATTCCAAAGTAAGGAGAATTATCTCAATGATTATTCGTCCATAGTTTTGAAATAATGAAGATTAATCAACCTTGATAATCAACAATCTATGATCCATAGATTTCATCGATCAAAAATAAAAAGAAGAAAAAAGAAAATGAAATCACAATTTGAATCTCGAATCGATTAAATTATCGTCAATATCAATCACCTCTCTTGGTGGATAAAATCAACACCCAAAGTCCATTGATATTGATGAAATCTTATCAAAATCAAGATCCAAAACAATCAACACTTAATCAAAATATTTTTAAATAATTTTTTAAAAGCTTTTTCAAAAATGAAATTAAAATACAAATTTAATAATAAAAGAAAAATGTGGAAAAATCCACACAGTTAAGTTCTGAAAGAAATAAAAAGGAAAATAAAAAAAATAAAAGAAAAATATAATTGAAAAGTAGAAAGAGAAAACGAAACAGAGTTATCTTCTTCTTCTAGCTCTCACACGCGAAAACATTCACGGCCATGGATGCTTGCTTAAATCACAACGGCGGGACGCGAAAAATACGCGGTTGCAATCGAAATCAAGAGCTCTTCACAATGGTATCAACAATTCAAAGAATCACAACAAAAGGTAACGGATCGAAAATGACGGTGAAGATCAATCTACCTTCAAACTCAGGTAAGAAATCACTCCAAACTTCTTCTTGCTTCTCTTCTTCTTCTGAACGAATCTCTGGTTGAATTGATCTGTGTTTGAGGTTGATTTGAAGTTAATTTGGTGGAAGGAAGTATGAGAAGAGAATGTGAGCAAAAGGTTTTGTATTGAGGAATTGAGGAAGAAAATCAGCAGAGATTTTTTGGCTTGAAAAGCTTGAAGAAAAGAGTGAATAAGGCTCTCTATTTATAGAAGAGGTGAGTGATTTCTTGCAATTTGAACTGAAATATTTGGTTGCCGTTTACGTGCTTTCATTGCGTTTTTTGATGCAAATTGAGCGTGACTTTTTGCTGATATCTTTTCATGTCGTTTTGCTTTTTCTTCTTTCAGCTCACTTAAGTGACGTGGAAAGCTTGTGGGGTCAGCTGATATTATATTCACATGGCTTGAAATATGGCTTGGATAAGTGATGAATTGTTTCCTCAGCTCAACCTCAATTTCGAGCCATTTTCGCTCTGTTCCAGTGTAACAAAACCCAATGCAAATCCTGCAGAAACAGCATGGCCCTCCCTTGCTGCTAACATGAGTGGAATGTAGTCTTCTCCGTCTAGAACATTGACATCAAAACCTTTGTTGGTCAACAATGTAACCGCATCCAAATCCCCACGACGAGCTGCACAGTGTAGAGCATAGAAGCCACCAGTATTTTTATTACCGTTTTCAAGTGCGAATTCAAGCATGACCTTCAAATAAATCACAGTTTATTATTCAATTCAGATAGCATTATTGATGTTTCACCAGATTTATTGCACAGCTTTACATCGGCTCCGGCATATACAAGCAATTGAAATGATTCAACATGACCTTTCACGGCTGTATGCATAACAGCTGAGAAGCCACTATCATCTTGATAGTCAAGATCAAACTCTCCAGATTCAATGACAGTTTTCAATGCTTCAGTATCTCCTACCTTAGATACAAAAATCAAAGGAGAAAAGGTGGAAGTATTGCTGGATTTTGATATCTTGCCGTTTTTAGTTACACTCAACACTGCTTGTTGAAAACCATGTGACCAGTTGTATAACTCAGCAAGTGAACTTGCCGATTGACATGCGATATTCACCAAGCCAAAATCAGCACCAGCCCTTGTTAGGACTTTAAGACACTCCTCTTGTTTATATTTTGCACAAATCATCAGAGCTGTCTCACCAGAATTTGTTAAAGAATTCAAGTCACAACCAAAATCAATAAGGCATTGAATTATAGCTGGTAAGCCTAGACGGCATGCCATGTGTATAGGAAGGTACTCGGCCTTGCTGGTTGTTTTGACTAGGGATTCCACATTAGCACCACATTCTAAGAGTATCCTAACAGCTTCGACATTGTGTCAACTTTGATAGAGTTAGACTTGGCTGCATCAAGCATTGGATCTGATTGGAGTGCTTTCTCAAAACAATACTTGGCCTCTTCTAACATACCCTCGGCAACAAAAACAAGACCCAGATTGTTGAATGCAGGGGCATACCCGGGCTTTAGTTCAAGCGACTTTGTAAACATAGCCTTTGCAAGTTGATATTTTTTCTGATGGCGATAGAGAATTCCCAAATTGGATAGTATCACATGTGCTTCTTGTGTTGTCGCCAAAGACAAAGCCCGCTTGAATACTTCTTCAGCTTGTGATTGTTCTTCGGATAGTTGAAGTGAGACACCGAGGTTAGACCATGCATAGTTGCAACCTTTGTCACGGGCAACAGCAGCTTTGAGGAATTTTTGTGATGTTTTGAATTGCCTAGCACAAAGATTGTGAAGGCCAAGTTGGTGCCACTGCACAACATCATCTGGATCTTCTGTTATGGCCTGCTTTAGACTGGAAACAGCACGCTCTTCCATTTCCTTCAGCCCATCCTGTTCACTTTCGTATGCCGCTGATATCTCGTGCTGAGCCTTGTGAACCATTGCAAGCCCGGGCCATGCTATTGGAAGCTCAACCAGGGATGGATCGCCGTCTCTTATTATGGAAGCCATCTCATTTCCAGCACATGAAAGCAGTTTAGTTGGATCTTGAGATCTTTCTGCCTCCTTCATTCGATGGCTAGCAACATCATATCGAGTAGACATGCAATTGGGTTCCAGTTTTGCTGCCTTCTCCAAGCACTTGCTGGAACTTCGATAATCCCCACTAATAGAAAATGCATAGGCAAGATTTGCCCAAATATGGGCTGATTTAGCATCTGCTTTAATTGCAGCTAACAAACATTCCTTAGCGACATTAGCAGCCGTGGATTGTTCTTCCGAAGCACCTTCAGAAGCATTTGCACCAGCACCTGCTACAACTGAAGCATATTTACACAAAAGAAGGGTAGCATAATTGACCAGAGCTGCAGGGTGGTTTTGATCTTTTAGGATCAACTCTTGGAAACACTTGGCAGATAACTCCAAATTTCCTATTTGAAGATAAACTATTCCAAGGTTACCGAGGCAGTCATAGTTCTCTGGTGTAATGGCCAACAAGGATGACAAAACTGAGATAGCACTCTGCACACGCCCAGTTTTAAGAAGGATAAAACCCAATGTATTCCATACAGCCGCCTGCCTGATATCTGATTGCATTGATTCTTTCAGTTTAGAAAGAATTTCCTCAAGTTCATGAGGTTCAAGTTCTTTGTCAGAACTATTTTCTGATGAACTTTCTATTATCAGGCACTGTGCATGGTGAATCTGAACTAAAGAAAGGAATTCCGCCCTATCAATCTCAATCTCAGGCCTGAGTAATATCTCTTCGGCCTTCTCATCCGCCAATACAGCCTTTTGAGGTTGGTTTAATCTTTGGTACATCAAGCCTAGTATAAAATGAGCATGAGCATTTTTGGGCATCTTCCTCGCAACATGAACCAATCCAGTCTTCATGCTGCTAACTTTTTCTTCCCGTGAAGAAGGAGGACCTTGAACATGTTGATCACCATCCGCATCAACTCCACAATCAATAGAACAATCCGTCTTACTAGGTTTGGAACGGTATTTCCCCGGTTTGTTCAACTTCTTAACTTCTCCTTCATTACTATCAGTGTCTTTGAACAACAAACTCTTATCTTGATTGTTTTCATCGTTTATCAACCTGGTGATTTCAGTAGGTGGAGGAGGGAGAAGTGGAGAATCGTCGTCGTCGGCTTCGGGAGGATCGACGTTGAGGTTAAGTCTCTTCAAGCTTGACCTTTCTACTGAACCTCCCAAATTCTCAGCCATTTCTCCCTCATATCCACAGGACAGTGTTTAACCAAAGGAATCAAAATGGAATGAACAAGCTGCCTCAAATGTCTGAACTCCATTGACTGTATATTCTCCATCAAGGCAACAACAACGGAGTGTACATCCAAATTTTTGAAAAAACGAATCTCCAATGGTTGTTGACAAGCCCAATACATTATATCCACTGTCTCTGATGCCTTTAAACCAATTTCGTATATCTGATTCATTTGGTTCACCGTATACATCCTTAGGGTTCTTTTGCAATTTAGGGTTCTCTTCTCCAAGAAGACTGAACCTCTCAACATCACTCATGACCATAGCAGATTTGATCTCTCCAGGTAAAGCTTGACTTATAGATGGAGACCAAAGAGAATGTAAGCCCCGAAGTAGTTTCAAGAGAGGATTTAGCATCCAAATAGTGAACGAGTACTTCCACAAGTGCGGGCTCCGTCCATTTCAAGGAAATAAATTGTTGGTTTCCACTTGTGAGTTGCTGAAGTATACAGGTTTTTTTATAAAAAAAAAAATAGGAGCAGGCTTCTGTTACTGCGTCGCGGCGTTTAGCTGGATAACTAGCATCGATCGGGATTTCCAATACAGAGTTACTACTCGATGTTTGTCTTAAAATACCAGGAAAATTAGCATGCTATCTTCTTTGTATTTATCTGAGAATATTGTAAGCAACAATTCGAGATCCTGTCGGTGAGAACATAAATTGCTCCAGACTTCATTATAGCAGCTTTATTTCTTTCATCATGACAAGCAACACCATATGCAGTGGAAGTTCTAGTGTTGGATTCACCGCCGTTGGCCTCTTTTGTGTAGACTCTAAAGAAATGGATGCTGGTTCCAGTGTCCTTAGTGAGTCTGTCAACAACTGTGAATTTCTCTGAATCATCAAAAAGTCTAACATTATATGTACGAGCACAACATCAGTTTTGATTGACATTTAAAAATTGGATTTTGAATTGTGGCAATCATCTTGTCTTGTTAAACTCTTGACAACCTTCAATCATCCTTTAAAATCACTTGGAAATGGCACACTTGAATGAGCACTTTGGACTTGTATCCTAAAACAAACATCTTGTTTGAACATCCACCAAACCTGACTTGTACAGACAAAATTCTGAATCTTTGATTAAAACTGGGTCAAACTTCTCATAGAACACTGCTTGAAAGCTTGATGAATTGTGATACAGGACAACTTGACCTTGAACAAACACATTGCCTGAGAAAATAGCCCACTGCCACAACCAATTTACACTGAAAGAAATCTCTTGATAGTTTGACCAAGATGAGGTCAAACGTCCATCTGATTTAAACTTGAATGAATGTCTTTGCCATCAATCTCCCTGCAAAACCCTAAACACACAGAGAAGAAGGAACAAAAAATATTTTTGGTATTTTGATTAAATGTTAGTAAACAGAAACAAACATAAAGTAAATAAGAAACACAAAGTAAGATCTTGTTTGTGGAATGATATGCCAATGAAATGTGGGATCTTAGGGGTAAAAATTTGGGTATTACAATCACCAACCTCTGCCATGGATCCATTCTACTCAATATATAAATGAAGTTTGGATGATCTAGAACCCTCTAGATCCTTCCAATGAGATTTTACACATCTCATGTCATGAGATTTTGAATCACTTATCATGCCATGCTCAATTCTGTTTGCAGCTTGAAATTCATCTCAATCTCCTTCAATTTCTCCCCTAGCGACATTTTGGAAGGGTTTAGCTTGCCAAGTTCCTTGCCCATGCCTTAATTTTAAGTTATGCACATGTTGCTTAATATGCAAGCAAG